>CM074728.1:124082657-124445157 GCA_037306005.1 Rhinophrynus dorsalis
ACAAAAAAAGGTTGAGAACCACTGATCCAGAAGGACAGCAATCAAATGGACCTGTTATAGAAACATAGAAACATAGAAGATTGACGGCAGAAAAAGACCACCTGGTCCATCTAGTCTGCCCTTTAGTATTCCTTTATTGTTATCTTAGGATAGATACATGTTTATCCCAGGCATGTTTAAACTGTGTTACTGTGGATTTATCAACCACCTCTGCTGGAAGTTTGTTCCAAGTTTCTACTACTCTTTCAGTGAAATAATATTTTCTAATGTTTTTCTTGATTTTTCCTCCAACTAGCCTCAGATTGTGCCCCCTTGTTCTTGTATTCAGATTCTTATTAATCACACTTCCCTCGTGAACCTTGTTCAGTCCTTTAACATACTTAAAGGTTTCAATCATGTCCCCCCTTTCTCTTCTTTCCTCCAGACTATACATATTTAGATCTCTGAGTCGTTCTTGATAAGTTCTATGCTTTAGACCTTCCACCATTTTTGTAGCTCTTCTTTGAACCCGCTCAATTTTAGTTATATCCTTTTGCAGATGAGGCCTCCAGAACTGTACACAGTATTCCAGATGTGGTCTCACTAGAGCTCTATACAGAGGGATCACAATCTCCCTCTTCCTGCTTGTTATACCTCTAGCTATGCAGCCAAGCATACGATTTGCTTTCCCCACCGCCTGGTTGCATTGGTTACTCATCTTGAGGCTGTCAGAGATGACCACCCCCAAATCCTTCTCTTCTGAAGTCTTTGCTACCACAGAACTGCCAATACGATAGTCAGATTGAGGGTTTCTTGTCCCCAAGTGCATTATTTTACATTTGGAAACATTGAACTGAAGTTTCCATTGTTTTGACCACTTATCTAATAGTGCCAAATCATTCTCCATATTACAGACACCTCCTGGAACATCAACCCTATTACACACTTTTGTGTCATCAGCAAACAAGCAAACCTTCCCTGCCAAGCCTTCCCTTATGTCACTTACAAACATGTTGAACAGAACAGGGCCCAGAACAGATCCTTGTGGCACTCCACTTGTAACCAGTCTCTGCTCAGAATACACTCCATTAACAACAACCCTCTGGTTTCTGTCCTTCAGCCAACTGCAGATCCACTGAACTATCCAGGGGTTAAGTCCAATTCTTGATAATTTATCTATCAGCTCTTTATGGGGAACTGTATCGAAAGCTTTACTGAAATCCAGGTAGGCGATATCCACAGCACCACCTACATCCAGCACTTTAGTTACATAGTCAAAGAAATCAATGAGATTAGTCTGACAGGATCGGCCCTCAGTGAAGCCATGCTGGTTTGGGTCCATCAGGTTGTTTTTTGTTAGATGGTCAACTATCTTCTTCTTTAGAAGAGTCTCCATCATTTTTACCACTACAGATGTCAGGCTGACTGGCCTGTAGTTACTAGCTTCTTCTTTACTACCCTTCTTGTGAATGGGTACAACATTGGCCATTCTCCAATCATCAGGAACTTCTCCCGTAAGAAGGGACTGGTTATACAGATTAGTCAGGGGGCCAACTATGACAGATCGGAGTTCTTTAAGAACTCTAGGGTGGATTCCATCCGGACCCATCGCTTTATTTGACTTTAGCCGGACAAGTTCCTCTAGAACATCGGCCTCTGAAAACACTGGGGCTAAAATTATACAACTAGAGGCAATGCTGTGTTCAGCCATTTTCTGATTATGAGGGCCGCCGTCTGAAAAAACTGAGCAGAAGTAGTTATTCAGATGGTCAGCGACCGCCTTTTCCTCTTCTATATACTGATTTTTTCCGTTGTTAATTTTTGTAATCCCGCAGTTTTTCTTCTTCCTGTCACTGATATATCTGAAGAAGGTTTTATTCCCCTTCTTAACAGATTTGGCCATTTCTTCCTCTTTTGAGGCTTTAGCAGCATTTATCATCTGTTTAGTCTTCTTCTGTATAGTTTTATACCCTTCTCTGTCCGCTTCACTTCCAGTCTCTTTATATCTCTTATAGGCAGACTTTTTATCTTTCACTATAGCTCTTATCATATATGGAGTATTGAATGTATGTATTAAATACAAATTTCACAGCTCTCACATTTTCTAATATGCCCCAACGCACAGAATGCTGGGAGCATGGAATGCTGGGAGGTGTAGGAATGCTGGGAGCACGGAATGTTGGGAGGTGTAGGAATGCTGGGAGCACGGAATGCTGGGAGGTTTAGGAATGCTGGGAGCACGGAATACTGGGAGGTGTAGGAATGCTGGGAGTACGGAATGCTGGGAGGTGTAGGAATACTGGGAGGTGTGGAAATGCTAGGAGTTCTGTGCTGGGAGCATTCTGTGATTTCGGCCAGTCTCTACAGTGCATGACTGCATCGGCAACAGGACGCAGAGCAGGACCGGCCTCTTAACTCTTTGAGTGCCAGAGGGGTACACAACACATAGCAAAGCACGGGCTTCTACACTGGTTTGAGACATAAAGAATTCCTTTTAATGTGTGTTTAAAATAAATCCTGTCTGCATTGATCTGTATTATATATATTTTATTTTTTTTTATTTTTTTTTTTTATTTATTTTTTTAATTTTAAAGACCCACTTGGTGTTCCACACATTGGTCCGTTACTGGGGAGCACTTACACCATAAGTTTGGAGATGGATTAAGGCTCCATAGGGCCCAAGGCAAGGTACCAGTTTGAGGCCACACACCTCTTGATCAGATGCTTCTGACACAGAGTGCTGATAGCAGATCCTGGCATTGTGGCTTTAAAGGGATAGTAGTGGTTCACAATAAAAGCAGATCCAATTAATCTTTGCAGTATTTGGGCCAAGGAGAGTGTTATTTCAATACTGTCAGAGTTCAAGAGTAATTGAATGATAAAGTATCCCCCCTCCCGCCCCTTTTATTGATCTCACTGTTCACCTCAGAGCAGCAAGACTGTCCGGATGGATCACAGAGAGGGACAATCTTCAGTGATCATAAGGGAAAAACCTGTCAAGGGGCAGGGATTTCCTTATGATCACAGTAAGAAGATTGTCCCTTGCTGTGACCTGTCCCGTCAAGAGACCAGATTCCACATCTGAGGTGAGCAGTGTTACATCAGTAAAAGGGGCGGGAGGGGGATACTTTATCATTCAATTACTCTTGTACTACAACTCTGACAGTATTGATATAACACTCTCCATGGCCCAAATACTATGGAGATTAATTGGAGCTGCTTTTATTATGAAACTCCCTTTAAAGGAAGTGTGAGCAACTGGATGACGCTGGTCTCTTTCAACAAAAAAGGGCATCTGACACAAGATGGTAGTGGCAGCAACAGCAGAGCCATGTTCTGTGACCTGTCATTTGCACCCTGGTCCCCTCACATTGCCCTGGGCCCTAGGCAGTAGCCTGGTTGCCATAATGAATGATCCAGCTCTGCATATGTTGAAATCAGCACAGGAAATGCTTGAGCCAGTCATATTAGAAGATGTGATATTTGTATTTAATATTACAGTCAATGCTCCGTATAGGATAACATGTCCATTTGAGAGATTTCATTTTGGTTGGTCTTCTCTCTCCTTTTACTTTCTAATCACAACTCCCTCGTTACCGCATCGTCTTGTGGATAGGAAATGACAGTGGACACTATGAATTAGTTCTGTATGGATTGTTTCCCAAAAGGATGTGTTTTTTGAACAAGATATTATGTCCGTGGAGGTTCCCTTGCCCCTTAAAGGGATAGTAATGTCTTTATATATAAAAAAAACAAAATATTGTAGATATTACAAAAATAAACTAAATGATCCCAGTCCCATCTCTAAAACCTTTATGGTCTGAGAGATATAAGATGATAAAGTCCCCCCATCCCTCCCCTTTTATAGATGTCCGCCTCTAGCTGACAGAAGGAGATTTGTGTCACCCGACTCGAGGCAGCTCTTCGGCAGAGCCGAAATACCACAACATAAAAAGAAACACTTCACTGGAACGGTCTACAAAATGTGCCTGTTTGCAAGCACACTTTGTAGACCATTCCAATGAAGTATTTATTTTTAGATTACTATATTTCAGCTCTGCTGAAGAGCCGCCTGCTGGTCCTGGGACCAGGATCTCCTACTGTCAGCTAAAGCGCTGATGTCAGTAAAAGGGGAGGGATGGGGGAATTTTATCATCTTATATCTCTCAGACCATAAAGGTTTTAGAGATGGGACTGAGGTCGTTCAGTTTATTTTTGTAATATCTACAATATTTGTTTATTTATATAAAGACATTACTGTCCCTTTAAATGCACAATCACTTCATCATCACTAAAAGGTGAAAAAGAGGTGATAAAGTGCTGATAAGTTCTCCAGTGATATCACTTCTCCAGTTCCTATGTTATTCTATAGAACCAATGCACTAAGATCTCCAGTGATATCACTTCTCCAGTTCCTATGTTATTCTATGGAGCCTATGTACTAATATCTCCAGTGATATCACTTCTCCATTTCCTGTGTTATTCTATGGAACCAATGCACTAATATCTCCAGTGATATCACTTCTCCAGTTCCTATGTTATTCTATAGAACCAATGCACTAATATATCCAGTGATATCACTTCTCCAGTTCCTGTGTTATTTTATAGACCCTATGCACTAATATCTCCAGTGATATCTCTTCTCCAGTTCCTATGTTATTCTATAGAACCAATGCACTAATATCTCCAGTGATATCACTTCTCCAGTTCCTATGTTATTCTATAGAACCAATGCACTAATATCTCCAGTGATATCACTTCTCCAGTTCCTATGTTATTCTATAGAACCAATGCACTAATATCTCCAATGATATCACTTCTCCAGTTCCTATGTTATTGTATAGAACCAATGCACTAATATCTCCAGTGATATCACTTCTCCAGTTCTTATGTTATTCTATAGAACCAATGCACTAATATCTCCAGTGATATCACTTCTCCAGTTCCTATGTTATTCTATAGAACCAATGCACTAATATCTCCAGTGATATCACTTCTCCAGTTCCTGTTATTCTATAGAACCAATGCACTAATATCTCCAATGATATTACTTCTCCAGTTCCTATGTTATTCTATAGAACCAATGCACTAATATCTCCAGTGATATCACTTCTCCAGTCCCTGTGTTATTCTATAGAACCAATGCACTAATATCTCCAGTGATATCACTTCTCTAGTTCCTATGTTATTCTATAGAACCAATGCACTAATATCTCCAGTGATATCACTTCTCCAGTTCCTATGTTATTGTATAGAACCAATGCACTAATATCTCCAGTGATATCACTTCTCCAGTTCCTATGTTATTCTATAGAACCAATGCACTAAGATGCTGGACGTGTCAGAAATCTTAGTGCATAGGCACCATAGAATAACATAGGAATTGGAGAAGTGATATCACTGGGGAAGTTATCGCCTCTTTATCACCACTTAGTGAATCGCTCCCTACGTATTTAATCTTAATTTATAAGGCCCAATTAATGGGGGAAGATTCACTGAACCGTGATAAAGAGGTGATAACGAGAAGATACTTTCTCCAGTGATATCACTTCTCCAGTTCCTATGTTATTCTATGGAGCTAATGTACTAGTCCAGTGGTTCTCAATCTTTTTTTGGTCAGGGCACCCCTAACACATAATCTAGAACATTCGGGGCACCCCTAACACTTAATCTAGAACATTCAGGGCACCCCTAACACTTAATCTAGAACATTTGGGGCACCCCTAACATTTAATGTACTTTATCAAGGGCATTAGAAGGGTACAATACATAAATATACAGTTATTATTAGGTCTTATAATCATAATAACAAAACTAAAAATATTGTGCATAACAATTTCTATAATTTTTTTATTTAAAAGTCCATTTTTGTTAGGCTTCATAAAAAACATGGGGCACCCTAAGTAGATGTCCATTGCACACCAAACTGTCACTGCACCCTCGTTGAGAATCATTGCACTAAGATCTCCAAAGCTGAAGAAATCTTAGTATATTGGCTCCATAGAATAAGATATTACTGGGGACGTATCTCCGCTTTATCACCGCTTAGTGAATCCCTCGCTGCGTATTTATGTGGCCATTTCTAACAAAACCAACAATTCTATTAACGAATGTGCATCATGAAATGTTCAACCCTTTGCATGCCAGAGGGGTTTGCAATGCACTGAAAGGGTTAATTCGTTCTTGAGCTGGAATCTCTGACACATACAGTCATTTGAGTTTACGAGGTTTAGGAATAATATGACTGTTGTATGAAAACATGGCTTTCCAATACGCTGCACTGATATTCTGATATATGAGAAAGATCAGGAGTTCAGTCAGATTCATGCATTCATTGCAGCGCATTATTTCCTGTTGTTGTGGTTTTAAATAGTGTTACACAGTTTAGCACAAACAGACTAGGCCAAATAGACTGTGCAGCTACACAAGCTAAAACAGCAGAGATACCATCTGCCTAAATATTATCATTGTCACACTGGTTGTTTCTTTTACAAATTGGAATTTATCGTATTGAAAATGTATCACTGATAAACGTACGAGTCTGAAGTTAAAATGTAAGAATCAAGTTCTAGAAAAAAATATCTGCCATCATTTTTTTTTTAATATTTTCAACGTCATTTTTTTAACCCTTTGAGTTCCAGAGGGATAAGCAACGCATTGCAAAGCGTTGCATACTCCTCTGGCACTCAAAGGGTTAAATGACAATATCTTTGCTAGACATGGGTGTATAATCACAATATTAGAATTAATGTTAAGCATTTAATTTTAAATAAAGTTTATTGTGGAATTGAAGTTAAATTGCAGATTCAAAGGATTCGATGACAAATCCAGGTTGTGGATCCGATTTAGGGCACTTTGTTCAAAAGAAAAGTCTTATTGCAAAGCAACTGTAATGCTGGGGAAAACAGCAGATTATCTACAGGCAATCAGCTCATCAAAAATAAAAATAATCCAATAATAGCAAAAATAACCTGGTATAATATCTTATGAAAATATAAATAGATTTAATAGATACACAAACCCATCCCCTCCCCTCCCTCCCACACCTATAAAAATACACAGGATAACCTTATGTTCCCTTTTGAAAGAAATGTATCTAATCTTATCCATTGTATCTGCCATAACCATATTCTTGGGCAATGAATTCCACAAATTAACAGACCTTACTGCAAAAAAAACCCCTTCCACTGCTGAAGTCTAAACCTCCTTTCCTCTAATCTCAAGGGGTGTCCCCTGGTCCCCTGATCAGGCCTTGGAATAAATAGCTCACCACAGAGATCCTTGTATTGGCCTCTCATATACTTGTACAATGTGATAAGGTCTCCTCTTAGTCGTCTTTTCTCTAGAGTAAGTAAACCAAGTTTGTCTAGTCGTTCCTCATACGTCAAGTCCTCCATTCCCTTAATTAATTTTGTTGCTCTTCGCTGTAGTGTCTACAGACATTAGCTCTCTAGAGTTCCAAAGAGTTAAAAGTCTCACTTACATCAATGAAAAATGTGGGATCTTGAAGTGACCCCTACAGTCCAATTAGTTTGCTCCAGAATTCCTCCAGTTTTTTAGTGAACACAGCTCCTCCGTTTGTTTAATAGAGACAGTTCCTGCTCATCTGATCAGTTTCATTTTCTAATACATTTACTCTCTGGGAAAAAATCACTAGAACACTTAGAATCAAGCCTTAGTGAGCTTTTAACCCCTTACGGACCAGTGATGTTCTAGGACCGTCACCAGTATCCGTGCCTTAAGGACCGGTGACGGTCCTGGCACGTAATGTCTTTTGTGATCACGGCACTCCTGTGGGAGCTACTGGAGTCTGAAATTTAATGCTCCAAGACCAGAGCGGTGAGTTTCAGACTCTCTTTCAGCGAGCTAGTACAATCAATCAACCACATGTGCCGGCTCTCCAAGTTACGTCTATGTGTTCCTTTTGGGTAAACCTACCCCGGTACCCCCGGTCAATAAAGGGTTAAATACAAATATTCTCCACAACATTTAGGGAAGATTAATCTGAGTGTTATTCTTTTTCAAATGGTTCCGCTTACATGGACAGTGTGATTATGATGTCCTCACAACACGACATTGCAGGCATCAAAATGGTGCCCGAAATATGTCACCGGTCAGGATTTTGCCAGGTTAGTACCTGTTAGGTTAGGGTCAATTAGGATCAGTATCTGCTATCAATTTAGGGGCTTTCATCCACTGTCACAGATCCACTCTCAGATTAGATGTCTTTTGTGTCTTTTCAATCAAGGATGCTCGCTTCAGTAGACTCTTGGTATCTCTCAGCCGCATCAGGCTTTTGACACAGATATACAAGAAACTGTCCGGTGAGTCTGATACTTTCAGGGGGGGTCCATTTGGGAAACACATACTGTACAGATCTACTCTTAGACAGGATGTTCTTTTTATGTCTCCATAGCAAAGATACCTACAGACAGTACTGAACCTGATAGTGACCACATACAGCTCTGAGACCCAGTCCCTTTTCTTCATGTATCAGCTATCCACATTGCTTCCTACACTAAGTGATTTCCATGTGCTACACTTACAAGAATACATCTCACAAGTAGATTTATGTTCTATTCATGACCACCATTTTCAATTCAGACTACTCCTAGATGTTTGCGCTTGCCTTTTTCTTTTTTCTTCAACATTTTAAATGCGTCCTTTTTCACGCTGGCTACATTTTTACGTTGCCCTTTTGACACAAGCCATTACAAGCATGACATTTTAAGAGAATGCCAGTCTAGAGCCCAGGGGCCATTAGCAGCCCTCAGGCACGTCCAGGGCTGGTGCAAGGATTTTTACCACCCTAGGCAAAACCTCATTTTGCCGCCCCTTTATGCCGAGGTGTGGGCGGCTCTTAGGGTGACTACATTTGCCGTCTGACATTCAAGGACACTGCCAAGGCAAGAGTGGCAGAGTGCTTCTCACTGGCTCCTGTGCAGTTTTAAGACCATGGTCACCTGGGATTATGTGGACCTGTTCTGGTGTCCCTGGAAGTCAGTGTGCAAAATACACTTTCTCCAGAGCACAGCGGAGTGGTTCATACAAACGCATAAATATTTTTTTCCAGTGGGAAGTTTTGTGTTTTCAGATGGATCTTTTTTAAAGTGTTAGTAATGTCTGAAAAAAACTTTTTTACATTTAGAAGAGCTTAAAAAGCTGATCTAAATGCAAAAAAATGTATCTCTTAAATCGCTATGGTTTAAGAGATACGGGCGTTTAAAGTTTGATTTCTCCTACTGACAGCTGTAAAGCTGTCAGCAGGAGATCCGTGTCGGTCGACACGCTGGCGCTTGAGAAGTGCCGAGATCTCGTTACTTACAAGGAATCCCTTCACTGGAATGGTCTAAAACGTGTGCCTGAACACTAGGCACACATTTTAGACCATTCCAATGAAGGGATTCCGTGTAAATAACGAGATCTCAGCACTTCTCAAGCGCCTCCGTGTCGACCGACACGGATCTCCTGCTGACAGCTTTACAGCTGTCAGTAGGAGAAATCAAACTTTAAACGTCCGTATCTCTTAAACCATAGTGGTTTGAGAGATACGTTTTTTTGCATTAAGATCAGATTTTTAAGCTCTTCTAAATGCAAAAAAGTTTTTTTCAGACATTACTATCACTTTAAGTTCATCATATCACTCTGGGCCTAGACTGACACAAAAAAACTGAAAAAAAATATGTACCAGATACATTTGGTTCAGAATGTTTAATTCCAACAGGAACTTCTCGTGCATCATTAGTGAACACAATGATATATTTTAATAAACACATTTAAGGTTTCCTAACTTCTGAAAAAGCACAGACGATTTGTTTTGGAACAGAGCACAGTTACATTATTTTAGCTGTTGTCCTCAGTAAACAGCTATTTTTTAACTAGATAAAATGACTTCTCACTTCTCCCAGCTAAGAAGCAGAAGTAATAGCAGGTGAAAAATAAGCAAAAAGAACAGAAGAAAAAATAAAACTATTAGTTTTAGTGGATTTTTTCTTTGACACACATAGGCTAACCCTTTGAGTGCCAGAGGGGGTACACAACACATTGCTTTTAAATGCGTTGCATACACCCTCTGGAATCCAAAGTGTTAACGCTTGGAAGGCCATGAATTGTATTACACGCACATGTGGCACTTGTAGAGTTACATGATAGTTTTTTAAAAGACCTGTTTCATTTCTATTGTATAGCTAGTGGCTACACAAACATTAATGTGAGTTTTATTGCTGTGTAGCAATGTGATACATTTATATACACACCACACTGTCTGATCTCCTAAACACAGGGACACCAGGGTGATACACTTCTATACACACCACACAGTCTGATCTCCTACACACAGGGACACCAGGGTGATACACTTATATACACACCACACAGTCTGATCTCCTACACACAGGGACACCAGGGTGATACACTTCTATACACACCACACAGTCTGATCTCCTAAACACAGGGACACCAGGGTGATAGACTTATATACACACCACACAGTCTGATCTCCTAAACACAGGGACACCAGGGTGATACACATATATACACATCACACAGTCTGATTTCCTAAACACAGGGACACCAGGGTGATACTCTTATATACACACCACACAGTCTGATCTCCTAAACACTGGGACACCAGGGTGATACACTTATATATACACCACACAGTCTGATCTCCTAAACACAGGGACACCAGGGTGATACACTTATATACACACCACACAGTCTGATCGCCTAAACACAGGGACACCAGGGTGATACACTTACATACACACCACACAGTCTGATCTCCTAAACACAGGGACACCAGGGTGATACATTTATATACACACCACACAGTCTGATCTCCTAAACACAGGGACACCAGGGTGATACACTTCTATACACACCACACAGTCTGATCTCCTAAACACAGGGACACCAGGGTGATACACTTCTATACACACCACACAGTCTGATCTCCTAAACACAGGGACACCAGGGTGATACATTTATATACACAGCACACAGTCTGATCTCCTAAACACAGGGACACCAGGGTGGGACAGAGCGATTTGGGCCTTAGGGAGGGACACTTGGGAGGTATGCAATTTATTAGATACCTCTTTGGCATGTAAATGGTTAAAAGGTTATTTCATTTGCAAAAACAATGTCTTCTGCTCATAGTATTACTTCACTTGCCTAGTACTTTCCTACCTCCTCCTACTGGGCCATATGAAAAAATGTAAAGTGCTCAGAAGGTGGAAATTGTACCTCCGCATGGAGGCAATGCTTGACGCCAGTCATGCCCAGTACGAGGTGAGCACATAGTGGAAAGTGTGCTGCACTTTGGCACTCCCTGCTGTATGCAGCCCACAGTGCTACTCATTGACTGCTGTACCCTGGAACCGGCTGTCATTGCTATGTGTTCACTGCATATCCAGGCATAACCCCCCCCCCGGCACCGCAGCTCACTGATTGAGACAAGACAGTCACCAGGTATCTGTCAGAGGAGGATAGATCAAGACAAGAGACAGGTTGTTGACCACAGTAGCTCGCCCAACATGTGGTCTCAGGCTTGTTGGTGGTTGCTGCTGCTGCGCCCCAGTAGATGTGCGCCCCAGGCCGGCGCCGGCCCTGGGTACGGCTAAGCTGGCATGTCATGTCATGTCAATTTTACTAAATAATAAAATGTGACCAGAATGCAGAATACAATTATCTCTACCGGAGTTCTGTGGTCAGGAAATACATTTAATGCAGAATATATTCAAGGGATAGTAATACTTAAAATGTAAAACAAAAAATATGTTGTAGGGTTTATCGCCTTGAGTAAAACAAGGGTACTCCCACTGCAGAAAGGTGTTTTATTAAAAAGTTATTACAGCTCAAAGTTGATTTTTTTAGGGGCAGTATCTCAATGACCTGAAATTGTACAGTGGCGCTGTTGTTACACCATCCTATGGACAGCTCTGGTCCCGGGACCATAAATCTCCATAGGATGGTGTAGCAACAGCGCCACTGTACAATTTCAGGCCACTGTGATATTGCACCTAAAAACTTCAAATTTACACTGTAATAACTTTTAAATAAAACACCTTTCGGCAGTGGCAGTACCCTTGTTTTACTCAGGGGGATAAACCCTACAACATATTTTTTGTTACATTTTACATATTACGATCCCTTTAATGTATGTAGCTAATTATCAGGTAGCATATTAGCCTAGCGAGGGATTCCATATAAAACAGTCAGTATAAACTCTT
This sequence comes from Rhinophrynus dorsalis, assembly GCA_037306005.1. Classification (NCBI taxonomy): domain Eukaryota; kingdom Metazoa; phylum Chordata; class Amphibia; order Anura; family Rhinophrynidae; genus Rhinophrynus; species Rhinophrynus dorsalis. Next base: position 124,094,870 of record CM074728.1, read on the forward strand.
ATTTTGCGCTTGCTTGTCTGAAATGCTATTATATTATTTATTAGGCATCTGGCCTTGTTTCAGTCCTCTTCTTTCACTGACCCCTGAATAAAAAAGTTGAAAGCCGCTATAACAATGTTAATATTTTTGCTGAGTTTGTAATAACGTATTGACGTGTTTTGTGTTAAAACAATACACAGCAAGATAACCATGACCTAGAATTCTGCAACCGACCGCATTACTTTTATCAAATAAAAACACTGACACAGATTTAATAACATTTTGGAAACAGAAGTTTACTAAAAATATCTGGAAAAATGTATTGGGAAACAAAACAGAAAACGTGAAATGGAAAGCACGGAAACCATTCTTTACAATGTGTTGCCTACCCCTCTGGCACTGAATGAGTTAATCCCTTACAAACCAGCAGAGAGTGGGACACGTTACATGGGGCAGATCATAAAATATACAAATTGTGACTGGATAAAAGGAAATTACGTAAAATATAGAATTATACATCAAATAAGAAATATTTAGCTTATCTAATCTGCCCATTTTTCCTACTTTAAAAACCTCAAATGTTATTTAGTCCTTGGTCTTGTCTTATGTTCAGGACAGTCTTATGCCTATCCCATACATATTTACATCCCCTCACCTTATTAACCCCTACCACTTCTGCTGGTTGGCACAAAATAAATGCTAGTTATCACAGTAACTTCATCACATGTGAACACATGCACCAACATGTTAAGAAAGAACTTTCTTAATTTGAAATCTTTAAATCTTGTTTCTCATTGTATGTAATCTATGAAGGGTCCAACAGTAAAGTTCTAAAATGCATTTCTTATATCTCATTTGGAATTTAAAGGGATAGTAATACTTCGTTTTAACTTTATTTTATTTTGTAGGCATTAAAAAAACATGAAGAACAATATAAGTCTTATCTCTCAAACCTTTATGGGTTATGAGATATTCACAAGCAAAGTTTCCCCTCCCTCCCCTTTTACCTACTGTAAACAATCTCCTCTCAGATGTGGAATGCAGTCCATAGACTGGACAAATAACAAAAGGGGACAATCTTCTTCCTATGAGAACAATGAAATCCCTGCCCCCCTTGACAAGCTTTTCAGGTTTTTCCCTTATCTTAATTGAAGATTGTCCCTCTCTGCAATCTAACTGGGCACCTCCCTTCTGATCTGGCTGAACAGTGTGACATCAGTTAAAGGGGTGGGAGGGGGGTACTTTGTCATTGAATTACTCTGGAACTACAACTCTGACAGAATTGAAATAACAATCTCCAAAGTCCAAATACTATGATGATTAATTAGAGCTGATTTTATTATGAAACATTACTATCCCTTTAAACCTTCTAGGATTCTGCTTCTCAAATGGAAAATCGAGAAGGTCTTTCTTCTGCTGATCAGTTCAATAATATCTCCACCATAAGGGGAAATTCTCACCTGATCATTTTGTCGAGAAAACTGTCAACAGGTGGTGCTGTTCGCATCGCTTCCTATGAAGAGCCTTAGGGCAAGATGTTCAAAGAGTCATCATAAGCAAAAAATTGTCGAACCGTGAGCTGGTGGTAAAAGGAGGACAATATTTTCAGAAATAAATCCGTTTGAAAATGTGTTGCAAAGAATTACAAATGCTGGTAAGGAGATCTTGATGAATATTGCCCTTAACCCCTTAACGACCCTTGACGGTCATAGTACGTCATGGGTCGATCTGAGTTAACGACCCATGATATATTACGACCGTCATGGAATTCTGGGCTCCCCACGTGGCTGTACGCCGTTCGGGGAGTCCGGAACAGGAATCTGAAAAAAAAAAATGCTCAGTGGTCCTTAACTGACCACGCCGCGCCGATCGGCCGGTCGTTAAGGGGTTAAACATATAAAGTTACTCTGTCTTTAAAGCAGATAATTTCAAAGAAACAGACTTTTTTTGTTTTTAAAATTAGGCATTTTCAAATACTTTTTATTTTTTTTTTTTTTACAAGTTAACTCTATAGTATTGCTTCTCAGTCCTGCTAACTACTTTAAAGGGATAGTAATACTTCGTTTTAACGTTATTTTATTTTGTAGGCATTAAAAAAACAAGAAGAATGATATAAGTCTTATCTCTCAGACCTTTATGGTTTGAGAGATATTCACAAGCAAAGTTTCCCCCTCCCGCCCCTTTTACCTAGTGTAAGCCATCTCTTCTCAGATGTGGAATCCAGTCCATAGACCAGACAGATAACAGCAGGGGACAATCTTCTTCCTATGAGAACAATGAAAGCCCTTCCCCCCTTGACAAGTTTTTCAGCTTTTTCCATTATCTTAATTGAAGATTGTCCCTCTCTGCAGTCTACCTGGGCACCTCCCTTCTGATCTGGTTGAACAGGGGGGGATACTTTGTTTGTGAATATCTCTTAAACCATAAAGGTTTCCGAGATAAGACTTATATCATTCTTCATGTTTTTTTCATGCCTACAAAATAAAATAAAGTTAAAATGAAGTATTACTATCCCTTTAATTTGTCTTCTCCAAGTTTAGACATACAAAATGTGAGAGGCTTCTGAGGATGAACAACAGCACAATGGCCTGTTCTCCGGCCAGTAACCGCTCAGAAGAGTCACGTTTTCTCTCTAGTGCCATTACAGAGGGGAAATTTCCACATACATATTAAGACTAATCCCACCCAAAAGGGCAGCCCAGTTCCAAAATGACAGGCAAGTTCCCACTGCACGGGAACACCAGCTAACCACCGACAAATGTTTCGGTCTCTCACATATTTAAAAAAAAATTGATGTCTAAAGGAATATTATTTTCTGAAAATACCTTACAATATGATGGTAGATTAAACCATGTCCACTTAAGACTGCTTTTTTCCTTTGATGGAGCTCTTGAATTGGGTGCAAGACACGATGGTAATATGTGTAAGAATTTACAGAATGTGACGTAAGAGCTTTTTCATTATGATTACAGATAATTTTAGTTAATGCAACTTTCTGCGCATCTCGCCATTAGTCTGTGACTCCAGCCCTCCCATACAGAGCATCATAAAAAGAAATTTTGCATTTTGAAAGCCAGGTTATCTCTTTTGTTTACAGAAGGATTAAAAAATGTGTTTCAGCTTTTTGAATTTTGGAATAAAAGAGAATTATTCCATTTTAATTAGTAGGAAAATCCCTATAGCATATTTTATTCATTAAAAAAATCTACTTCTCCTTTAAGTGGGTGGGGACTGGGTGATATGATGGGAAATTAAATGTAAACTTTAATTGTCGAAGGGCTGTTTATATTATTGATTTGTATGTTAATTTTAAATATATTTTTTGCACAAATGTTTTTAAAGTAATATATTGTAACAGGGAAGTATTGGTAATAAAGAACTCATTGCAACTCTTGGTTCCTTTAAAATAATAACTTCTTAAAACATCTTAACTTCTTAAAAATAAACTAACACTTTAAATAAAATTCTGGCATTAGCTTCTAGTTCATCTGAAATGAAAGATCACGCTGTTCATTACAGAATACATGTGAAGCAGCTAATAGTTCTGTAACCACACTCAGTAATATTCTAATATTTATATAGCTTATAAAATGTCTATTTACCCGATTTACCTACAGTTTGAAGTGGGTAATTGCTTTCCAAACAGTTCATCTACTGAAGATCCAGGCAAACTGACTATTGGCAAGTACTCATCACAGGCCTGATTCATAAATATACTGTAGCTCCCACGAATACCCAGATTACATTTATTCTAGTGAAAAATGATCAAAAAGAAGGGTACGTAGGTGCGGCTGTTTCAGATCCAAAACACAACTTTAATAATGCCCATCCAAAATCTATCTTTACAATAATATAAAATATTAACATTGCGTATGTGCATGTGTATACCAGTGAGTATGTGTGTATCTGTGTACATGTGCGTGTGTGTGTGTGCATATGTCTGTGTATATGTCAGTGTGAATGATGTCACCCATTTGATGTAGGCGACATTATGATGCCGGCCTTTTGATGGTCGCCAAATAGATGGCGACATTTCAATAGTAAACTGCCTCGTGGCACCTGGGATGTTAATCCAGTCCTGATTCAATGTGTTACTGAACTACAGCGAGAGCCCACTCTGGTGACCGTGTCATAGCAATAAAAGGGATAGTAATGTTTAATTTTAAGTTTCTTTAATTTGGCGACCATCAAAAGGCTGACATCTGAGCGAGAGAGAGAAAGAAAGAGAGAGAAAGAAAAAGAGAAAGAGAGAGAGAGAGAGAGGAAATGGTCATAGAGAAAAAGAAAAAGAGAGAGAGAGATAGAGGAACTGGTCATAGAGACAGAGAGAAAGAAAGAAATAAAGAAAGAAAGAAAAAGAAAGAAAGAAGAGATTATTTCATTCTGCCAAGTGCCATGAGGACTTGTCTCAGTCCTTCGATGATTTAGCTGTTAGACCTCAGTCCTTCGATGATTTGGCTCTTAGGCCTCATTCCTCAGATGATTAGGCTGATAGACCTCAGTCCTATGATGATTTGGGTGTTAAACCTCAGGCCTCAGATGATTTAGCTGTTAGGCCTCAGTCCTTCGATGATTTGTCTGTTAGAACTCAGTCCTCAGATGATTTGGGTGTTAAACCTCAGGCCTCGGATGATTTGGCTGTTAGGCCTCAGTCCTCGGATGATTTGGCTGTTAGGCCTCAGTCCTCGGATGATTTGGTTGTTAGACCTCAGTCCTCGGATGATTTGGCTGTTAGACCTCAGTCCTCAGATGATTAGGCTGATAGACCTCAGTCCTATGATGATTTGGCTGTTAAACCTCAGGCCTTGGATGATTTAGCTGTTAGCCCTCAGTCCTTGGATGATTTGGCTGTTAGGCCTCAGTCCTCGGATGATTTGGCTGTTAGGCCTCAGTCCTTCGATGATTTGTCTGTTAGAACTCAGTCCTCAGATGATTTGGCTGTTAGGCCCCAGTCCTTGGATGATTTGGGTGTTAAACCTCAGGCCTCGGATGATTTGGCTGTTAGGCCTCAGTCCTCGGATGATTTGGCCGTTAGTCCTCAGTCCTCTGATGATTTGGCTGTTAGACCTCAGTCCTCGGATGATTTGGCTGTTAGACCTCAGTCCTCAGATGATTTGGCTGTTAGGCCCCAGCCCTTGGATGATTTGGGTGTTAAACCTCAGGCCTCGGATGATTTGGATGTTAGACCTCAGTCCTCAGATGATTTAGCTGTTAGGCCTCAGTCCTCAGATGATTTGGCTGTTAGACCTCAGTCCTCAGATGATTTGGCTGTTAGACCTCAGTCCTCGGATGATTTGGCTGTTAGACCTCAGTCCTTCGATGATTTGGCTGTTAGACCTCAGTCCTCAGATGATTTAGCTGTTAGACCTCAGTCCTTCGATGATTTAGCTGCTAGACCTCAGTCCTGGGATGATTTGGCTGTTAGGCCCCAGTCCTTGGATGATTTGGGTGTTAAACCTCAGTCCTCGGATGATTTGGCTGTTAGGCCTCAGTCCTCAGATGATTTGGCTGTTAGGCCCCAGTCCTTGGATGATTTGGGTGTTAAACCTCAGGCCTCGGATGATTTGGATGTTAGACCTCAGTCCTCAGACGATTTAGTTGTTAGGCCTCAGTCCTCAGATGATTTGGCTGTTAGACCTCAGTCCTCAGATGATTTGGCTGTTACTCCCCAGTCCTTGGATGATTTGTGTGTTAGACCTCAGGCCTCAGATGATTTGGCTGTTAGGCCTCAGTCCTTGGATGATTTGGCTGTTAGACCTCAGTCCTCAGATGATTTGGCTGTTAGACCTAATTCCTTGGATGATTTGGCTGTTAGACCTCATTCCTTGGATGATTTCATACCTCCCAAGTGTCCCTCTTTAGGAGGGACAGTCCCTCTTTGAGACCCAAATCCCCCTGTCCCTCTTTTCTACCCTGTTGTCCCTCTTTTTAGGGCATCAGAGTGAGTGGTGTGCATATTAGTCTATCACATTGCTCCACAGCAATGAAATTCACATAAGTGTTTAGTTAATCTTCAATATATGTATTTGTAATGAATCTGTGTAAATAAAATACTTTGGTCTTGCTCTAAATCATTTATTCATTTACACAAAGAGGTGTCAATAGGTGACAAAGTAACCTTAAAAATTCCCCACCCACCAGCCACGCCCCTAGAAACACCAATGTTTCTAGAAATGTCCCTCTTTGGTCATTTGAAATGTTGGGAGGTATGTGATTTGGCTGTTAGACCTCAGTCCTCAGATGATTTGGCTGTTACACATCAGTCCTCAGATGATTTGGCTGTTAGGCCTCAGTCCTCGAATGATTTGGCTGTTAAGCCCCAGGCCTTGGACGATTTTGGTGTTAGACCTCAGTCCTCAGATGATTTAGCTGTTAGGCCTCAGTCCTTGGATGATTTGGCTGATAGACCTCAGTCCTCGGATGATTTGGCTGTTAGGCCTCAGTCTTCGGATGATTTGGCTGTTGGCCCCAGGCCTCGGATGATTTTGGTGTTAGACCTCAGGCCTCAGATGATTTAGCTGTTAGACCTCAGTCCTTGGATGATTTGGCTGATAGACCTCAGTTCTATGATGATATGGCTGTTAGGCCTCAGTCCTCAGATGATTTGGCTGTTAGGCCCTAGTCCTCGGATGATTTGGCTGTTAGACCTCATTCCTCGGATGATTTGGCTGTTAGACCTCAGTCCTCGGATGATTTGGCTGTTAGGCCTCAGTCCTCGGATGATTTGGCTGTTATGCCCCAGTCCTCAGATGATTTTGGTGTTAGACCTCAGTCCTCAGATGATTTAGGTGTTAGGCCTCAATCCTTGGATGATTTGGCTGATAGACCTCAGTCCTATAATGATTTGGCTGTTAGGCCCCAGTCCTCAGATGATTTGGCTGTTAGACCTTTGTTTGATGGACTCCAGTGGAGCTCTTTGCTGCCTCTCACCTCTGCCATCTGTAGGATCCACATTTCCATCCAGATCTCAGAGGGAAGAATTAGGGATGGTGCCAGCCTGGGGACCAGCCAGCTCGCTTGTTACTTCCAACACCCACAAAACCCTGGCATCAATTTATCACCAAGTTTAGATAATAAAGAGTAGAAGAGATTGTAAGGAGTAAGAATTCTTGAAAAGGAAACTATAACAATTAGTGTTTATTAACCCTTTGAGGATCAGAGAGGTGTGTAATGCAGAGTTCTCGAGGCATTAATGTAACAGAAAGACTTGTCTGCGTAGAGGCCACGTATCTAAAGTAATGCAGTAGAAATTCACGGGAACCTACTGCACCTTATTGATGAGATACAACTTCCCCATTCAATTCTAGAGTGTTCTTTAACACCCTGGAACCCTCTATCTGGCAGTCAGTGGGTTAAAAGCAATATTTAAAATGTACCTCTCACCTTGAATTACTTGTTTTCATATTTGAAAACCTAAATACTAAAACTGGATATATCACTAGATAACAGATCATCAAAACTAAAAATAATGCATTAACACTTTGAGTGCCAGTGAGGTATCCAACACACTCAAATGGTTAATATACCAAACAGTGGGGTGTAATATGCAGCATACACATGGTATACGAGTTTCCATTAACCCCTTAAGGACCGGCCGCTCACGTACTTTGCGGTGCCTTAAGGACCACGGAGCATTTTTTTTGTGTGTGATCTGATTCCAGACTCCCCGAACAGCGTGGAGCCGCGCGGGGAGCCCAGAATTCCATGACGGTCCAGGACCGTCATGGGTCCTTAAGGGGTTAATATGTTGGAACCACTGGTAACAATATATTCACTACACCATTTTGGAGAATCCCATATTTAGTGAAAGTGTCCGATATTCATGTGGGAGTGGTTTCCGTTTAACCCTTTGAGTGCCAGTGGAGTACTGAACGCATTGCTTTGCAATGCGTTGCGTACCCCTCTGGCACTGAACGGGTTAAGTGGCTGAGTGGTAGAAAGTAGATGAAAGCAGCATCTCATCGTCAATTCCCCATCACCCCAGTACGCTACTGACTTGTATCCCCAAATGATAAAAAACTGCCCTCATTTTTATCACCCTCCAAATCCTTTATAATAATTCGCTAAAACATGTGTAACGACGCAGTCATGCGCAGTAGAGACTGCCAGTGCCGCGGCTGATACAGAGCTGGACGTTCCTTTGTAGCATCCAGCTCTGTATCAGCCGCGGTGCGGGCAGTCTCTACTGCGCATGACTGCCCCGCGACCGACTGGCAGTGGCACTGTGGCCCGTGTAACGGACTCTTCAACTATTTCCTTTGTAGCATCCAGCTCTGTATCAGCCGCGGTGCGGGCAGTCTCTACTGCGCATGACTGCCCCGCGACCGACTGGCAGTGGCACTGTGGCCCGTGTAACGGACTCTTCAACTAGTATATAATAAAAACAACATGAAATCAACCCATATTAAGTGGTGGATGAAAACTAGAACCTTATTGAGTTATTGAGGCCAAGACAGTGATCCACAGACTGCTGGAGAACCGCTGTTGTCTGCTCACTAGTAGGTGCACCTAGATGGACCATCTTTCACCAACGGCTCCTCATGGAGGTTATGCACTAAGGGGTGATAAAGAGGTGATAATATCTCCAGTGATATCACTTCTCCAGTTCCTGTGTTATTCTATAGAGATAATGCACTAATATCTCCAGTGATATCACTTCTCCTGTTCCTATGTTATTGTATAGAACCAATGCACTAATATCTCTAGTGATATCACTTCTCCAGTTCCTATGTTATTCTATAGAACCAATGCACTAATATCTCCAGTGATATCACTTCTCCAGTTCCTATGTTATTCTATAGAGCCAATACACTAATATCTCCAGTGATATCACTTCTCCAGTTCCTATGTTATTCTATACAGCCAATGCACTAAGATCTCCAAAGTTGGAGAAAGAAACCTTAGTGGATAGGCTCCATAGAATAACACAGGAACTGGAGGAGTCATCTCCGCTTTATCACCTTTTTATCATGCTTTAGTGCATAACCCCCATTGTGTCTTACTTAGGGTTGCCACCTTTTCTTAAGAAAAATACCGGCCAAGGCATTCCCTCCATAGACTTAACATTGGAAGGAAGCCAATCTTTTACCGGCCTGCCGGAAGAATACCGGCTGGGTGGCAACCCTAGTCTTACTGTCTATCTTACTACTCTATGCCTGTACACAGTGCTTTCTCAAGAGATAGCTTCATTAAAGGGGTAGTAATGTCTTAGAGTAATAAACAGCAATATCGTAGATATTCATAAAATAAATCCATCGATGCCATTCTGATCTCTCAAACCTTTATGGTCTCAGAGATATAATATATACAATATATAATATAACATTTTAAAGTTCCCCCTCCCCTTGCACTGATGTCAGCTGTAAAGCTGACAGAAGGAAATTCGAGTCAGCCGACTTGAGATGGCTCTTCAGCAGAGCCGAAATACCACAATCTAATAAGAAATACTTCACTGGAATGGTCTACAAACTGTGCCTGCAAACCAGAAACACTTTGTGCCTGTTCCAATTAAGTATTTCCTTTTAGATTATGCTATTTCTGCTCTGCTGAAGAGCCACCTCAAGTCGGCTGACTCGAATTTCTTTCTGTCAGCTTTACAGCTGACATCAGTGCGAGGGGAGGGGGAACTTTAAAATGTTATATTATATATCTCAAACCATAAAGGTTTGAGAGATCGGAATGGCATCTATTGATTTATTTTATGAATATTTACGATATTGCTGTTTATTACTATAAGACATTACTACCCCTTTAAGAACTGCCTTGCACTCATGTCAGCCAGAAGACCAGCGGATAACAGCTTAGCAGATATCCATACTTTTAATTCAGTATGTCCAGCTGTCTGAGTGCAGTACCATGTGTTTATTTATTCTTAAATAGTTTATTGTACGCGTACCTGGGAACTTTTTATTCTGGGGTCATGTAGTGCCGGTGGGAGGAAATAAATGAACTGATTTGTATCAGAATGGGGTGGACTTAATCACAGATGGGGTGGGGCTTAATGGGCTTCCTAATAAAGTGGGAGGGAAGTGGGTGGAAAGTGGGCTGAACAGGGTGTGGAAGGAGAGGAAGTGGGAGGAACAGGGTGGGAAGCGGTAGAAGTGGGCAGAGTTCTTAAGAAAGTGACTCATATCAGAAAGGGGTGGGCTTAATCACAGATGGGGTGGGGCTTAATGGGCTTCCTAATAAAGTGGGCGGGAATTGGATGGGAAGTAGACTGAACCGGGTGTGGAAGGAGAGGAAGTTGGAGGAACAGGGTGGGAAGCAGCAGAAGTGGGCAGAGTTCTTAAGAAAGTGACTCGTATCAGAAAGGGGTTGGATTAATCACAGATGGGGTGGGGCTTAATGGGCTTCCTAATAAAGTGGGAGGGAAGTGGGTGGAAAGTGGGCTGAACAGGGTGTGGAAGGAGAGGAAGTGGGAGGAACAGGGTGGGAAGCGGTAGAAGTGGGCAGAGTTCTTAAGAAAGTGACTCATATCAGAAAGGGGTGGGCTTAATCACAGATGGGGTGGGGCTTAATGGGCTTCCTAATAAAGTGGGCGGGAATTGGATGGGAAGTAGACTGAACCGGGTGTGGAAGGAGAGGAAGTGGGAGGAACAGGGTGGGAAGCAGCAGAAGTGGGCAGAGTTCTTAAGAAAGTGACTCGTATCAGAAAGGGGTTGGATTAATCACAGATGGGGTGGGGCTTAATGGGCTTCCTAATAAAGTGGGAGGGAAGTGGGTGGAAAGTGGGCTGAACAGGGTGTGGAAGGAGAGGAAGTGGGAGGAACAGGGTGGGAAGCGGTAGAAGTGGGCAGAGTTCTTAAGAAAGTGATTTGTATCAGAAAGGGGTGGGCTTAATCACAGATGGGGTGGGGCTTAATGGGCTTCCTAATAAAGTGGGCGGGAATTGGATGGGAAGTAGGCTGAACCGGGTGTGGAAGGAGAGGAAGTGGGAGGAACAGGGTGGGAAGCAGTAGAAGTAGGCAGAGTTCTTAAGAAAGTGACTCGTATCAGAAAGGGGTTGGATTAATCACAGATGGGGTGGGGCTTAATGGGCTTCCTAATAAAGTGGGAGGGAAGTGGGTGGAAAGTGGGCTGAACAGGGTGTGGAAGGAGAGGAAGTGGGAGGAACAGGGTGGGAAGCGGTAGAAGTGGGCAGAGTTCTTAAGAAAGTGACTCGTATCAGAAAGGGGTGGGCTTAATCACAGATGGGGTGGGGCTTAATGGGCTTCCTAATAAAGTGGGAGGGAAGTGGGTAGAAAGTGGGCTGAACCGGGTGTGGAAGGAGAGGAGGTAGGAGGAACAGGGTGGGAAGCAGTAGAAGTGGGCAGAGTTCTTAAGAAAGTGATTCGTATCAGAAAGGGGTGGGCTTAATCACAGATTGGGTGGGGCTTAATGGGCTTCCTAATAAAGTGGGCGGGAATTGGGAGGAAGTAGGCTGAACAGGGTGTGGAAGGAGAGGAAGTGGGAGGAACAGGGTGGGAAGCGGTAGAACTGGGCAGAGTTCTTAAGAAAGTGATTCGTATCAGAAAGGGGTGGGCTTAATCACAGATGGGGTGGGGCTTAATGGGCTTCCTAATAAAGTGGGCGGGAATTGGGTGGGAAGTAGGCTGAACAGGGTGTGGAAGGAGAGGAGGTTGGAGGAACAGGGTGGGAAGCAGTAGAAGTGGGCAGAGTTCTTAAAAAACTCCCCACCCCCAGAGAATTAGCCCGTTTTCCAGGACACCCGGTAAAGCACTGCACAAACCAGAGTCTCCGGGGCAGAGTTCCCAGCAATGATTGTACCTAACAGAGAGGATCTTCCCATTTCAAATTTTCAGGACAGGACCAATGACAGCTGAGTGAGACGCTGATTTCACCCTGACCTGCAGATCTCTGTGATCTGCATGGATAACCAGGGCACAACTGATGAGTTCCGAGCTATGGAAACTCAGGTCCCATAGTTCTTGAGGGACAGGCAAGCATTTAACCCCTTGCGCACTCCTCTGATTCTTAATAGGTTAAAAGGGTCTTTTATGGCCTCTATACTGCTCTTTTAACCCCATGAAAGTGACAGAAGTATCTAACACATAGCAAGGTTTAAAACCATGTTTGTTTTTGTTTTGTTTTGTTTTTTTGTAATTTCCCTTTAACTAAATTGCAAGCGCTACAGCCGTGCTGCAGTCTGAACTGGTATTCTTTACATGATACGGTTATTCATGCCTGTAACCCTGATCACTTATCTGGATAATTAGGCTGTATCAGTAAGGAACCAGATACCAGAAATCTGATATTAATCCATCCCTCTTAATAGTAACGGAAAAGCAGTGATGTGTGGAAAACAGCGCAGCCGTTCTAATCCTCCACCAGCACTCGTCATCAGCAGATCTCATTTATTTTCAAAAGTGGCTGGAGACACACTATCAATGTCTTAAACCTAATTTAGACTTTAAATCAAAGTATATTAAAAATAAAATCTAGACTGGGAAGATTATGTAGATTTCTCTCCTGGGAATAATTCCTAAACAAGAGGCACATTTCAAGGAGGGTTAAGGCGCAGTTAACCCATTGAGATTGGTTCTGTGTGAGGAACTGGATCAATTCTGGGGCAAATGAGTTGGGCTGTAGGGGACAAACTTAAAAAAAAAAAAACCTCCTTAATTTTAAATGAATCTCCCCCCTTGAATTTTAGAAATGTCTGCAGTATATTGCTTATCAGACATCCATTCATGGAGCACAAACTGATAGGATCTTTCGGAATCTGTATTGCCCCCACTTTCTTTAACCCTTTGAGTGCCAGAGGGGGTACGGAATGCATTGCAAAGCAATGCGTTCCGTACCCCTCTGGCACTCAAAGCGGTTAACAAAGGGGTTAACATTTTCAGTGCCAGTGGGGCATGAAATGGTCCTCTCATCCACAAGATCTATCTATCTATGTTGAACACTCCCGTTGTAGTTAAAAACATGAACATTTTATTACAACATATAAAACAAGTACTTATCCATATCCATGACTCAAATTATTAGATCTCCTCAGTTATCCGGAGGGGCTTAGAGACATCAACGCTTTTCGCGTATTACCGCTTAATCATGATGACAACATCTAAGGTGCTAGCGTTCACTTTTAAATTCCGTTCACCCAATAGAATCCGAGTCTCAAGGAGCCAAATAGTATGAGTGCCGATTAGCACAACCATCCCATATACATAAAATACAAACAATTAACCCTCAGTGTGTAACTCCAGACAAAAACTGCAAGATACATCGTGTCCAACCGGCGCTCCAAACAAGTGAACTTCCAAAGAACCACGATTCAAAAGATAAAGTGAGCGAAATAATATGTTAAAAACACTGGTAAATTACAATTGTAAACGCAGCCAAATAGGCATAGCACCATAGAACAGCAAACCTGAAACCCGTGTCAAAGGATACACAATAGTATCAATAATCACTATGCATATATCTCCCATCAACACGGGCTCAATTGTCGGACTCAAACAATGTGGTTAACATAAAAAAATAATAATAATAATAATAATGATAAAAAAAAACACAAACATCTTTAAATAATATCACATATTAAGAAATGGTCCTCCAGGAGATAATATGAGCATAAAATCCTACTGATCAGTATGAGACAGTTCTGTGTGGACTGGTTCCCCAAAAGTTATCTTTAAAGGAGCAGTAAACTTTTTTTTTTTATAGAGCATTTCCTGCTGAATAAAACAAGGTCACTCCCATCACTGTCAGATGTTTTAATCAAAATTTATAGCAGTTTAAATAACCAGGAAGTGAATTTACTGTGTTTACTTCCTGATAGTTCTAACTGACAGGAAGTGAATTTTCTGTGTTTACTTCCTGATAGTTCTAACAGACAGGAAGTTAATTTACTGTGTTTACTTCCTGATAGTTCTACCTGACAGGAAGTGACTTTACTGTGTTTACTTCCTGATAGTTCTAACTGACAGGAAGTGACTTTACTGTGTTTACTTCCTGGTAGTTCTGACAGGAAATGAATTTACTGTGTTTACTTCCTGATAGTTCTAACTGACAGGTAGGGTTGCCACCTTTTCCTAAAAAAAATACCGGCCATGGCATTTAGGGTTGCCACCTTTTTGTAAAAAAAATACCGGCCATGGCATTCTCTGCATAGACTTAACATTGGACTGAAGCCAATTTTTTACCGGCCTGCCGGTAAAATACCGGCTGGGTGGCAACCCTAATGGCATTCCCTCCATAGACTTAACATTGGACAGAAGCCAATTTTTTACAGGCCTGCCGGTAAAATATCGGCTGGGTGGCAACTCTGCTGACAGGAAGTGACTTTACTGTGTTTACTTCCTGGTACTTCTGACAGGAAGTGAATTTACTGTGTTTACTTCCTGATAGTTCTAACTGACAGGAAGTGACAGGCAGTTTCTATCACATTCTATGGAGAACTGTATGTCTCTGACTTTTCTGACTTTCCTCTCCATTAGACTGTAACAGGAAATCTAATTAGAATTTGACCACTAGTGGGCACTGCTAATGTTAAAAAACATGGGTTTAAACTGTAATAACTCTGGAAATATAAATCTCTCTGCAGTGGGAGTACCCTTATTTTACTCAGTAGGAAAATCCCTACAGTATATATTTTTTTCATAAAAAAAGTTTACTGCTCCTTTAATTTGTACTGGGCACCATGAATACGATGGAGGATACAATTATTTAGTTTCCAACACCAAGATTCCAGAATTCTCCCACTAATGTCCCCCTTCCTGTGAAGGGTTCAGTGGAAGGAGTTTTGGGGTCTTGAGTCCAAACACAAATGGAGTATTAATCCAGCTTTAATAAAAAGAAAAAATATTCACAGTGGCATTAGGATTTTCCACACATATTAGAGTAAGATTAAACTAAGGTGAATTCCTTTCACACAGGAGACGGACATAGCGATGGTGCTTTGGAGCCGCTGTCCCATAGAAAGGTATTCTGGTAGCCTAGAGTGCCTTTTTCATGGGCAATCATCACTTGGTGTGAATGCACTGAAGTCGAGCATATATATATATAATATATTCACCCAGGAAAGAATAAGGACACACCCAGGGGAGGGCTGACCTGGGGGCAAGGAAGCAAGTGCCCCCAGGCTAATTAGAAGTCTGGGCTGGTGGGCCCCTGCTTTCTTGCTTGCTGCTGTAATTGGAGTAAACAGAACTTACAATCCAAATGGAGCTACACTAGTAGTGCAGATCCATTTCAGTAGTAAGCTCTGTGTTATCACTAATGTAGCTCCAAAGGGATAGTAATACTTCATTTTATCATTATTTTATTTTGTAGGCATTAAAAAAACATGAAGAACGATATAAGTCTTATCTCTCAAACCTTTATGGTTTGAGAGATATTCACATGCAAAGCTTCCCCTTGTTTAGCCCTTGTCCAAGTATAGTATAGGGCATCCCAATGCACTACAGACCTCTATAGGACACAAGGGATTAATAATTACACCTAACCCCCCCCCCCCTCTCCTCGAGATAATGAACACTCAAGCTAATAGTAGCTTCACAGAATGCTGTGTGCTCACATCTAGGTTCACACAATGGTAAGCAGTTTTAGCTACAGCAGCTTGATAAAATAGAGTCTACACAGTTTCCACATTACCTTAAAGGGATAGTAATACTTTGTTTTATCTTTATTTTATTTGTAGACATTAAAAAAACATGAAGAATGATTTAAGTCTTATCTCTCAAGCCTTTATGGTTTGAGAGACATTCACATGCAAAGCTTCCCCTCCCGCCCCTTTTACCTAGTGTAAGCCATCTCTTCTCAGATGTGGAATCCAGTCCATAGACCAGACAGATAACAGCAGGGGACAATCTTCTTCCTATGAGAACAATGAAAGCCCTGCCCCCCTTGACAAGTTTTTCAGGTTTTTCCCTTATCTTAATTGAAGATTGTCCCTCTCTGCAGTCTACCTGGGCACCTCCCTTCTGATCTGGCTGAGCAGTGTTACATCAGTAAAAGGGGAGGGAGGGGGATACTTTATCATTCAATTACTCTTGAACTACAACTCTGACAGTATCGAAATAACACTCTCCAAAGTACAAATACTATGATGATTAATTAGAGCTGCTTTTATTATGAAACATTACTATCCCTTTAAATTGTAAGTTGTTTGTCAATTTCAGTAGTAAGCTCTGCGGTATCACAAGGGTAGCTCCATTTTAAACTGTAAGCTCTATAGTATCACTAGTGTGGATCCATTTTAAATTGTAAGCTCTGTGGTATCACTTGTGCAGCTCCATTTCAGTAGTAAGGTCTTTGGTATCACTTGCCTTTCTTCATAAAATTAACCCCTTAAGGATCGGCCGATTGTGCATGCGGCCTGCACTTAAGGACCATGGAACTTTTTTTTTTTTTTGGCGCATCCATTTCAGGGCTCCCCAAATGGAATGCAGCCACACGGGGAGCCCTGAATTCCATAAAGGTTCTGACACGTCATGGGTTGTTATGGCTCGCTGACCCATGACGTGCCATGATCGTCAAGGGTCCTTAAGGGGTTAATACCAGTTATGAAATTAACAAAAGGTGTGGGCTGGAACATTTGGCTGGAGCGACAGTACAAACAGACCACTTCATTGTACCCCCCCAGGCCAAAAGTTGCCAGCTCTCCCCCAGACACAGGATAGGTAATCTGTATGGCACCCTATGGTGACACCGGCAGCTACTTCAGTGGATGTCATTCTCATTGAGACATCTAGTGAGTTGCTGATCCATGTGGACGTGTGTCAGCCATGTTTAGCCATTACTCACATGGTCTCACCATCATCCAGGCCCCTCAGCAGTGCAATCAGCAGGGGAACACAGCAGGAGGTGAGTTTAGACTATAGGTAATAGAATTGTAGCAGGGAGCTTGTTACATTTCTGTTGTCTGTGTGACACAGCCAGTAGTCCTCCTGTAATGACACAGGTCTACACATAACAACCTCCTAACATGAGGAATAGAGTGAGAGAGACACTCATATGTTTATTCATTGGGGGGACATGGGCTACTATATAATCTGTATAACAATAATACATTTTTACTTAGGAATCTGAACACACATACAACTGACGTGGTGTTATATCTTATACGCTAGTTCACCTTGAGCAAGGATAAGTCATTGTTTAGAAATCATTTCCATTTAAGTGTTTGTTTTAGAGCAGGAATATTTACTGTGAAACACTATGGACCAACATTTAACCCTTTTAGAACCAGAGGGTTGTGCGATATGTTGCTTTGCAATGCATTGCACGCTCGTCCTGTCCTTTAATAATTAATTCCATTGCTGGTCCACTTACATGCTACATACTACAATTGCACCATCTTAACCGTTTCAGTGCTAGAGAAGTACACAAGGCTTTGATAACCTCTGTGGCACTCAAAGGGTTAAATCCCTTCAGTGCAACAAAAATTACCACTTAGCGGACCATATGTACAAAGGCAAAAGTAAAGAAATTCTGGGGCAAACCAATTGCAGAGTACAGAGAAATACCCCTAAATTCACATTATTTTGACCACTTAGTGACAGCTGCGTGAGTACGCGGCTGTCACCTTAACGCTAACATTTATTTATTTATTTTTTTAAATGATTCCGGAGTCTCCGAACGGAGACCCGGACTTCCGGGACTTACCAGGTACGTCATCTGTCACTAAGTGACAGTTTTTGCGGGACTTACCTGGTAAGTCATTTGTCGGGACAGGGTTAAAGGGGAATTTTTTTTAACTCTTTGAATGATAGCAAGGTCTCCATTGCACTGCTTAACAACGTGCTAGAGACCTTGTTAGCATGTAATATGTTAAAAGCCCCATTTAAATCAATAGGGCGTTATGTTTTTTTATTATATGTCTTACAGCTGTCTCATTTTTCCCATCCTATATAATAATATGCTAGGATGTTTGTCAGAAGCCGTCATGCGCAATAAAGACTGCCCGAACGCACAGAATGCTGGGAGGTGTAGGAATGCTGGGAGCACAGAATGCTGGGAGGTGTAGGAATGCTGGGAGCACAGAATGCTGGGAGGTGTAGGAATGCTGGGAGGTGTAGGAATGCTGGGAGTTCTGTGCTGGGAACATTCTGGGCGTTCGGGCAGTCTCTAACAGTGCATGACTGTGGCGGCGGCAGGACGCAGAGCAGGACCAGCCTCTTAACCCTTTGAGTGCTAGAGGGGTAAGCAACGCATTGCAAAGCAGTGCGTTGCGTACCCCTCTGGCACTCAAAGGGTTAACGTCACCCGGCCCTTGGCCCGTGTACACGGGCTTTTACACTAGTAGTAGATAAATCAGAGAGGCTACAGGAAGTGAGATATTACACAGAATGGTCCGGCCTTTTGGTGTCCGTCTATCAGCTCATAACACAAAGGTGCATATATTAATTTCCTATATTTTCTATTATTTGCATAAAAAATTATCTTCCTGAAAGACGTTACCATTTGGCATTCGGTATCCCTGTTGTTGGCTTTGTTCATTAGAAACAATTTTCTGCTTCAGTGAACCGAGCTTCTGCGTGTGATGAAACTTTTGATATTTAGATCTCGCGTATTAAAGATGCCCTTTTTTTGTTTAGCAAATAGTGGTCGTCCTTACTGGACGTATTTTATATGTGGCGCTATTTCATTACCAGTGACACCCCGTTCCTGTATTACAATCCCATCGCATTGTACCTTCACCTACAAATTTTAAAGGATTTAGTGACAAAATCATAGTTCTTATTTCTAACAAGGCTGTTTGCACAGAGGTTTATAAATCGCCTGAGTATTTATGAGTTTAATCAACATTCAAAACACCAGCCATTGTAGTATAACAGACAGGATTTCCAAACCATTTCTTGCACATTCTTTTACATATGCAATGAACCAGTCTGAAGATCCATCTATTCATACGACTTGCGCTTAGCAAAAAAAAAATGCAGTATAAGCACTGGCAGCAATAAGAACACTTTATCAAAAACTCAATTTTGTCCAGCACGATGAAAAACATCTATATCATCATATAATTTTACTGCAAAAAAAAAAAATTCAAACAACAATAAAGTTATTTGTCTCAATATTTACAGGTTATAAAACCGTTAGGAATACTGCACTGTAGGTTAAATAGCCAGAACCAAATATGTGACAGACTATCTGCACCAAAGGGGTCAGATTCCCATTGAGATAAACGTTGCATTTAATTTCCAGATTTCTAAGTGTCCCCTAAAATTTGCTTAAAGGGATAGTAATGTCAGAAAAAAAGTAATAACTATATGGTATATAAAATTAAAAGAGAGTACTTGCACTTATTGGTATCTCTCAAACCGTTATGGTTTGAGAGATATAGGAAAATAAAGTTCTCCGCTCCCTCCCCTTTCTGCTTGACGAGCTGTAAAGCTGTCAGAAGCAGATTCTGGTCGCTTGACCAGATGTGGCTCTTCAGCAGCGCTGATATAACGATATCTAAAGATAAATACTTCATTTGGAACGGTCTACAAGATGTGCTTGGCTTGCAAGAACACCTTGTAGACCATTCCAATGAAGTATTTACTTCTAAATAGCGTGATTTCAGCTCTGCTGAAGAGCCTCTGTTTGGTCAAATGACTGGAATCTGCAGCTGTCAGCTAGATGGCAGACTTGAGTAAAACAGCCAGGAAAAGGTAACTTTAGCAAGTTATATCTCTCAAACCATAAAGATTTGAGAGATAAGACTTACATTGATGTTAATATTTTTTTAATGTCTACAATATTAAATCAACATAAAATTAACCATTACTATTCCTTTAAGCAAAACGTACTAGGATACATTTTAAGGACTTAATATGTACAACTTGGGAGAGAGGAGGAATAGGGGTGATATGTATGTATGTATGTATATCTTTATGTATATGGAGTCACTCAGCCCCTTACAGAAGTACATTATAATAAATAAGAGGGGATAAAATAAATATCAAATTCATAGAAACAATAGGAGAGAGGTCCCTTCCCCGAGGAGCTTACAGTCTAAATGGGTAACAGGAGACGGACAACAGGGTAAGAGGGTGTCAAGTTCTGAGATTGCAAGTCCTGAATTTGCCATTAATATGATGGAAACCTTAAGATATATTTTGGAATTCTGTATAATTTAGGAGGGAAGCTTTTTTTTTTTTTTTTTTTTTTTAAGAGGAAAACTAAAGAGGTCATGATCAAGACAGAGAGTGGACATCTCAAAAGTAGTATGTGTAACCGCTACTGTATAGAAAGGGTGGTAAACTCATGGAACAGTCTCCCAGCAGAGGTGGGAGGTACTACTACTACTACTGTTAGGGAACTCAGCAATGCCTGCGGCAGACATAAGTCTTTTGTTAGATGTATGTAAGTCTGTGTATTTTATTAAATAGGGAAATGGGAAGACTCGATGGGCGAGAAGGTTAAAAAGAAATATTTCTTTGTCCTCTCTCACACTCTGGTTAGACCTTACATAGAGTATTGTGTACAGTACTGGAGACCTAGAGTATTGTGTACAGGACTGGAGACCTAGAGTATTGTGTACAGTACTGGAGACCTAGAGTATTGTGTACAGGACTGGAGACCTAGAATATTGTGTACAGTACTGGAGACCTAGAGTATTGTGTACAGTACAGGAGACCTAGAGTATTGTGTACAGTACTGGAGACATAGAGTATTGTGTACAGTACTGGAGACCTAGAGTATTGTGTACAGTACTGGAGACCTAGAGTATTGTGTACAGTACTGGAGACCTAGAATATTGTGTACAGTACTGGAGACCTAGAGTATTGTGTACAGTACTGGAGACATAGAGTATTGTGTACGGTACTGGAGACCTAGAGTATTGTGTACAGTACTGGAGACCTAGAGTATTGTGTACAGTACAGGAGATCTAGAGTATTGTGTACGGTACTGGAGACCTAGAGTATTGTGTACAGTACTGGAGACCTAGAGTATTGTGTACAGTACAGGAGACCTAGAGTATTGTGTACAGTACTGGAGACCTAGAGTATTGTGTACAGTACAGGAGACCTAGAGTATTGTGTACAGTACTGGAGACCTAGAATATTGTGTACAGTACTGGAGACCTAGAGTATTGTGTACAGTACAGGAGACCTAGAGTATTGTGTACAGTACTGGAGACATAGAGTATTGTGTACTGTACTGGAGACATAGAGTATTGTGTACAGGACTGGAGACCCCATCTCCAGAAGGATATAGATACTCTAGAGAGAATCCAGAGAAGGGCTACTAAAATGGTGACTGGTTTACAGGGTAATAAATATCAGGATAGACTAAAGGATCTAAACATGTATAGCTTGGAGGAGAGAAGAGAGAGAGGGGATATGATAGACACATTCACATACATGAAGGGATTCAACAAAGTGCAGGAGGAAAGTATATTTCACAGGAGTAAAAATGTTAGGACAAGAGGCCATAGTCTAAAACTAGAGGGACGCAGGTTTAGATGTAATGTAAGAAAGTTTTAATTCACTGAGAGGATAGTAGATAAGTGGAATAGCCTACCAGCAGATGTGGTAGAGGTTAATACAGTGAGGGAATGTAAGCATGCATGGGAGATAGGCATAAGTCTGTCCTTAACATAAAACAAGACCAAGGACCAAAAAAGGTTTGAGGTTTTTACAGAAGGAAAATAGGCGACTAGATGGGCCGAATGAGTCTTATCTGCCATCAAAGTCTATGTTTCTAAATATTAACAGTTCCCACTGCTCTCACTTCAACCTACCTCTGTCTTCCAGCCAAACACTAACATTTCACACTGCTCTTCCTCCAACCTACCTCTATCTTCCAGCCAAACACTAACATTTCACACTGCTCTCCCTCCAACCTACCTCTATCTTCCAGCCAATCACTAACAGTTCACACTGCTCTCCCTCCAACCTACCTCTATCTTCCAGCCAATCACTAACAGTTCACACTGCTCTCCCTCCAACCTACCTCTATCTTCCAGCCAAACACTAACATTTCACACTGCTCTTCCTCCAACCTACCTCTATCTTCCAGCCAATCACTAACAGTTCACACTGCTCTCCCTCCAACCTACCTCTATCTTCCAGCCAATCACTAACGGTTCCCACTGCTCTCCCTCCAACCTACCTCTACCTTCCAGCCAGTCACTAACAGTTCCCACTGCTCTCCCTCCAACCTACCTCTATCTTCCAGCCAAACACTAACATTTCACACTGCTCTCCCTCCAACCTACCTCTATCTTCCAGCCAAACACTAACATTTCACACTGCTCTCCCTCCAACCTACCTCTATCTTCCAGCCAAACACTAAGATTCCCACTGCTCTCCCTCCAACCTCCCTCTATCTACCAGCCAAACACTAACATTTCACACTGCTCTTCCTCCAACCTACCTCTATCTTCCAGCCAATCACTAACGGTTCCCACTGCTCTCCCTCCAACCTACCTCTATCTTCCAGCCAAACACTAACATTTCACACTGCTCTTCCTCCAACCTACCTCTATCTTCCAGCCAATCACTAACAGTTCACACTGCTCTCCCTCCAACCTACCTCTATCTTCCAGCCAATCACTAACGGTTCCCACTGCTCTCCCTCCAACCTACCTCTATCTTCCAGCCAATCACTAGCAGTTCACACTGCTCTCACTTCAACCTACCTCTGTCTTCCAGCCAAACACTAACAGTTCACACTGCTCTTCCTCCAACCTACCTCTATCTTCCAGCCAATCACTAACAGTTCCCACTGCTCTCCCTCCAACCTACCTCTATCTTCCAGCCAATCACTAACAGTTCACATTGCTCTCACTCCAACCTACCTCTATCTTCCAGCCAAACACTAACGGTTCATACAGCTCTCCTTCCAACCTATGACTCGCCACCATTCTGACACTAACAGTTCACACTGCTCTGTATCTCAATTGCTACTCTGTGCCAGGGAGATACAAACATTTTACACTGCTCTCTCTCCCACACGTCAGTATCTGCCAGCCAGGCATTCACATTCCACACTGATCTCCATCCCAAATGCAGCTCCCTGCCAGCCAGATACTAACATTGTACAATGTGCTGCCTCACACAGGCCACACTATGCCAGTCAGATAGTAACATTACACATTAATCTGTCTCATGCCACTGCTTGCCAGTCACTACTATCTACGTTCCATAAACTGGTAAGCTGACAATCGGGCAAACCCTGTGAAGATGGATGCTTCCAGCGAAGTGAGAATCTGGACGGGTGACAGGTCCTCTTTAAGACAAATAGGAATATATTATTACAGGTTGTTAGTGTTCATTTCAGATAAATTATTACCGCTGATAATCATACGGTTCCTTTTGTAAAATGGTGATTTACAATGACAAAATCATAGAAACATTTAACCCCTTGAATGCCAGACGGGTCCTCATCTAATTGTTTTGCAGTGCATTTGGGAATTCTCTAGCGCTCCAGAGAATGAAATAATGAAGTCTTCCAATATCAAGATAAAATTCAACATGAGCAGAGAAGAGAGATTTCAATGATGCGCATTAATACATAAACGCTGAACACAGAGACTCTTAAGTACTTTGATCAGCCCTCCTAGCGCAGATATACATCGAGTGTAGACTGTGAACTGTCTTGAGTATTGAATCATCCACGGGAACGTGTTCCTACAGTTTGCATAATTATGTTGAACTAGTCTGTAGTTCTGCTGATCAGTGCTCATTATGCATAATAAATGGGTTGAAGCATTATTGATAATATAATAAATCAAATTGCATTAGTTGTTAAAAGCCACACTGTGATTTAGTCTTATAAGTGTATTATGTGACTTTATTAGCCTTGACAGTTGGAAAAATATAGGTTATTTTTAGTTAGAGAATTTACATGTGTTAATTACGAACAGGATTAATGTGCCAATGACCATAAGCTTTCATAACCTGTGTTGACTGATTTAGCCACTTGGCGGCAGAATATATCTCAGTCGCATTCATTTTACTTGTAGCTCCATAGTGGTAAAAGGGACAGTGTCAGCTAAAATTAATACACTTCATACACTTAAATATCATATATGAATTCCTAGAAAGCATTTTTAGAAGATTAATTATGAACATTAATCATAAAATATGAGATGAACATGCTTTTCCTATGTATATTTAAGGAACAAAGCCTCCTAGGACACAGCTGTTATAAGAACCATGTAAATGGAAGAAAATTAACAAATTTGTGTTCTTATTTTTGGCTTCTCATCTCCAATTCCCACGAGAATCTGTAAAACACAAATCCTCAAGGCGTTTCTATTACGATAGTAACACAAGAATCTTGGAAGAGTACTGACTCTCAATCACTCCATTTGAATTGA
The DNA here is from genome assembly GCA_037306005.1 of Rhinophrynus dorsalis. Lineage (NCBI taxonomy): Eukaryota > Metazoa > Chordata > Amphibia > Anura > Rhinophrynidae > Rhinophrynus > Rhinophrynus dorsalis. Next base: position 124,119,108 of record CM074728.1, read on the forward strand.
CACCCAGCCTTCTAAATTTATGTTGCACCTTTAAATCTCCTTCGTGTCCATGATCATTATTGGGAAGCTTAACCCTTTGAGTGCCCCTCTGGCACTCAAAGGGTTAAAGAGATAAAGGGCAGAGAGGAAGTAGGTAGGAGCTGAATTTACCAGACCCACAAAAATTTAGAGATAGTTGAAAATAGCAACTACTAACTATATATTTTAAAGAGGCAATGGACCACTTATGTTGTCTGGGATAAGCTTCCCAATTATGTATCCATTACAACCCCCTAAAAGGTTAAAGGCTGCTGTGCATGTGACAACTGCAAAGAAATCAAACATTTCCTAATCTGCTGAAAAAACAGCACATGCAATTTAAACTGTCCTAGGTTCTAGCAAGGTATGGAAATGATAGCATCTATATCTGGGAATGTTGCATTAAACTGTTTCATATAAGAACTAGTTATCTGTAAGCCTTTGTATTCCATTAATCTCTTGGTTGATAGAGACATCTCCAGAGGCAAAGCAATGAGATACAGAGGTCTGTAGGACCCAAGAAATTACCATTAACATATTCACAATAAGCCTTGATCTTTTAGAGGTTTCAGATTCTCCTCTGTAAGATAATCTAGTCTGAACAATTACAATACATATCTGTAAAAAACACCTAGGAAGGCTAGTGTTTCTACAATACAGTGTGGCATTATGTGCATGATATTTCAGGGGTTCTCAGACTGTGATGTGTGGAATCATAGAGTCATTCCAGTACTATAAGGAATTCCAGGGAATACATGTAAGTATGTCAGTAGTGATGGACAGTGGACCAAGACTGAGGTGTCAGACAGTGTATGTGTGGGTCTGTGACTACCAGTGGACAGTAGAACAAGGCCGGGGTGTCAGACAGTGTATGTGTGGGTCTGTGACTACCAGTGGACAGTAGAACAAGGCCGGGGTGTCAGACAGTGTATGTGTGGGTCTGTGACTACCAGTGGACAGTAGAACAAGGTTGGGGTATCAGACAGTGTATGTGTGGGTCTGTGACTACCAGTGGACATTAGAACAAGGCCGGGGTGTCTGACAGTGTATGTGTGGGTCTGTGATGACCAGTGGACAGTGGAACAAGGCTGGGGTGTCTGACAGTGTATGTGTGGGTCTGTGATGACCAGTGGACAGTAGAACAAGGCTGGGGTGTCTGACAGTGTATGTGTGGGTCTGTGATGACCAGTGGACAGTGGAACAAGGCTGGGGTGTCTGACAGTGTGTGGTCTGTGATGACCAATGGACAGTGGAAAAAGGCTGGGGTGTCAGACAGTCTATGCGTGGGTCTGTGATGACCAATGGACAGTGGAACAAGGCTGGGGTGTCTGACAGTGTGTGGTCTGTGATGACCAATGGACAGTGAAAAAAGGCTGGGGTGTCAGACAGTGTATGTGTGTGGTTCTGTGGTTACTAGTGGACAGTGGACCAAGTCTGAGGTGTCAGACAGTGTGTGTGTGGTTCTGTGGTTACTAGTGGACAGTGGACCAAGTCTGAGGTGTCAGGCAGTGTATGTGTGGTCTGTGACTGCCAGTTGACACTGGAACAAGATTGGGGGTTTGACAGTATATACATGGTTCTCTGACTACCAGTGGACAGCGGAACAAGACTAGAGTGATGGACAGTGCATGTGTGTTCTATGGCTACCAGCGGATAATAGAACAAGGCTTGGGGGTGGGTTAGACAGTGTATCCATCGTTCTGTGACTATACGTGGATATATGGCAAGTTGTAACATTTTATACATGTCACACTCTGTCCTTGCTGGCGGGTGTTTTCTTGTTCACTCCATGTCTGGTTTTCTATCATTGCCATGGTTTGTTAGATTCCTCACTCCATATACGAGTTTCGGCTTTTTCTTATTCCTTTATTAAGTGCCGGCTTCTCAGTGCTGGAGCGAGATATTAGCGTTCTAGTTTGTATTCTTCTAGTTCCAGTCCTGTTCCTGTTACCCATCATGCTGTTGTGATTTCTCGCAATCAACCTTGACCTTCTTCCCGACTACGCTTCGGCTTGCTGATTTTGTACCTCCACTGTGATCTTCAGTTTGTCGATTCTGTGCTTCCTCTACTGATTTGTTGCTGACCCTGCCAGACCGGGTTCACTCTTAAAAGGTCGCGTCTTAAATATTGTGTGGTTGTACACCACGTTAAACATGTCGCATGGATGAAAAGGGCGACATGAGAATCTCGCTCTGCATATAACTCCACCAGCCCCATTGTAACCAGACAAGTAATACGGAAACTGCACAGATGGCACTCTCAGACTTAGCTCCAAACAATAATTTTCTTTTTACTGATGTACTGTCAACCCTTATTCTCAAGCACAAAGGTGACGTGTTTCCTAATCACCCTTTCTACTTCATTCCGATAATAATAACAGCCTTGAGTGCCCTCTCTCCCGGGTTGATCATCCTTTCCTCCCCTTTGGCTGACTTGCCAGCTTAGTCCACTGCCACTGCCTACCTGATATCACCATGACCAAGTGGAATATGACCGCTACGTAACAGAGGGAGGAACGGCTGAAGGCAGCTAACTTGAGAGTGGGCCAGGCAGAGTGAGACCATCAAAATCAGAAGGCCATAAGGAATAACTGCAGTGGAACCTCTGAGGCAACACATATGATCGAAGGCCGGGCAGAACAAGACTGCTAAGCGACTGTAGTTCTGTATAAATGAAAGCAGATGAGCTCTTCACACAAGGTCAGGGTATCACTAGATTCTGACGTTTCATAGCGTGACCTTAGAACATTGCACTTTCATGCAGTGCGAGATTCTCAGGTCGACATTTTTATAATTGCGATATGGTTAATGCAAGATGTGGTTGCACTCTCTTTTGTGCGTGACCTTTTAAAAAGATACCGCTAGACCGACCATCTGTATCTCTTCTTACTGCTGCCTAGTTGGAGTTAGACTTCCTCAGTGATCACCATTCCACCTCTGTGGTCCAGTCAGAGGCCGACTGAATCGACTCTCAGCCAGTCCTCTGATTCAGTGACCCAGAGTTCGACTCATCTGAGTATCAGTTGAATTACTGTCCCAGTTAGTCAGAGCTCGATTCATTGGACAACCAGTCAATCCACGCTTCCAGCTGGTCACAATTCGCCTTTCAGACCTCATACTCCCCACAGTTTTGCAGAGCAGAGTTCGACCAGATTGAGGATACCTTGTTTCTTTTACTCCTTGTTTCCCGGTTCCTCAGAAGGTAGCTGCTATTCATTAGGCAGGTATTCCGGGTGCAGGCTGCTCCTCCAGTAGGCACTGAGCTGGTCTGGCAACCAGCATCTTTAGATCGGGTTTGGACACAGCAAGATTGCCTAGGGATAGTCCACATTAGCCAGCCATGCTCCCCATTCCTTCCTTCCCAGAATCTTGCCTACAGGGGGTTCACTAATAGCTCCAGGAGTTCGTTTGGAGCCATTTTTCTACCTGTACCAGTCTTCACCTGTCCTATATGATAATTCGCTAGGATGTTTTGTCAGAAGCGGTCATGCACAGTAGAGACTGAGCACATTCAGCCAGTTTCTACTACGCAAGACTGCATTGCGTGGAGCAGTGAGGTAGCGGCCGCTTAACCCCTTGAGTGCCAGAGTGGTACGCAACGCATTGCTTTGCGATGTGTTGCGTACCCCTCTGGCACTCAAAGGGTCAACATTACCCGGACCTTGGCCTGTGTACATGGGCTTGTACACTAGTTGTGTTATAAAAGTATTCCTCTAGTTCTGCATACCTCCCAAGTGTCCCTCTTTAGGAGGGACAGTCCCTCTTTTATACCCAAATCCCTCTGTCCCTCTTTCCCACCCTGATGTCCCTCTTTTTTAGGAGATCAGACTGTGTGGTGTTTATATACATGAATCATACTGCTCTACAGCAATAAAACTCACATTATTGTTTGCTTAAACATCAGTATTGATCTGTGTAAATAAAACACTTTGGTCTTGTTATAAGTAATTTATTAGGTTACACAAGGAGGTGTCAATAGGTCATGAAATAGCCAAAAATGTATTGGTAATGCCCAGCCCACCAGCCACACCCCCAGCCACACCCCCAGCCACACCCCCTAAAACACAAGTGTCCCTCTTTGGCAATTTGAAATGTTGGGAGGTGTGGTTCTGGGTTCCGCTATCACATCAGTAGCTGCCTGGTTATTCTCCACGGAGAGCTGGGTTACAGTCAGCTTACATCTGGTGACTACCAACTCGTATTACAACTCAGGTCAACTCTGTAAGATTTGTGTTATAAAAACCAACATGACCTAGCTCCCTCTAAGGAAAAAAACAGATACAATTGCTTGGTAAAAACAAAGTTTTGCCTAATTTAGTCTTGTTACTTTTATCAACTTCAAATCCAGTCGGTTGGATCTTGAGCCTTGGTTAAACCCTCGGGTGCTGCAGAGGCCCTAATGCCTGGAGATGCAGCTTAGAGATTAACCCTCTGTGTGCCACAGGGGTTCGCAATGCATTGCTTTGCGATACGTTGCGTACCCCTCCGAAACGCAAAGTGTTAAAGGATTTAGGTGTCTAGAGAGAAACTAAAAGGTTCCATCACAGCAATAAGTTTAAGAACCACTGGGATAAATTAAAATAATAGAGTAATAATAGTGGCAAATGCACATTGCTGTACTTAATTAATTATGGACACTAGATAACAATAGGAATGATTAATCTTATGATTCAAAGAGGCTGCCGATCAGCGATGCGAGAACACACTTGTTTTGAGCAGCACAACGTGCAGAGCCCACTTCGCCTGCTCCGAATCTTCTGACACATGGCCATTTAACCCTATGAGTGGCAGGGAAGTTTCCAAAGCATTGCCTCTCTGGCATTCAAAGGGTTAAGCCACAGTTTAGCCCTTGTCCAAGTATAGTATAGGGCATCCCAATGCACTACAGACCTCTATAGGACACAAGGGATTAATAATTACACCTAACCCCCCCCCCCTCTCCTCGAGATAATGAGCACTCAAGCTAATAGTAGCTTCACAGAATGCTGTGTGCTCACATCTAGGTTCACACAATGGTAAGCACTTTTAGCTACAGCAGCTTGATAAAATAGAGTCTACACAGTTTCCACATTACCTTAAAGGGATAGTAATACTTTGTTTTATCTTTATTTTATTTTGTAGGCATTAAAAAAACATGAAGAACGATATAAGTCTTATCTCTCAAAACTTTATGGTTTGAGAGATATTCACAAGCAAAGTTTCCCCCTCCCGCCCCTTTTACCTAGTGTAAGCCATCTCTTCTCAGATGTGGAATCCAGTCCATAGACCAGACAGATAACAGCAGGGGACAATCTTCTTCCTATGAGAACAATGAAAGCCCTGCCCCCCTTGACAAGTTTTTCAGGTTTTTCCCTTATCTTAATTGAAGATTGTCCCTCTCTGCAGTCTACCTGGGCACCTCCCTTCTGATCTGGCTGAGCAGTGTTACATCAGTAAAAGGGGCGGGAGGGGGATACTTTATCATTGAATTACTCTTGTACTATAACTCTGACAGAATTGAAATAACACTCTACAAAGTCCAAATACTATGATGATTAATTAGAGCTGCTTTTATTATGAAACATTACTATCCCTTTAATACAATGCTGAGTTCAAACTCCTGGCTTATATCACATAGAGCAGACTGTATTGGGGTCCTAGATCATCAGGGAGAGAGATACCCAAAATTGCATCGTATGACAGTCGGATTTTCATCTTGTCTGTGGATCCCCTTTCACAAGTGGGTTCTGGTCAGTTGCACACTTTGTGTTAGTATTAACTCCTTAAAAACCAGAGACACGTGCAGAGCTTTGAGAATGAATATGTTGCATATGCTCCCTGGCCCCTAAGGGGTTAACACTTTGAGCGCAAGAGGGGTATGCAACACATTGCTCTGCAATGCATTGTGTACCCCTTTGGCACTCATAGGGTTAAAATATCGGAGAGTTAATAGAACCGGCTGCCATGTGAGTAGTGAGTCATGTCACTTGCCACGATCTGGCTTGTTTTGTCACGAAGCAGAACCCTAGTGAGCAGGCCCTCATCTCTGCTCTTAACAAACGCCATAATTATTATGTGGATGTGAGCATGTGGTGGTAACATTGCCCGAGAACTTATTAAACCACTTAAATCATGAATATGAGTGAGTGTATGGGCTCTTTTTCTATCACTATATGCTAATAAAAAGGGATCAATTCATAAACTATAACAATAAAACCTTATAATACGCTCATGCTGCTTTTGCTATTTAAAAGGCCAAATACGTCTAATGGCTCCCATTTAACCGAAGCTAAAAGGCCAATTTCTCACACTGAAATAAATCATAATGTATTTTCAATTAGTTTGCACTTTCGCTTGCTTCTGTCCTGAATAATTATAAAAACAATTCACATTCCACTAGGAGACGGTATGAAGTGCTATTCCTGTGATAATTATCTTGCTGTAGTTCACTTTCTCTGCTCCCACCAGGTCATCAGAGCATAGAAGAGGACACCAAGAGAGCATTAATGAGCTCTCATTGAAGATGTTAAAAAGCTCGTATTGATCTGTTTGTCCAAGGAGGAGATATTTAAGCCTTTCTGCTAAGGGCAGAAGAGACAGAGATTCATATCACAAAGCCTTTTATCCAACCCCTTCTGTTCCTGGCTTCAATATTGCCAAGTCTCAGCAGCACGTCTAGTTCCGGAGGTCATACTTTTAAACTTTAAAAATATAAAAACACATTGAGTGTAGAGTTTACTACAGGGACATCAACCAAAGAGGATTCTCGTAACAGGCTACAAGTGAGTTCCCACCAAGCTTACAATTCCCATTAATTCACCTCAAAGCACGCCCAATTATCACCTGCTAAAAGCTGGTAAGAAGTGCTTTATTTTTTTGTACAGAGGTAAATATTTAAAGTGTTGGGCATTTGAGATTTGAAATGTGGTCAAATGTCACATACACAGTAGTTGTGGAAGTGCAAGTGATAACATTCTCTTCCTATGAGACAGCAGACTGTAGTATGTTGGATTTAGACACTAGAGACCTTAAGCAGAAACTAAGTGTAACAATTCACAAACTGCACCAAAGCTGGCACCTAAACATTCCTATTGACTCACTTTTAACACCATAAACTCTAGAGACACCTCTAATGCATTGGACCTTAGTTAATTAACCCTTTAAGGAACAACATGGTGTGCTCCTCATTGAAATGTGACATGTTGCACGTCTCTCTAGTCCTTAAATATTTCCACCTTCAATCAGTTCTGAATGTCATTTCGTTAAGACGTGTTACCGAGGAGACTGGTAGAGTGAAAGTGATACCTTTATTGGCTAACTGAGTAGGATTAGAGTGCAAGCTTTCAAGACAACTTGGGTCTCTTCCTCAGGCATGTTAACATACTTGACAAAGAGAATTAAGTGGTCTTGAAGACTTGCACTCTAAGGCTACACAACCAATAAAGGTATCACTTTCACTCTACCGGTCCCCGGATGTCATTCCCACAGACACCAGTCTAGCTGGCCGGACTCCTGGACCTTAGACTCTGACTCCTGGAACTTAAACACTTTTGTTTTTCTCAGACAGAAACAGGCTGAGTTTGCGAGTGTGCAGAAACATGTTAATAAGGCAGTGGGTGCAAACTGTGGTCCAAAAGTCCTGTCAGCAAGAAGTTACGGCTAGAGGGCAACCGACAATTGTCCTTTTCCCCCAATTTGCTGGAAAGAACATGGGTAATGTCACATTCCTTGGGCCCTTGAGTATAAAAGAAAAATGGAACAAATCTGGGGCAAACCATCTGAACCATAGGGGACCACATAAACCCTGAAATTGAATTAAATTGTCATTTTAAACCCTTGAATGCTAGAGACCTCTCTTTATGCAAGGGATTACAGGACTTTTTAAAATTAAAGGGCATTTATGGAGTGTTTATTTCTGTCCTGACAATTGGTTTGTCAGATAATTACCCCAGTCGGCTTGGATACATAAGGCCCCATGTGGTCTGTTGACATTTTTTTTTTGGGGGGGGACTTTACTTTTCACTTTCACGTCAACACACTGTTCTCTGAGCAATATATACACCTGGGAACATCCTCCTTTTGAACCCCTGGAGAGCACTCACGTGCTGCGACCGGAGAAATGTAAATGTCAAAATTTGCGTCATAAATGGGTCATAAAGGGGGGGGGACTTAATGAGTGGGGCTTCTCATACTTGTAATAAAGTAGGTGGGAAGTAGGCAGAACAGGGTGGGAGGGAGGATAAGTGGGTGGGAAGGAGGAGAAACAGAGTAGGTGGGAAGGAGGAAAAGTGGACAGGAAGTGGGAGGAACAGGGTGGGAAGGAGGAAAAGTGGACAGGAAGTGGGAGGAACAGGGTGGGAAGGAGGAAAAGTGGACAGGAAGTGGGAAGAACAGGGTGGGAAGGAGGAAAAGTGGACAGGAAGTGGGATGGAAGGCAGAAATATGGGATTGAATTGGGTGGAACAGGGTGAAAAAGAGGAGACGTGGGAGGGAAAGTAAGAAAAACAGAGTGAAAAGAAGGAGAGGTAGGAGGAACAGGGTGGGAAGGAGAAGAAGTTGGCAGAATTTCAGAGGAAACACACTACCACCGGCGAAACAGCCTCTGTCTCGAAAGACCCAGTAATTAACTCCCACCAAACTTTTTTCTTCATTATTTTACACGACTTCCTGGACGTACATGTACGTCCATTGTCGGGAAGGGATTAACGCTAAAAAACAGAGTCTCCGGGGAAGATGCAGACAGTTCCCATGAATGACAATATACAGCACATTTAAAATGGAAACTTAACCCTGTTAATGTATTAGCAATTGAGCACATTTAGATACAATATAGAATTATAGGACCATATTCTGGAATAAGGCACAATTCTGGAATAAACCAATTGCACCATAAAGGAAAAAAAAAATCTGTAGATCAAAAAAAGCAATTTTAACCTTTGAAATTCTAGAGGGCCCCCACCATATTGCTTTGTAGTGCAATAGAGACCTCACTCCCATTTAAGGGATAAAAGAACATTTCATATGAATGGGAATTTGGGATTTTTTTTTAATTTGTGCCCTACGATGAAGTAAATTTACTATTACTTAAAAAGATCATGATTCCCACTGACCTCCATGAATGCATAATAATGGAGCTTCTTTACATGGTGGGAACAATTCATTATAAATGTCCAGTCTGTTGCCCTGGTAACAGGGTACTTTAAAGAATCTTGAATCAGACCATTGACTCTGAGAGATGGCAAAGGTCATGTTTGCCATGTGACATCTCCTTTCACTACATCCTGAATAATCTGCCTGTTATCCCCCTGTCTGGTCACTGCAAATTCCTGATATCCAGAAAGATTCACGTTATAATTTCAGATAAAGCGGATCATCAGCGCTGTGCCAGTAGGATTGTATTCACGTCTTTATGTCAGCGGGGGGTCCTGGTGCAGACATTTTTTGGGTAACATAATAACCCATTAATAAAATAGAGCTTGACTAGAGTTTTTTTAACCCATTCAATGCTAAAGAGGTTTCCAATGCATTGCGAAACATTCAAGGGGTTAAAAGACCAAATTATTATTATGGGTTTTTATTATTCGTCCCCTATGGTGCAGTTGGTTTACTCCAGAGTAAATCCAGTTTATTATAATAAATGCCCCCCATGCACAAGACTGTCAGGAGATGACATCCTGGCATTTAGAGGATTTTATTTAATTGGTCATGAGAGTTACATTTAATGGTCAACAGCGAACCTTTCTCAAAACCAGAAAAGTCAAACGTTGATCAGATTCAACAACAATGACCTATTCAATAAAATCATCTTAATATCTGTCTATCGCTTTATCTAGGGACTAGTGTAAAAGCCCGTGTACACTGGGCAAGGTCCGGGTGTTGTTAAGAGGCTGGTCCTGCTCTGCGTTCTGCCACCGACGCAGTCATGCACTGTAGAGACTGCCTGAAAGCACAGAATGCTCCCAGCACAGAACTCCCAGAATTCTGCGCTCCCAGCATTCCCACACCTCCCAGAACTCTGTGCTCCCAACTAGTGATGAGCGAGCGTGCTCGGCCGATGCTCGGATCGGCTCGAGCATCGCTCTGCTCGGCACATGGCGGTACTCGTCGAGTACCGCCATGTGCTCGCCCGACATGTTCGGGTGGCGGGGATCTGTGCCGGAAGAGGCACAGATCCGAAGAAGCTCCGCTGGACCACCAGGGACTGGAGGTACGGGGGCATTGCGGAGATGAAGGGGGCATTGCGGAGATGAAGGGGGACATTGTGGAAGAGGGGCATAGACTCTATGCCCCTCTTCCACAATGTCCCCCTTCATCTCCGCTATGCCCGTCTTCCACAATGTGCCCCTTCATCTCCGCTATGCCCCTCTTCCACAATGTGCCCCTTCATCTCCGCTATGCCCCTCTTCCACAATGTCCCCCTTCATCTCCTCTATGGCATAGAGGAGATGAAGGGGGACATTGTGGAAGAGGGGCATAGCGGAGATGAAGGGGCACATTGTGGAAGAGGGGCATAGCGGAGATGAAGGGGCACATTGTGGAAGACGGGCATAGCGGAGCTGAAGGGGGACATTGCGGAGCTGAAGGGGGCATTCGGAGATGAAGGGGGCATAGCGGAGATGAAGGGGGCATTGACCAGGCACCCTCCCCTCATCAGAGCAGGGGGTGCCTGGTGTTGCCCCATTCATTTCAATGGGGCTCGGGTGCTCGGCCGAGCACTCGAGCCTCAGGGGGTGCTCGGTCAGAGCACCCGAGCACCCGAGCATCGTGGTGCTCGCTCAACACTACTCCCAACATTCCGTGCTCCCAGCATTCCGTGCTCAAAGCACTCCTACACCTCCCAGCATTCCGTGCTCCCAGCATTCTGTGCATTCGGGCAGTCTCTATTGAGCATGACTTTTTCTGACAAACACCTTAGCGAATTATTATATAGGATGGGTAAAACTAAAACAGAAAAGTGCTAAAAACAGTAATTTTGCCTTTCACAGGAATTCCCCTGAAAAGTGACATTTTTCTTGTTTTTCCATTGGTCATCTTTTTTCCTTTTCTTTTCATTCAGACGGATCATCCAGCACATCCGACCAGAGATGGGCTAAAATCCTTTGCCTGCCCGAACACTGTTAGGAGGCGTATGCCTAGCATACAGTCATGACCACACGTCAGTTTAATAAATATGTTTTAACAACCCCATTTTATTTTGTATGATAAGGCTCTACTGGTGCCTCCTTTGTGGCCTGTATTTTTGTACATAAATCTACACATACTGACCCTCAGTCTTGTCATACTACACTGGCAGCCATAGAACCACATGCACGGAGTCTGCCCACCCACGGCAGGAATACTTGGGCATAGGCGGAAATCACAGAAGATTTATTGGGGTTAGCAGAAAGGGCGGAAATGTTGTTTTAAGTCCTGGAATTTCTGATGAAAAAGCAGCAAATTTTCCATGAAAATTCTAATGATAAAAAAAATGGAACTTTTAGTCCATCCCTAATTTTATCTTATTATTAATTCATTATTGTTTTCTCCATGATAAATTTACTTGAGGAACAGAGTTTGAAAGAAAAAGCAAATCTGTTACAATGAGACATCACTTTGTTCTGATCTCGGTGTAGGAGACAGACAATGGCTGCCATCCAGGACAGCAGTTATATATAGAAGAGGATTAGGAAACCATGCAAATTCCCAATGGGATTTTAATAGAAGTGACTTTTATACAAATAACAAAGAAAAGTATACATGTAATACAGGTTTATTATTAGAACTTTGATCTCATTCTGTCATCAATTAATTTAATCACCGCTACGGAGTATTAATTTCAGTGATGGCAGAAATTTTCATTATGATGTTTTACACCTTAATGTAGTTCTTGCTTATTAATTATCCCTTAAATAACCGAGGGGTTTGCACACACCTCTGATCCTTAAACAGATAAAGGTAAAATACACTGGAGAAACTGTTTTCAAGTGTGCCTTTAACATGTTGAACCACACGTGGCACTCAAAGGGTTAAATCCATACACGGCACAGAGTACAGTATTGCATTGCCATAAAGTGTATTTGAGTTTCTTTTCCTTAAAGGATCAGGAACGTTTTATTACAGAAATACAGAAATTATAATTTTTCCTGCTGAGTAAAACAATGTGATTCTTACTCTTGGCTTTTGCTTAAATCAAAGGTTTTACACAACAAGACGATGACCCTCACACTGCTAAACACATATTTAATGACTGCTAAAGTAAATATATACAAAGTTTCCATTACACGGTGTAGATGTACCAGTTCATACCTCTCATAATAAATACAATCCGCATTACATGGTGTAGATGTACCAGTTCATACCCGCCATAATAAATACAATCTGTATTACACAGTGTAGATGTACCAGTTCATACCTCTCATAATAAATACAATCTGTATTACATGGTGTAGATGTACCAGTTCATACCCGTCATAATAAATACAATCTGCATTACATGGTGTAGATGCACCAGTTCATACCTCTCATAATAAATACAATCTGTATTACACAGTATAGATGTACCAGTTCATACCTCTCATAATGAATACAATATGTATTACATGGTGTAGATGCACCACTTCATACCATCATAATAAATACAATCTGTATTACACGGTGTAGATGTACCAGTTCATACCTCTCATAATAAATACAATCTGCATTACACGGTGTAGATGTACCAGTTCATACCTTCATAATAAATACAATCCGCATTACACGGTGTAGATGTACCAGTTCATACCCGTCATAATAAATACAATCCGCATTACACTGTGTAGATGTACCAGTTCATACCATCATAATAAATACAATCTGCATTACACAGTGTAGATGTACCAGTTCATATCCATCATAATAAATACAATCTGCATTACACGGTGTAGATGTACCAGTTCATACCCGTCATAATAAATACAATCTGCAGACAAGTAATTGATCCCACACGTATAAATGTATCAACTCCATCAGTCAGATTGATACTAATACATAGATATAAAACCCTATGTCTCAAGTAAGTTCCTCCCACAATGTCCTTTAACATCCTCAATGTATATAAATGGAAGTCCAGAAGTCCGGATAAATATTATAAATTATCCGAAGATTTTTTGCATCTGGCAAGGAGGCCCAAAACAGTGTAGTACCCAGGGTATGCACCACTCACATGTCCAGGGTCATGGCTAATGTACAGCGTACGCATCAAATTCTGGGAGGTGGCAGATGGCAGAGCCACGAGATTCAGGAGTATCCTCCCTTTATCAATCTACCACAAGATACATGACTTCCCAAGGCATCTCCTTACATAATCACCTAGGTGCCTCCACTTCCTACAACCTGTAGACTTAACACGTTGCTTCTGGGCAGCAGCCTCCATAACCGTGATTGTTATAGAAGCCACTTATGTGAAAAAGACATGGAGTGATGAACATAATAAACAAAAAAAAATGAAAAATGAATAATAAAAAAACCCAACAACAAATAAATACAATGTAAAAAATACTGAGTACAAGTTGAGCTACAGAGCTGGAATTATGATAATTCCCAGGAACAATACATTGCATTGACCAAGCGGAATGGGAAACAGTAACTATAGTACAATCCAGAAGAGACTAGACACCCAAACAAGAGGAACTGTTATCTATCTATCTATCTACTGATCCCTTCATAAGGTTGCTAGTTTTATCTATCAGGGAGAGAAGGAACAGTGTATCCATTTAAGAGGCTGAAGTTCACTAGACATAGTTCACCGAATTGGTATTATGGATTTTGAATTCCAGGTTGCAGGGAGGGTAAATGATTAGAGGCCAAGAGACCAAATGGTCCATCTAACCTTATTCTCTTCCTTCTAGAAAATGAATATACTCACAGAACAAAGGGGATAGAAGGAAATATATAGTTCGATGACTGCCACGTCAGCCAAACAACATTACCAGTGTGTATGAATTTTTTACATAGTAATTTTTTTACATAGTAATTTAGGTTGAAAAAAGACTTGCGTCCATCCAGTTCAACCCTTTTCCTATTCCTGTTTACCATCGCTGACCCAAAAGAAGGCATCTGACTCCAAATGGCAATCAGACTTCTCCCTGGATCAACAAGCCCTAACTAAATATTAATCCCAATACTAACGTGCATAGCCCTCTATATTATGCTCTTTTAAATAAGTATCCAGGCCCCTTTTAAAGGCATCTAATGTATTTGATAGCACCACCTCCTCCGGAAGTGCATTCCATACCTTTATTGTCCTTACTGTAAAGAAACCCTTCCGCTGTTGTAGACTAAATCTCCTTTCCTCAAGTCTAAGCGGGTGGCCCCTTGTCCTGTGTACTGTTCTGTTAATGAACAGGTCATTTGAAAGCCCTTTATATGGGCCTTGAACATATTTATATAGTGTTATCATATCCCCTCTAAGACGCCGTTTCTCTAGTGTGTACAAGTTTAACTTTTCTAGCCTCTCTTCATAACTAAAACATTCCATTCCCCTTACTAGTTTTGTAGCCCTCCTCTGCACTCTCTCTAGTTCCATAATGTCCTTCTTCAGAAAGGGCGCCCAGAATTGAACAGCATATTCTAGGTGGGGTCTCACCATGGACCTGTAAAGAGGCATAATTATATCTTCCTCCCTTGAGTCAATACCCCTTTTAATACATGCCAATATCTTATTGGCCTTTGCCGCTGCCAGCTGGCACTGCATGCTACTGCTAAGTCTATTGTCTACCATTACTCCTAAATCCTTTTCATTAGTAGATTTCCCCAGAGAAACGCCATTTAAACTATATGTTGCATTTTTATTATTATACCCAAAATGCATAACTTTACACGTGTCTATATTGAATCTCATTTGCCATTTGCCTACCCAGTTACTCAATTTGTCCAAGTCCTCTTGTAATGAAGACACATCCAGTTCAGACTTTATTACCTTACTTAATTTTGTGTCATCGGCAAACACTGATACATGGCTTCCTATGCCCTCTGGGAGGTCATTAATAAACAAATTAAAAAGAAGAGGACCCAGGACAGATCCCTGAGGCACTCCACTTATCACGTTTATAAGCATTTCCAGTTTATATCCCTACTTATTTATTAGATTTTATGAAACAAGAACATCACTTTATTCCTTCCCCTTCTGAGACAAGATACCTGATCAATTTCATGAAAGCTCAGTTGTGATCCATATGTCCTGAATCAATTAAATGCAAAGCAATTGGGGCATCCATATCACCCATCCATATAGCACATTTTACTGACATGACCTGCCCATCACCATCTGTGTTGTTTCACCCATACACCCTTCCTGCAAGGACATTTTTTTTTCTTTTTTTTATTTGAAGTTTTCTTTATTGAGAAAAAAAGCATTTTACAATAAATCAATAATATGAATTTACAATGTAAAAAATATATTACATAAACAAATATTAAATCTCCATTAATAGAACAAAGCCTATTTACAGTGAGAGTAATGATTATTTTCTGAGATCAACCTTTAAAATGATAAAAAAAAAACCCAGAATGAATCTTGACCACGTATTGACAACAATATTAAAAGATATCAAAATGTTCATCTTCAACAGAGACCTTGAACTATGTTGCTTAATTAAGCCTATTAGTATTAGATCAACTGAGAGAGGAGAGACTTCTGGAAAGGATAGACCTTGATCCATTCAGACCAATTATTTAGAAATTGCTTTACTTTATGATTTGCTATCGCAAAATAATATTCCATTAATACATATTCATTAACTCTAGATATCCATTCCTTAATAAGAGGGACATTTGGCCTTTTCCAATAGAGTGGGATCAAAGCCTTCTCTGCATTAAGAAAAATGTGTATATTTACCCATTTCTCCTGTAGAGATCGTCTAGGTATATGAGTTGTTTTATGAAAAAGACACAAAAGAGGATCTAATGTTAAGGAGATGTTTTATATCTTGTTTATTTGTGCTAATATATCTTTCCAATATGAGGAAATCTGAGGGCATTTCCACCAAATATATGTCATTGAACCTATTTCCGTGTTGCATCTCCAGCAAAGCACGAAATATGGTTAGAGAAGTTGACTAAGAGTTGAGGTGTCATGTACCATTTAGTAATAAGTTTATAGTTGATCTCTTGTGTTTTTGTATCTTTGGCTGATCTTTTGAGAATGGAAAATTCCTGCAAGGACATTTCATCAAGTAAATAACTTAGCATGAATTACAATAAAATCTCTCTTTTACTGTATGTGGATAGGAAAACATTTCCCCGATGGACACAGAACTACAATTAGAAAAATCGTAACATGGACATTTGCCCCTGTGCTGTGACTGTCTCCTACTGTTCTCGATTCCCAGATGAAATCTCATAAATTCATCCCTTATTTTCCTCCCCCTCTTATAGGAAAATAGTGGGCAACAGAAGACCTCCCTTGAAATAAAATCAGCTTCCAGCATTTCCCACTCCTTCAGCATTAATATTTTAATTCCTGACTTTTCAAAGAAGACACAGAGGGTACAGAATAAAAATCCCTTCTATCACCTTATGTTATAGTTTCCAACAATTATATTCTGTCCATCTGTTGTACTTTTTTATTTGTTGTTCCAGTAAATCATCTGAATACCATCTCTCCTTACATCTCTGAATCATCTCTTTGAGTATCAGGTCAGCCAAATCACTATCACTCACAATTCTTTTAGTACATGTGAGCTGGCTGAGTGTAAGACCTTTGTGAGGACCAGATGGATGAAAACTGGAAAAGCATAACATGCTATTTCTATCAGTTTCCTTTTGGAAAATATCAGTGTGAATCACTCCATCCTGCAAGATGACTCTTGTATCTAAAAATTCTACGGATTCATCACTATTCCTACTGGTGAAATGTATACATGTATGTGCCTCATCATCCGTAAGGGGTATTTATAGAACATTGACTCCTACTTTGAGGTACACAGTTACTGTCACTGTCTGATACAGCAGTCTAAAGCTAAAATCCCCTCCACTATGGCAACAGCCCTAAAATGTGACTCGTCATCATATTTAAAATGTTAAAATGTTCAGTACTGCTAACTGGTGGACTTTTTATATCAGCTTTTAAAAACAGTCTCTTCAGGAGCAGAACGATCAAGCTGCAACAACCATGGCTATAGTCAATTTTTATAGTGTACCTTTACTACCGCCAAGACGTCTAGTTACTACTAATTTCCCTATACCCCTGCCCCTAGCATGTTGGGTGGACATAATGATAGTCATTTTGACTTTTACTCTAAGAAACATGACAGAGCTGTTATTGTGTGAAGTACCATTTAGTTTGTTTTTTGTCTAATACTAATGTATGAAGTATGTCTGTCTCTAGTATCTGTCACTGTCACTCTCGGTCTCAGTTCAAGTGCAGCATCTGAAGCCTGTCTGATACCTATCAATCAAAAGATATATTTTTTGTAATATCTTAATGGTCTAGACTGCTTTGCAACCACATGCAACTCCAGCTCCCCTTCTTTGCCTAACTGCCTGTATACCCTAGTAGTTTCTCTGTCTTTCCCAGGGACTGCAGCATTCATTTTTACAGCACAGCAGCGGGTGCAGCACCACCACTTCTCTGTTTTGCTATAGGATGGAGTTTGTCAAGCTGTTCCTTTGGTTTGTGTGTCTTGTCTTGAATGTATGATGTATGTCTGTCTGTCTGTCTGCGTATTATCAGTCTCTCGGTCAATCTTGGGCTCATCCAGCTCAGGTGGGAAAGATCACTTATACTTTACTTCACACCTATAGCCAGGGAAAACCTGGCTACCACCAGTACTACTATTTCAAGTAATCCCCACTCCCTCTCTGCCGGTCTGACTCTACACTAGTAGCAAAAACAATCCACAGGCTTTCTCCCCATCTCTTCCTCCCAAACACAGACAGACAACAATCAGTAAAGTGACAGTTCTTTTTATACTAGCACAGCAGGAATACATGGGGGAAACTCTGTGTGTGTGTGTGTGTGTGTGTGTGTGTGTGTGTGTGTGTGTGTGTGTGTGTGTGTGTGTGTGTGTGTGTGTGTGTGTGATGGGGTGAATTACATTACTAACATTACATCATTATCATCACATTTCTATCATTATATCATTATCATTGATTTTAATGCAATGACAAAACCCAGAAAACCGCCATTTGCAAGAATTCCAGAGGAACGCGGGAAGTTAAGTTTTACACACATTTAACTTTTGAAACACAGAGTTTCTCCCATCCATAATAATAACCCTGCACTTTCCTTACTATGGCCAGAAAATCCTAATGTCCCTCAATGTTGTCCTGACTCCTCGAGATCTCCAAGAGAAAACACTCTCAGTCAGTCCTAGAAGTCAGGTCCGTGGAGGCTGACAATGACGTTTGCCGTCCGGGTCACATTACATAAACTCCGCCCACTTCGTGTCTTAACCCTTTAAAGAGACAGTAATGTGATATTATAAATGAATCTCTGATTATTTCTTATATTTTTTTTTAATAATGCTGTGTACCTTTTGCAATGTCCGTTTTGGTATAGATTTATTGTAATTTTATTGTAACGTTTTCCCCTCTACCCCTCTTCCCAACGTCACTCTTCTACCGTCAGATATGAAAGCCGGTCTGGATGGGTCACACGAGGGACAATATTGTGTGACCATAAGGAAAGCCCTGGTCCCCTTCATCAATGGAGGGAGGGGCTTTTCCTTATACAGATATACACAATATTGTCTTTACTTCTTGTATATTGAATAATCGGAGATTCATTTATAGTTTGACATTACTATCTATTTAAAGGAGCAGTAAACATTTTTGTATGAAAACCTATATGTTATAAAACAAGGCCACTCCCACTGCTGTCAGTTGTTTTATCCAAATGATATAACAGTTCAAATAATCAGGAAGTGAGCTACAGCATGATTACTTCCTGATTGTTGTAACTGACAGGAAGTGATTCAGCAGTTTCTATCACATTCTATGGAGAACTGTATGTCACTGACTTTCTTCTCCATTAGAATGTAGCAGAATAACTAATTAGAATTTGGCCACAAGAGGGCACTGCTAATGTTAAAAACCATGGGTTTAAACTGTAATAACTCTGGAAATAGAAATCGCTCAGCAGTGGGAGTACCCTTATTTTACTCAACAGGAAACATCCTACAATATACATTTTCCATAAAAAAGTGTACTGCTCCTTTAAATGACAAAATGAGCATGTAATACATTTCACATCCTTCTGTTTTTAAAGGGTTAAACAGGCTGTTGCCCTCTGTCATGTCCACCCCCATGTACCTGCTATCTAGGACTGATTGAAGAAAGACATAATGGCATAATTCATAGAGGCCATTAGGATTTTCTGGCCATAGTAAAGCAAGTGCAGGGTTTATTATTAGGAGTTGTTACTTCACCCTTTAGTTAAATGTTGGAGGCATGTTTTAGCCTTCAAGGAGGTTAAAAAGGGATAGTAATGTCTTAACCCTTTGACTGCCAGAGGGGTATGCAACGCATTGCAAAGCAATGCGTTGCGTACCCCTCTGGCACTCAAAGGGTTAATTATACAAAAAGTAATATTGTAGACCATAAAATAAGAAATCCTTCAATGCAATTCCTATCTCTCAAACCTTTAGGTTCTCCCATCCTGATGTCGGCTGTAAAGCTGACAGAAGGAGCTGACAGAAGGAGATCCGTGTCGGCCGACACGAGGAGGCTCTTCAGCAGAGCCAAAATAGTGCGATTTAAAAAGAAATGCTTCTTTGTAATGGTCTAAAAAGTGTGCTTGCAAACCAAGCACACTTTTTAGACCTTTCCAATGAAGTATTTATTTTTAAATTTCTCTATTGCAGCTCTGCTGAAGAGCCACCTGTCGGTCCCAGACCAGGGACTCCTGCTGTCAGCTTTCAGCTGACGTCAGGAAAAGGGGGGGGAGGGAGGAACCTTAGAACTTTTTATCTCTCAAACCATAAAGTTTTGAGAGATAGGAATGGCATTGATGGATTTCTTATTTTATGGTCTACAATATTACTTTTTATATAATTAAGACATTACTATCCCTTTAAATGAATGAGATTAGGAATTTTTATTTCTCCCGTATGGTGAAGTTGGTTTGCTCCAAAATTGTTCCTCTTTAGCCTGGTGGCCCAGTCAAACCAATGGGGTTAATCTTTCTATGGTTCAGCAGGTATTTCCCCCATAACGCTCTACTTGGCCTTTCCCTCTCCCGGGTATCCCTTCTCCATTCCATTCTGATTGCCCCCTGAACATCTCACCCTCCGCTCTTCACCACTGCCCCCTCTGCCAATCCCTCTAATGGATCCTATTGCCTCCAGAATAAAATTCACAGTTCTGTCCCAACCCCCAAACCTGCACCTCCCTGTATCTCCGCCCTTGCCTCCAAATACTCTCCCAACCGCCCCCTTCGTTCTGCCCATGATCTGTGGCTCTTTTCCCCTATCATCACTTCCTCCCATTCCCGCCTCAAGGACTTCTCCCGTTCTGTAGCCATCCTGTGGAATTCTCTACCCCTCTCTGTGAGACTCCCACCAACATTCAACAGCTTTAAACAGCCTCTAAAAACCCACCTGTTCAGCTAAGCTGGTAAGCCTAGGTGGTTCTTTGTCTTCTCTAACTCTAACTATTTCCCAAGACGGTGTTTCTCAACTCCTGCCCTCAGGACCCACTAACAGGCCAGGACTTAGGGATTTCTCTGCTAGAGCACAAGTGTGGTGATCAGAGGCTCATTCACATTGATTAACTCACCTGTGTTCTAACAAGGAAATCACGTGATCAGAGGCTCATTCACATTGATTAACTCGCATGTGTTCTAACAAGGAAATCATCAAATCCTGGCCTGTTAGCGGGTCCTGAGGACAGGAGCTAAGAACCACTGAACTAAGCTTTCATAGACAGGTTTATAAATGAGATTTGATGGAATACAAAAGTCAAGATAAACGTAACCACTGGTAAATGATGTCAATGATGGAATAAATAGATAAAGCCTTGTAAACCCAGGAAATGTAGGGAAAGCTGAGCTCTGTTTATGTTGCCTTTATGAATTAAGCCAGTGTTTCTCAACTCCTGCTCTCAGGACCCACTAACAGGCCAGGACTTAGGGATTTCTATGCTAGAGCACAGGTGTGGTGATCAGAGGCTCATTCACATTGATTAACTCACCTGTGTTCTAACAAGGAAATCATGTGATCAGAGGCTCATTCACATTGATTAACTCACCTGTGCTCTAACAAGGAAATCATGTGATCAAAGGTGCATTCACATTGATTAACTCACCTGTGCTCTAACAAGGAAATCATGTGATCAGAGGCTCATTCACATTGATTAACTCACCTGTGTTCTAACAAGGAAATCATGTGATCAGAGGCTCATTCACATTGATTAACTCACCTGTGCTCTAACAAGGAAATCATGTGATCAGAGGCTCATTCACACTGATTAACTCACCTGTGCTCTAACAAGGAAATCATGTGATCAGAGGCTCATTCACATTGATAAACTCACCTGTGTTCTAACAAGGAATTCATGTGATCAGAGGCTCATTCACATTGATAAACTCACCTGTGCTCTAACAAGGAAATCATGTGATCAGAGGCTCATTCATATTGATTAACTCACCTGTGCTCTAACAAGGAAATCATGTGATCAAAGGCGCATTCACATTGATTAACTCACCTGTGCTCTAACAAGGAAATCATGTGATCAGAGGCTCATTCACACTGATTAACTCACCTGTGCTCTAACAAGGAAATCATGTGATCAGAGGCTCATTCACATTGATTAACTCACCTGTGTTCTAACAAGGAAATCATGTGATCAGAGGCTCATTCACATTGATTAACTCACCTGTGCTCTAACAAGGAAATAGTCACATCCTGGCCTGTTAGTGGGTCCTGAGGACCGGAGTTGAGAACCACTGTCTTACTGTGATCATAAGGAAAACCATGCCCTGTTAGTGTGTCCTGAGGACTGGAGTTGAGAACCACTGTCCTAAGATAAAATAACCTCCCTTCCCTATTGGTTGTTTCCAGTGTAATATAGATCACCCCCCTCCAAGCATTACCTTTACCTTCTGTGTCTACCAGCCCATAAGCCTTCTAGACTGTAAGCAAAATTAGGATCCCAAACCTTTTGTCTCATATTCTTATGCCGGTTATATATCTCCTGTAAGGTTTTGTGTGTCACATTGTTTGTTACCCCACCCTATTGCAGAAACTGATGGCACTTTGTAAGTAATTAGCAATAAATACATACTTTTGTTTCCATATTTCTACATTCCCTGAGCAAATAATCAACATTTAGGGATCAGCGAATTAAGTGAATTTGTATGGATGATGCATGTACTGACCCAATACGCACAATCTAAGCAACTCGGATAAGATCAAAAATGACCCATTGCAGTGTGTATGTGTGTCAGTCCATCTGTTCTCATTTCAACTGCAGCTATAAAATATGAATAATGATTGGTGAGATACACACACTCAGAAACATGTATACACACACCTCCTTATTTGTTCCTTTGTAGATACAGACCATTTTTCCTGGCTGAAGCTAGAGGGCGCTCACATCAGTACGCAAGAATAAAAGCTGAAATTATGGAACCAAGGCAACTATGGAGAATTAAAGCTAGCAGGTTAAATAAAAGCGAACTCCTGGGTAAAATATTAAGACAATATACACAAAAAAAGTGGTGATTTTCTAGAGCAACTATGCCATTAGGGAATCTTGAAATGTATATTGATTTATGCTGGAGAGGTTTCCAGTGCATTAAAGGGATAGAAGCCCCATTTACTTAAATACAATTTTTTTTCAATGTGCGTCTGCTGTCTACGGTGCAGTTGGCTCTCTCCACTTACTTCTTTGTGTGTAAAACCTTTTATGTTAAAATAAAACATCACTATTCATTTATAGAGATGAATCATTTTTATTACACACCCAAGTGGAAGCTGACCAAGGATACACAAGTAAATAATTAGCCCTCGTCCCCATGCTGCCATGCCTGCCCCCTATGAATCTGGAGTGTTAAATCATAGCCATGCCTCACCTTGATTGTCCCGAGCATTCTCCCAGATGCTTGGTGAATGTCAGGATAATTATGCCTTCCATTGAGAAAGACCAGGAATTGCTTTCTAGTAAAACCTTATTAAACAGAGGCTTTTGTGTATGTCATGTGGTTATGAATATGCATGTACCACTCTTGCATTTGTGTACTTTATATAGACCTGCAGACAACAGCTCTTTGTTCTCTAAATGTGTTGCCAATTATAGAATCGGGATTCAATCATCTTAAATATTCACGTTTATTCCAACAATGAAGGTCTTCCTAGATTAAGATGATTTGACCTATTCCAAGTGGGTACATTTCAAGCTCAACACAATCACAACTAGCCCAGAATGGGAAAAATATTGTGTGGATAAGCACATGTGAAGTGGTTGCGTCTGCCGGGTGTACAAGAATCAGTGGACAAAGAGATATTCTTCTCACCCCACCTCAAGTAGGCCAAAAGTATTGCACCATCAATTAATAGGGATCTGGTGCCCGCATGTTATGGTATACAGTCTGTCCACTCATTTAGGACCTCTATACCGTGAGAAAAAAATCAAACATTTATCAACCGCAGATGTCCCCCAGACCCAGGTGACCGAAAATTCAATGCAGAGTGTCTTTTAGAATGGGTCCAATGCTAATTGGCTGGCTGGAGGAGATTATAGATGCCCCAAAGCTATTTTCTATCAGCACAAGTTCTTTAGACAATAAGAGAAGTCAGCAGATGCATTGTGCTGTTCTGCTTAACACAAAGTTATGAAGAAAATGGGAATTTGCAGATGCAATGAATCATCCTTCAGATGTCCACTCTACATCTCCACCAGACGTCTGCACAGACACACAAGATAGTCAGTCAAACGATATAGTTTTTGTTTCAAAAAATAGATATCTTTTTTATGACTGTAGTTTGAATAAATGTTTTTTCTTCAAAATGTTAAATGAGTGCATATCTTTGTGTAGTAGACAAAATGTATATTTTGTGTCTGCATGCTTTTATAATAATTATATACACTAATCTTCCACTATGCAGATTCCTGAATGCTTTTAGTCAGTATTTAGGGTAATAAGAATATAATATGTGTGTGTGTGTGGGCACTAATCTGTGTTTGTGTGTATTTGTTTGTGGGTGCAAGCATTTGTTTGTGTGAATGTATATTTGTATGTGTGTATTTCTGTGTATATATAGTTATATGTGTATGTGTATTTATGTATGTGTCTGTGTGAGTCCGTATATTTAATATGTGTATATCTGTGTAATTCATGAAATATATTTGTGCTTGCATGTTTATACAAATTGTATACACTAAACTTATACTATGTGCAGTTTCCCAAGTGCTCATAGTCGATTTGTACAGAAATAATAATAATTTGTGTGTGAGCTAATCTATGTCAGTGTATTTATCAGTGTATTTGTGTGTATTTGTGTGTGTGTCAGTGTTTGTAGTTTTTGTGTTTATAAGTGTTTGCGTATTTGCATATATCATACATAGAACCACAGATACAGACCCCACCGCTGCACTGGTAGCCGTAGAACCAGCATAATGACCACCAGCCTTGTCCCACTGTACTGGTAACCACAGAACCACACATACTGACCCCTAGCCTTGTCCAGCGGCACTGGTATCCATAGACCCACAACCCCTAGCCTTGTCCAACTGCACTGGGAACCAAAAAACTGCACATACTGATCCCCAGCCTTGTCCTACTGCACTGATAGCCATAGAACTACACATACTGACCCCCAGCCTTGTCCTACTGCACTGGTAGCCATAGAACCACAACCCCTAGCCTTGTCCAACTGCACTGGGAACCAAAAAACTGCACATACTGATCCCCAGCCTTGTCCTACTGCACTGATAGCCATAGAACTACACATACTGACCCCCAGCCTTGTCCTACTGCACTGGTATCCATAGAACTACACATACTGACCCCCAGCCTTGTCCTACTGCACTGATAGCCATAGAACTACACATACTGACCCCCAGCCTTGTCCTACTGCACTGGTAGCCATAGAACTACACATACTGACCCCCAGCCTTGTACCACTGTACTGGTAGCCATAGAACTACACATACTGACCCCCAGCCTTGTCCCATTGTACTGGTAGTCATAGAAATACACATACTGACCCCAGCCTTGTCACACTGCACTGGTATCCATAGATCCACACATACTGACCCCCAACCTTGTCCCACTGCACTGGTATCCATAGAAACACACATAATGACCCCAGCCTTGTCCCACTGCACTGGTATCCATAGAACTACACATACTGACCCCCAGCCTTGTCTCACTGCACTGGTACCATAGACCCACATACTGATCCCCAGCCTTGTCCTACTGCACTGATATCCATAGAACTACACATACTGACCCCCAGCCTTGTCCTACTGCACTGGTATCCATAGAACCACACATACTGACCCCCAGCCTTGTCACACTGCACTGGTAGCCATAGAAATACACATACTGACCCCCAGCCTTGTCCTACTGCACTGACAGCTGTAGCACAACACATACTGACCCCTACCCCCGTCATATCCCACTGCATGGTAGCCATAGAACCATACATACGGACCTCCAGCCTTGTCCTACTGCACTGATAGCTACAAAGACAAATATACTGACCCCCAGCCTTATCCCACTGCACTGATAGCTATAGAGTCACATATACTGACCCCCCCAGCCTTATCCCACTGCACTGGTAAACACAGGACAACACATCCTGATCTTCAAGTCCCAGACTTGTTGTCAAGCTGCACCGGTAGTTATAGAACTACACATACTGATGCCTGGACCCTGGCAGAATGTCACAGGTATAGGCGGAAACAGGTAGTTACTGGCAGAAATTTTGGAGGGGGATTCGCAGAATGGAGGACATTTTATGGGCCCAGCATTTGTTAAGCCATTGTTTAAAAAGTTATCATTAATTAATGACTTTTAAAACATTTGTTTACGTATCTTAATTGCATTTAAAAATGTTTTTTTTCACCGTTATTACAATATGCACCTACGATATTTTTCTTCTTTTTGGTCCCATACTTAGTTTTCACAAATATTCACAAATCTTTAAAAGCAGGAATCAAAAGGAAAAAGCTGCATCAAATGCTAACATTTATATATCACTAATTCTTAAATGATAAATGTAATAAATATGTGCAAATGGTCACTCAGTAAAACAAAAAAGCTAGTATTAGTGATTTCTAGTAATTTATGCATGTTTGATCTGTGTGTCTCAGTGATGCTGATGAAAGTGGTTTTCAGACGTTTTGACTTGATGCCCCATCTTTTGGTTTCCACCAAACCATGATGCCTTCCCATAGTCACTGAAAGTAATCCTGTCCAACTTTACATTAGTAATTTCAGTTTTTAGTTATTTTCTAACATAGAACAAAACTAGTTTATAACATCCTTTTCTTTACCACACACATTTCAGCAAAACAGTATTTAAATGATGTGATGTAGTTTGCTGAAGTTCTCTTTGCAATTCATGGGAGTAAGTCCCATTTAAATATGCTGGCATTTACTTCACTGAGAGGGTGGTAGATAAGTGGTATAGCTTACCAGCAGAAGTGGTAGTTAAATGGAATAAGTTAGCAGGAGAAGTGGTAGATAAGTGGAATAGCTTACCTCAGAAGTGGTAGAGGTTAATACAGCAAGGGAGTGTAAGTAGGGTTGCCACCTTTTCTTCAAAAAAATACCGGCCATGGCATTCCCTCCATAGACTTAACATTGGAGAGAAGCCAATTTTTTACCGGCCTGCCGGTAAGCGTGTGTGGGATAGGCATAAGGCTGTCCTGAACATAAGACAAGACCAAGGACCAAATATGGTTTGTAAAAATGGGCAGACTAGATGTGCTGAATGGTTTTTATCTGCTGTCAAATCCTATTTTTCTATGGAATTTTGTAAATTTGAATTTGTCTCCTATAGATCAGTAGGTTTGCTCCAGAATAGATCCATTTATTCACTGTAGATCAGCCTTGGTGTGGTTTAAGCAGGTCCATGATAATCTCATTTATTTGACGGTTTTCTATTTACATGTAATGTTAGCAGAATACACACATACACTTCTCATGGGTGGGGATTCAGGTCACAGCTTCATTAAACAGTTTAACAAATGTTTACACCGTACACTCCCTTACTTTTAGCCCTTGTCAAAATCCTCACATCCTAGTAGGACCCATCTTGCCCTCCCCACCTCTGAGCCTGCTCTCAGACTCACCAGAACAAAACATATGCCCATGTACCCATTAGCTGATCTCTGAAGCTCAATGGACACCCTGCCTAACCTGCAACCTTAGTCCAGGCTCCTTCTCTAGTCGGCCACTGGCCTAAATCCCTTAACTTAACAATTATAACAATTACTTAGTAAACAATTTTCCCTTTGGCGAGGATCAAAAGCACCAAAGCTGTGACAAACACCATTACCCCTCCTCTATTTTCAATCAACCCCTTTTTTTTTTTTTTTTTTTTTTTATATATATATAAACGTAACATATTTTTCAAGCAAGCAATTTCCTAAATAAGGAGGAAGGGAAGGAGTGAGGGATGCCGTTATCTTCTTTTCCCAAAAGGAAGATGGCTCCTTATCCTAGCCCCTTTATAGCTTATCGTCCCCCACCCTCAAGAGCACACACTTTTGTCTTCTCCCAATCCCTTTCCTCCTTAACCCCTTAACGACCGGGGAATCCGGACGCGGACGGGAATGAACGACCACGGAGCAATTTTTTTTTTATTGCTCCGTTGCGTTCCGGACTCCCAGAATGCCGCGCAGCCGCGGGGGGAGCCCGGAACTCTATGACGGTCATAGTATGTCATCGGTCGTTAAGTCAAATCGACTCTTGACGTACTATGACCATCAAGGGTCGTTAAGGAGTTAACATACCCAGACATGATTCCACAGTGTCAGATATTGATAGTATTTTCTAGATGATCAGAAAAGAATCACACATTTGGCTCCCTTTCCATGCTGCAACAAATTCAGTGAAAACATCAATTTCCCCAATCCTTCGGTCATCTCAGAGTAAAAACTGTATTAATTAACCCTTTGATTTTGAGATGTATGTAACGCATTGCAACTAGTGTTGAGCGAGCGTGCTCGGCCGATGCTCGGATCGGCTCGAGCATCGCTCTGCTCGGCACATGGCGGTACTCGTCGAGTACCGCCATGTGCTCGCCCGCCATGTTCGGGTGGCGGGGATCTGTGCCGGAGGAGGCACAGATCTGAAGACGCTCCGCTGGACCACCAGGGACTGGAGGTACGGGGGCATTGCGGAGATGAAGGGGGCATTGCGGAGATGAAGGGGGACATTGTGGAAGAGGGGCATAGCGGAGATGAAGGGGGACATTGTGGAAGAGGGCATAGACTCTATGCCCCTCTTCCACAATGTCCCCCTTCATCTCCGCTATGCCCCTCTTCCACAATGTCCCCCTTCATCTCCTCTATGCCCCTCTTCCACAATGTCCCCCTTCATCTCCGCTATGCCCCTCTTCCACAATGCCCCCCTTCATCTCCTCTATGCCATAGAGGAGATGAAGGGGGACATTGTGGAAGAGGGGCATAGCGGAGATGAAGGGGGACATTGTGGAAGAGGGGCATAGAGGAGATGAAGGGGGACATTGCGGAGATGAAGGGGGACATTGCGGAGATGAAGGGGGGCATTGACCAGGCACCCTCCCCTCATCAGAGCAGGGGGTGCCTGGTGTAATGCTCGTGTCGCCCCATTCTATTCAATGGGGCTCGGGTGCTCGGCCGAGCACTCGAGCCTCAGGGGGTGCTCGGTCAGAGCACCCGAGCATCGGGGTGCTCGCTCAACACTAATTGCAACGCAAAGCATTGGATACCTCCCTGTCACTCAAAGGGTTAACCCAAAACAATGCATTCTGTACTCCTCTGGCACTCAGAGGGTTAAATAATGGATCTATAATATTACAATCAAGGAGTTAAATTCAGCAGGGAGCTGTAAAGTCAAATATACCAAACATACGCTGGATCAGCGTCTTGATGTAAATAAAGAAATATTAGTATAAGGTGCATTAACGCTCTGCGCCTTCTGAATTGCTCTCAATGGACCGAATCCTGGGGACTTTGGTAAGACATCACTTTAAACTATCAACAGATGGCTTGCTAATCTTTTTTATATTCTCATTTATTTTCATAAGTGTTTTTCCAAGAATGTTTCTAATTGAAAACATTAGTCATAATTCCTTAACATACCTAATCATCAAGGGCAAGACGATAATTGGTCCAAATAATTAACTATGTATTTTATTTAAAGGAACACTATATGTAGATGTTAAAATTAATAAAAACATAATGAATCTTATAGTTTTTTGGTACTTCTTATTTTTTTATGCTTACTTTTGTGTTATCAATTGTCAAATATCACATTTACTATGCTGATTTTTGTAGCAAATAATAAGACTACACAAACAGGACCAGCTTAAGGATCATGGTGCATCCGTTAAATGAAATACAGTACCGCGCAAAAGTCTTAGGTAGGTGTGAAAAAATGCTGTAAATAGGCTGACCATATTTCCTTGAGACAAAAACGGGATGGGGTGTGGGACAGACGGACAGTGGGACTCCATCACTCAGAGTTCGATCGTAGTAAGCTGCAAGCAGCGAGAACGCGTTTGCTCCGTCTCTTACTAGAGGTGTTTTCTCTCTCTCTCTCTCTACCCAAAAAGTCTGCCCCTGAAGTAAATCGGAACTTCCTCACTTTGCCACTCACACTAGTGGTTTTACCGTGTTTATAATACACATTGATTACCATAGAGTCTTATGACACGTCCTCATATCACTGTCTAAGAGACTCTATGGTAATTTACCATAGACTCGAGAGTCTTATACAGTTATGAGTCACTTGAGTCATAAGACTCTATGGTAATCAATGTGTACAGTAAACTCACAGTAAAACCACTAGCGTGATGAAAGGAAGTTCTGATTTACTTTATCTGATGAGAAATAAACAAGACGCATTCAGTTTTTTTTACAAAACATTTAAAACTATATATAAGTTAGTTATATTAAAAACGGGACAAAATTGACACTTATATTAAAAAGACGGGACGGTCTAGAAATGTGAAAAAAAAAACGTACTGTCCCATTTAAAATGGTATATATGGTCAGCCTAGCTGTACAGTATGAATGCTTTCAAAAATAGACATGTTAATAGTTTATTTCATCAATTAACAAAATGCAAAGTGAGTGAACAGAAGAAAAATCTAAATCAAATCAATATTTGGTGTGACCGCCCTTTGCCTTCAAAACAACATCAGTTCCTCTAGGTGCACTTGTACACAGTTTGTTAAGGAATTCAGCAGTTAGTTTGTTCCATGAGAGCTAACCACAGATCAGGGCTCTGTGGGGGCCATACCATCACTTCCAGGACTCCTTGTTCTTCTTTACACTGAAGATGGTTCTTAATAACTTTGGCTGTATGTTTGGGGTCCTTGTCATGCTTCAGAATAAATCTGGGGCCAATCAGATGCCTTCCTGATGGAACTGCATGATGGATAAGTATCTGCCTGTACTTCTCAGCATTGAGGAGACCATTAATTCTGACCATATCCCCAACTCCATTTGAAGAAACACAGCCCCAAACTTGCAAGGAACCTCCACCATGCTTCACTGTTGCCTGCAGACACTCATTCTTCTACCTTTCTCCAGCCCTTCGGTGAACAAACTACCTTCTGCTACAGCCAAATATTTCAGATTTTGGCTCATCAGTCTTGAACACCTGCTGCCATTTTTCGGCACCTCACTTCCTGCGTTTTTGTACATAGTTGGTCTTGTTTCTACGTTGGTCCAGACTTTTCCAGACAGTAGATGAGTGTATCAGGGTCCCATCGCTTTCTGTCAATTCTAAGCTGGTGGCACTGTGGATATCTTCCACTTGCAAAGGGAAGTAAGAATGATGTGTCTTTTATCTGCTGCACTAAGTTTCCTTGGCCGACCATGCGTCTACAGTCCTCAACACTGAATGTTTCTTTGTGCTTCTGCAAACAAGCTTGGACAGCACATCTGGAATCCCGTGTCTTCCTTGAATTTCTGTATGAGAGAGACCTTACTGATGCACTATAACTACCTTGTGTCTTGTTGCTGTGCTCAATCTTGCCATGTGCATGGCTTTTGACATTAAACTGTCTTCAGCAACCTCACCTTGTTAGCTGAGTTTGGCTGTTCCTCATCCAGTTTTATTCCTCCTACACAACTGTTTCAGTTAATAATTGTGTTTCAACCTACATATTAAATTGATGATCATTAACACCTGTTTGATATAATTGTTTAATCATACACCTGACTATATGCCTACAAAATACCTGATTTTGGTATGTCCCCCACACAGCCCTGATCTCAACATCATCAAGTTTGTCTGGGATTAAATTAAGAGAGAGAAGCAACTGAGGGGCCTAAATCCACAGAAGAACTGCGGTTCGTTCTCCAAGATGTTTGGAACAACCTACCTGCAGAGTTCCTTACAAACTGTGTGCACATGTATCTAGAACTGATGTGTTTTGAAGTCAAAGGGCGGTCACACCAAATATTGATTTAATTTAGATTGTTCTTCTGTTCACTCAATATCATGATAAATATAAACATAAGCATTCTTACTTTACAGCTTTTTTTCATGCCTACCTAAAACTTTTGCACATTACTGTATATATGTATACACACACACACACACACACACACACACACACACACACACACACAGGCATACACACATGACATACACACATACATATACAAATACACACACACACACATATGTACATACACACACACACATACAGGCACAGACAAAGACATACATATACACACACACACACACACAGATACACATACATATACACACACACATACATATACACACACACATACACACACACACACACAAATACATACAGGCATACACAGACAGACATGCATGACATACACACATACATATACAAATACACACACATATGTACACACACAGACACACATACAGGCACAGACAAAGACATACATATACACACACACAGATACACATACATATATACACACACATACACACACACAGACACACATACAGGCACAGACAAAGACATACATATACACACACACACACAGATACACATACATATATACACACACACATATACACACACACAGACACACATACAGGCACAGACAAAGACATACATATACACACACACAGATACACATACATATACAAATACACACACACACACATATATATACACACACATACACACACACACACATATATACACACATATATATACACACACATACAGGCACAGACAAAGACATACATATACACACACACAGATACACATACATATATACACACACACACATACACATAAATATATACACACACACACATATACACACACACAGACACACTTACAGGACAGACAGACATATACACACCGATATATAAATCATTTTACAAATTCATAATAATGTGTTTTTATTAGATTTTATGGGCCGTATTCTGGATGCTGAAGGAGAGTTATTTTGGTGCAAACCAATTACACCATATGGATCAAATAAACACATCACAGATTGATTTTATTGGAGTATTTAACCCCTTGACCACCTGTGAATTTATTGGTTTGCTCCAGAATTGGTCTACTTTTTACTTTATACATATGACCCATTGTGTGCGCGTGATTGGTTGAGATCTAGCACTGTATTCACTGCAGAAAATGCAGCAGAATATTCCTACTGATGTCTATGGGGAAATCTGCAGATTAGAGCAGTGATAAAGTTATCCCTTACAGTATCATCCAGGCTCTTAGTTACCACCGGCTGTTAAACCTACGGAAACGCAACAATTAGCCGGTTATTATTTAACAACCAAAATGCACTTTTATGAAGTCATACATTTGTTAACTCTTTGAATGCCAGAAGAATGTGTGATGCATTGCACATCAGTCTGGCACTCATAGGGTTGCAGAATGGAAGTGGTGATTATTTAGCAACTAAAATGCATTTTTCTGTATTCAGGACATATTTGTGTTGGCTAGTGCTGCCAGCAGGTACAGTTTTATTTATTTCAGCTCAGAATGGAGGTCTCCGAGCCTGATGTAATCGCACCCTTTCATTACCTCTGGGATGGCAGAGAAGCCCTAACATCACTGTGAAGTAGTGGAGTGAAGATCTCTCACCAGCGTCCTTGGGTTAACTTGCATTTGCATAGATTCAGTCCCAGCGTCACACTGTGCGAGCAATTGTGTGTGAACAATGATGAGAATACCATTAGTAAAATTTCATGCCAATTATGGGAATTTTTATGCTGGAGGCTTTTTTTTCACTTTAACAACCTGATAAATAGCCCCCTTACATGCGTGGAAAAAAAGTCAGCGGCTTATATGTTATGGCTCAAGGTTGCAAATGAAAAATGGATTAATAAGGGAGGTTTGGTGGTCGAATGACTTAAAATGATTGAGCCTTTACATTAAAAAAACATGTTACACCACTTGTGGGCAATGTGAGGCCCATCTTTCCTCGCCAAGACGGGAACTGTAGTCTGATAAGAGCTGGAGGGCCTCACGTTAACCATCCCCATATTGAACTCAAAGATTTCTGATGAATACCTAAATTAAGCTCATTAAAGAAACGGAGAATCTATTTTTGCAAAACACGGCTTTACTCAGAGTTTCACGTCATTCACGAAAGAATAATATTGAAAAAGCACTTTTTCATGAGCGTTCCCATTTGAAAAGTGATATAGTGGTGAGTTTCAGGACTAGTCCACTTGGGCGGATTAGCTGCAGCAATCATGTCAACGACCAGCACTGAACACAACCATTTCTATTGTGTGAGACTCTTATTGTAACAAAGTGGTCTCCCATGTGAATTAAATCTAATAAATACACCTTGTATAGCGAAACACAAAAGGAATTGAGATTGTGACTGCATTTTAAACAGGACCTGTTTATAACACACATTTACTTTGTCTAAATTTATGTACTAGTTATTTTTCCTCTTTAAAAATATTTTTTGAAATCACCCTGTCTATTTTACTGGCATAGTGGGGTAGTTTATACTAATTAGTAGTGATGAGCGAGCGTGCTCGGCCGATGGTCAGATCGGCTCGAGCATCGCTCTGCTCGGCACATGGCGGTACTCGTACGAGTACCGCCATGTGCTCGCCCGCCATGTTCGGGTGGCAGGGATCTGTGCCGGAGGAGGCAGAGATCTTACACAGACGCTCCGCTGGACCACCAGGGACTGGAGGTAGGGCACAAGTGGAGATGAAGGGGGACATTTTGGAGATGAAGGGGGACATTGTGGAAGGGGGGCATTGCGGAGATGAAGGGGGCATTGCGGAGATGAAGGGGGCATTGCAGAGATGAAGGGGGACATTGTGGAAGGGGGACATTGCGGAGATGAAGGGGGCATTGCGGAGATGAAGGGGGACATTGTGGAAGGGGGGCATTGCGGAGATGAAGGGGGACATTGCGGAGATGAAGGGGGACATTGTGGAAGGGGGGCATTGCGGAGATGAAGGGGGACATTGCGGAGATGAAGGGGGCATTGCGGAGATGAAGGGGGACATTGTGGAAGGGGGACATTGTGGAAGGGGGGCATTGCAGAGATGAAGGGGGCATTGCGGAGATGAAGGGGGACATTGTGGAAGGGGGACATTGCGGAGATGAAGGGGGCATTGCGGAGATGAAGGGGGACAGTGTGGAGATGAAGGGGAACATTGTGGAAGGGGGACATTGCGGAGATGAAGGGGGACAGTGTGGAGATGAAGGGGGACATTGTGGAAGGGGGACATTGTGGAGATGAAGGGGGCATTGCGGAGATGAAGGGGGCATTGCGGAGATGAAGGGGGACAGTGCGGAGATGAAGGGGGACATTGTGGAAGGGGGACATTGCGGAGATGAAGGGGGCATTGCGGAGATGAAGGGGGACAGTGTGGAGATGAAGGGGAACATTGTGGAAGGGGGACATTGCGGAGATGAAGGGGGACAGTGTGGAGATGAAGGGGGACATTGTGGAAGGGGGACATTGTGGAGATGAAGGGGGCATTGCGGAGATGAAGGGGGCATTGCGGAGATGAAGGGGGCATTGCGGAAGGGGGACATTGCGGAGATGAAGGGGGACAGTGTGGAGATGAAGGGGAACATTGTGGAAGGGGGACATTGCGGAGATGAAGGGGGACAGTGTGGAGATGAAGGGGGACATTGTGGAAGGGGGACATTGTGGAGATGAAGGGGGCATTGCGGAGATGAAGGGGGCATTGCGGAGATGAAGGGGGCATTGCGGAGATGAAGGGGGACAGTGTGGAGATGAAGGGGGACATTGTGGAAGGGGGCATTGCGGAGATGAAGGGGGCATTGCGGAGATGAAGGGGGACAGTGTGGAGATGAAGGGGGACATTGTGGAAGGGGGACATTGTGGAGATGAAGGGGGCATTGCGGAGATGAAGGGGGCATTGCGGAGATGAAGGGGGCATTGCGGAGATGAAGGGGGACAGTGTGGAGATGAAGGGGGACATTGTGGAAGGGGGACATTGTGGAGATGAAGGGGGCATTGCGGAGATGAAGGGGGCATTGCGGAGATGAAGGGGGCATTGCGGAGATGAAGGGGGACAGTGTGGAGATGAAGGGGGCATTGACCAGGCACCCTCCCCTCATCAGAGCAGGGGGTGCCTGGTGTAATGCTCGTGTCGCCCCCTTGAAGTCAATGGGGCTCGGGTGCTCGGCCGAGCACTCGAGCCTCCGGCGGTGCTCGGTCAGAGCACCCGAGCACCCGAGCATCGGGGTGCTCACTCAACACTAGATACCACCAGTGTGTGGGCTCTGCCTAGATTCATTCATAACACGATGTGCGGTTCCTTTGGCCCAGCACTGAAGCTAATTAGCATGAAGTTCCAGACTGTGCCAGGTTAATGTCTCAAACATTATGTATATTACGACCAAATATCTAATAGAACAATTAGGCAGCTTTGTTTTCTCTTTAACCCCTCAACGACCGGCCGATTGGCGCGGTGCGGTCAGTTAAGGACCACGGAGCTTTTTTTTTTTTTAAATGTCCGGTTCTGGACTCCCCGAACGGCGTGCAGCCGCGGGGGGAGCCCAGAATTCCATGACGGTCATAGCACATCATGGGTCATTAACTCAGATCGACCCATGATGTACTATGACCGTCAAGGGTCATTAAGGGGTTAAAATCAACTATTAAGCTGATTATGGATCTGTACTTTGATTCAAGTTTGATTATTTGAAAATTTAATTAAAAACTGCTTGTGTGTCTTGTTAGCCAAAAGATCAGCAAATGAACAGTTAACCCTTTGATTGCCAGTGGGGTACTCAACACATTGATATGATAATATATGCACATTGTGGTACCTGTGTGGTGCCAGTGACGTTTTCTATGCTGTCTAAGCTTTTCACTGATGTTCCTTATGCTGATGAAGGTTTTGGTGACAGCAGCAGGAGACTTTCACTTTTTCCCAGAAGTAAAATTTTAGTATTTCCTAAACTAGACATGTGCCAGACGTTTGTTTCATATGACACATAGGTAGTTTCAATGACATTTTCAGATATGTAAAGAAAATTAAAAGGTGACTGGTCCACTTTAAAGGACAATAGAGCTGCATTGTGTAGCACCAAAATAGCTCTTAAAGGGATTTTAATGTTTCACAATAAAAGGAGCTCCAATTAATCTTCATAGTATTTGGACCATGGAGAGTTTTATTTCAATACTGTCAGAATTGTAGTACAAGAGTAATTGAATGATAAAGTATCCCCCTCCCGCCCCTTTTACTGATGTAACACTGCTCACCTCAGAGCAGCAAGACTGTCTGGATGGATCACAGAGAGGGACAATCTTCAGTGATCATTAGGGAAAACCTGAAAAACCTGTCAAGGGGGCAGGGCTTTCCTTATGATCACAGTAAGAAGATTGTCCCTTGCTGCAACCTGTCTGGTCAAGAGACCAGACTCCAAATCTGAGGGGAGGAGGCTTACACTAGGTAAAAGGGACAGGAGGGGGATACTTTATCATTCAATTACTCTTGTACTACAACTGACAGTATTGATATAACACTCTCCATGGCCCAAATACTATGAAGAATAGTTGGATCTGCTTTTATTGTGAAACATTACTATCCCTTTAACTGTTTTGAGGAACAGAAAATGAAGCTGATGCTGGTAGATGGAGGCGGTGGGGCTGGTGGTTCCCAGGGGAAACGTGGGGAGAAGCCTTGGACTGTACTTCCTGCACTGTCCCCATAGTCGGGTGAGAGTAGAAGTCAGTGTTTTGACTCGCTCCCCCCTAAATGATTAACAAAAGTAAATTTGGGGGTGCAACATGCAAATCCAGGCGGCTCCCACAGGAATGGACCTCGGGTCATATTCAAGGGACCTAAATAAAAGCAATTATATAGCAAAACGGCTGCACCACAGGACACATTACAATTACCGGTGATTTAACCCTTTGAGTGCCAGTGAGGTATCCAACGTATGTGTTGGCTACATCCGTGGCACTCAAAGGGTTAAATGTGGCATTTAACCTCTTACGAGCACCATCGGAGAAAAAGAAACCAACAAATGAAATAGCTATTTAACCCTTTGAATGCCAGAGGTGTACTCAAAACATTGTGCACCCCTCTGGCACCCAAAGGGTTAGCTTAAGTGCCCCATAAAGGGGGAAATGGTTTAATACTTTCATTGATTTAAATGGGTCTTTTAACCTGTTTAACCCTTTGGCACTCACAGTGTTAATTCTAGAGAGGCATCCAACGCATCTAGTAGCAATCCACTGGCCATCTCTTTAGTGCTCAAGGAATTACAATGAAAGGGGGATTTGGGGAATTTTCATTTGCTCACGATGGGGTGGTTGGTTTGCTCCAAACTGGTTCCTCTTCAGCTTCCTGAATGCAGCCCTTCCAAACACACAAGAGGTGCCCTTTATCAGTCTGAGTGCCAGAGAGGTATGCAAAGCATTGCTCTGTAATGAGTCACGTACTCCCTCTGGCACTCAAAGGGTTAAGCTGTGCAATGCTTCGCAATGTATTGCGCATCCCCAAGTTATTTTTTCAGCTCTCTCGCTAGGCATTTATTAACATCATTTAAGCCCTTCGTTGCTCTAGAAATCTCCAGATCATGGCTTATGTGATGCGCTGCCGATATCACTGGCCACCAAATGGTCTCCAGCATTATTCTGAGTGGTCTAATCAAGATTAAGGAGTCCAACTGGCTATAATTGCCCCCTGTCTGAGATAAAGATAATGGTACGGGGCTGACATCTGTCTCTGCTCCTTTTTGTTTCCTAGAGATGATAGAATATTCCACACTGGATAATGAGAGGAACACATGCTCAGCCGCTAACAGACAGAACATTGCACCCATTGGAATCTACGTTCTTTTCATCCACAGGAGAAATCCTGTTTTCCTTGATGACAGATTCTGTTTGTTTGTAAGGGTTGTTGCAATCTGTTAGTTTTCGGGGGGCTGTATTAAGAGTAATTGCCAATTATGGATTTAAATAAGATGAAAAATCAAAGTTTATTTTTTGGCAATGGGGTTTTTAAAATTGCTACATTAATTTGTGACAAGGAATTTGGCATAAGATGGCGTGACCGATGTGTTAATTCCTTAACATTACTCCAAGTGAACCTTGTTCTGTGCGTTATCGCATTTTCTATAAAGAGAATTGTGCATCAATCCCAAAATGTTCATTTAAAATATGGGGCTCAGCAGGGACATATTAACCCTTTGAGTGCCAGAGGGGTAGGCAAAGCATTGCTTTGCGATGCGTTGCGTAGCCTCTAGCACTCAAAAGGTTAAGCCATGGGAGTAGTTCCTAAGTTCCCCAGAGACCTGGGGCTTGAACCCATTTAAATCATGAGTGTGCCTCACTACCCAATCACACTGTTACCAGTAGGTAAAAAGACCTGTATTATTCCATTATGCTTCAAGATAGCAACAAGACCTGAGACGTGACACTTTGTAAAAAAAAAATAGGTGATTTTGAAAGAGCTTTCAAAAGCAAACTATATTTAGGTTATAAGTTATTGGTTTAAATAAAAAAGTCAAGGATATTTATCTTTTTTTAGTTTGTCGTTTGCCTGGAGGACTCAAACATTCCACAGTGCTCTGTATTACCAACTGTCACTTCCTACCAAGAGGCATAAAATGACACATCAATAAAGCTAAACATCTGAGAAACTATTGTTGAAAATTAAGAACGACCAATATAAATAGGGATAATTTTGCACACTTTTCAAAATCACCAGTTTGTTAATAAGTAAGAGTAACCACAAAACCCTTTATCTGTGTTCTACCTCTGGGTTTCTGTTTCCTACATGCACTAATTTTAGATGTCATACTCTTGTCAGTTCCTGAGATTTTCCTAAATTATAATGCATTTGTTTTTTCCCTCTTTCAACCCTGTTACAGATATTTGTACCATATGCAAAAAAGCACAATTCACCCAAAATATAACTAGCAATATCACTGATAAAGATATTGAAGAATAGAAGGCCAAGCGGTGACATTAGTCACCCCACTACTAACTTCATCTGAATGTGTTAAATTACCCCTATGAGCACCAAAGAGGCATTGTAACACAATGCGTTGTACTCTGGCACTCAAAGTATTAACTACCGCACACACACACACCTGCCTGTTTTTCGGCCTATTTCTTATCCAACCTATGAGTCCATTCCCAAACCTTGCATCTTATGAATCAGACTGATGTGTAAGACAATATAAAATAAATTACATCTGCTCCTCCACCCTTGTCCATTATGTGAATAACACCATCAAAAAGTTCTGCTTAACAAAAGAAACACATTTTAAGATGGATGTGGCTTAATAATAATGTTTGCTGAGGAATAGGGCCAATGAAGCAGACATTTGATTTGCTTGACTGAGATGCATCAGATGCATCTTTGAAAAGCTACAAAGGATGTAAAAATCTGCTAACAAAAAAGGTAGCTCACATTTAAACTAGAAAAAAGAATTACAAAGGAGATTAAGACAAACCCTAAACAAATAGAGAGATGATGGCAGATATTGGGATCCTTAAAACAAATACAAATTACTACTACATGTGTTATAAGGGAATGACAGCCATCTTAAAACAAATTATTTGATGTAAATAAGAAAAGCCTGATATTTTTAATCTTTATCAATTCCCCTTCCTCAAGCACATGACCCTGTGAATGGAAGAAATAATATGTTGTGCTGTTATTCAAAACAGGGGTATGAGCTAGGCATTAAAATTATAGACCTGTAAGTTGGGCTTTAAAAGGGTTTACATATTAGAAGGGCAGAGGTGTAACTAGAAGTCTCTGGGCACTGGTACAAGAAGTGCCATGGGCCCCCCTCCCACCACATTGACCCCCTCCACAATGCCCCCATCTCCTACCTGGAGCTCCCACGCGATCCTCTTAGTAATGCAAAGCTCTGGGAGATGATGTAATCTCCCAGAGCTCTGCATTACTAGAGCACAGGCGGGAGATTGTGGGCGCCAGGTGGAGGTGTCGCAGGGGGAGGCCAGGACCCTGGAGTGCACGGGCCCGGTCGCAGGTGCGACCCCTATAGTTATGCCACTGTAGAAGGGTCATTAATGGATATTATTATGAATTATGAGATGATCATTATTAATACGAGTCAGCAGTCTTTATGAAAGGGTATCCTTTTAAAACATCACATTCATAACATGCACCTACACACCGCATTCAGCATGTTGCCATGATGAAAAGGGCGACATGAGGATCTCGTCCTGCATAAAATCGTGACATTCTCATGTCACGTCCTTAAAGCGGAACTACCACCCAATAATAAGATAGCATCACATTATTACCCATCTGACGACTAGCTGCTCAGTAGCGCTAGTCGCCAGAATTCTTACCGGATTAAAGAGAAATCTCTATTCTTCATGGACTGACAGCAGGACACAGTGCGGACAGCTTGCTCTAGTGACGTCCACGCGCCTGCCCTGTCAGCTCCAGACGGGTCTAGGAGCCATTTGGCTCCGGCTGGGACTGACAGCGCAGGCGCGTGGACGTCACTAGGGCAAGCTGTCCGCACTGTGTCCTGCTGTCAGTCCATGAAGAATGGAGATTTCTCTTTAATCCGGTAAGAATTCTGGCGACTAGCGCTACTGAGCAGCTAGTTGTCAGATGGGTAATAATGTGATGCTATCTTATTATTGGGTGGTAGTTCCACTTTAAACGGTGCTATAACTCACAGCATCCAATTTATGAAAAAAACAAATCTACCTACATTCTAAGGTAGGGTAACTAGTAATTTAGACAGTGGTAGTTCTGAGGATGTAGTTTACTTTGATTTTGCAAAAGAAGAAACTACGTAAATTAAGAGGGCTCGGCTTGAGAGATGATTGATACATGTGAATGGATGGCAAACTAATCACATGATACAATGAAGGGAATTTCTAACCTGATCCTTTTCAAGTTGGTCTATAATTCTAAGTGAATTGGTTCAGTCCTGGGTTTAGTGCTTTTGATTTGCTTATTAATGATCTCGAAGTAGGCAGTGAAAAGTACTGTCTCAATCTTTGCTGATGGTACAAAAGTTTCTAAGGACATTTTTTTACACATACCAGCAATATTACTTTATACTTTGCTTACACATTATTTTGTATCACATCGTATAATGAATATTGCACTGAGTTCTGGAGCTGCATATTTATATGTTAGATAGTCTTTGTTTGTGTATGCTGAAATGTTACTTCTCAATAAGAGGTCTCAATTAGGATACAGAAATCAGTCTGGCGGTTGGCTTTTTTACTGTAGTAGTACGCAGAGTTGTAATTTACAGATAAATGAAATCAATCTAAAGCTCTGTCTGAAATACAGATTCTAGTTTCATTCCCGCGCCGTGCTGTATCTCTGTACATATATTTACAGCTACTGTGCAAAAGATGTGTGATTACAGGCTCTGTGGGGAAGTGAGCAATACAAGATATCTCTTCATTAAGGAAAGTAGATGCACGACACAGGCTCCCAACACAAGTGTAAGGGGCATAGAGCACAAAGGTTAGAATCTGAGAATCCTGTGTCACTCCTTTAGGTTAAATTCTCATCCCAGAAAAGGTTACGCTGTAACTGAACAGCTGTCTCACAGCGGTAACTCTGTTACTTGTTATCTCAGCTCAAATCCACCTGGTGCCCTCTTCAATTATTCGGTTTCGCTATAAATTTATATTATTATAATTTTATTATATCTATATATATATATATTCACATTACCACTAGTCAGTGACTAGAAAAAACAATTTAGCAGATGAGTAAGAAATGATCCTGTTCTCTGTGTTTAACATTGGAAGGATTATTAAAGTAATCTCCTGACTAGTAAATTTCTTTACCGATTGGTGAACCTCAATGATACTTGTCCTGGCCTACTAATCGTTGTTTAACATAGAGAAGAGCCCAA
This sequence comes from Rhinophrynus dorsalis, assembly GCA_037306005.1. Lineage (NCBI taxonomy): Eukaryota > Metazoa > Chordata > Amphibia > Anura > Rhinophrynidae > Rhinophrynus > Rhinophrynus dorsalis. Next base: position 124,161,578 of record CM074728.1, read on the forward strand.
TGTCTTACTTGTCTGCTTGATTTATTTTGTAACTAGTCACAGACTTGTGGAAATTTCCAGATCATGGAAAGACCAATATGGAACATGTTTTTTCAACCAACATTTCAATCAGAATTGTGGCCTTTATCAAATTGTTTGAGGAATTTCCTTGGAATTATGTAAACATTTTTAAACTCTGGGCTAGAACTCAGGCCTCTGTTGAAAAATATGCTTCAAGTGTAAAATAAATTAAAGTTAGTATGTTTTTAATAAAGATAGGATAGTCTAGGTGAAAGTAAAAAATATTGTATTCATAAGTATTATGAAATCATATAAACTAAATTACACCTTTGAAAGTTTGAGATAACTTGATTTCTAGAAGTCACCACTGGGCTTTTTACAGAGTCAACAGGACTCCAACATCAACTCAGTTTTTGTCCTCCGATATCAAGTCCATGACCGAGAAGATGCAGACAAGGGATCTCCCTTCAACTCCAAAGTTTAAAGGGATAGTAATGTTCCACAATAAAAGTATTTGGGCCATGGAGAGTGTTATTTCAATACTGTCAGAGTTGTAGTAATCGAATGATAAAGTATCCCCCTCCCACCCTTTTTACTGATGTAACACTGCTCAGCCAGAGCAGTAAGACTGTCCAGATGGATCGCAGACAGGGACAATCTTCAGTGATCATAAGGAAAAACCTGTCACAGTAAGAAGATTGTACCTTGCTGTGATCCGTCTGGTCAAGATACCAGATTCCACATCTGAGGGGAGGCGGATTACACTGGGTAAAAGGGACGGGAGGGAGATACTTTATCATTCAATTACTCTTGTACTACAACTCTGACAGTATTGAAATAACACTCTCCATGGCCCAAATACTATGAAGATTATTTGGGACTGCTTTTATTGTGAAATATTACTATCCTTTTAAGCTGGTATCCCAGTGCATCGTGTCCCGTCATTGTAGCATTTGCCAAGTATTTCAAATTTGCAACTAGTTTGCTCTGATTTGTAAGCCCATAATAATCACAGGGAGGTTATGCACTAAAAGTGTGAAGAGGTGATAAATTGGAAATGAATTCTCCAGTTTATCACTTCTCCTGTTCCTATATTATTCTATGGAGCCTATTCACTAAGAACTCAAAAGTAGGAGAAATCTTATTACGTTGGCATCATAGAATAATACAGGACTTGGAGAAGTGATACCACTGGAGAAGTCATCTCCACTTTATGACTTTCCTATCTCAAGTTAGCGCATCCCCCCCTCAATGTTGTGATTACAGCACATTCTGGAAGAGTATAAGGTTATCATTGAAGGGCAATACATTGTGGGACTTAGCTTTCAGTCTATTACAAGAAATGAACTTGATTTGTTATTGTACTGAGATCTCAATACTCAGAACACTATTAACCCTTTGAGTGCCAGAGGGGTATGCAACGCACTGCTTTGCAATGCTTTGTGTACCCTCTAGTACTCAAAAGGTTAAGCCATGGCTGGAGTTCCTAAGTCCCCCAGAGACCTGGGGCTTGTACCTATATAAATCATGAGTGTGCCTCACCATCCAATTACACTGTTACCAGTAGGTAAAAAGACCTGTATTATTCCATTATGATTCAAGATAGCAACAAGACCTGAGACGTGACACTTTGTAAAATAGAGGTGATTTTGAAAGAGCTTTCAAAAGCAAAACTATATGTTATAAATTATTGGTTTAAATAAACAATGTCAAAGATATGTATCTTTTTTTTTTATTTGTCTGGAGGACTCAAACATTCTACAGTGCTCTGTATTACCAACTGTCACTTCCTACCATGAGGCATAAACTGGAACTCAAAGGGTTAGACACAGCACGCAAAGGCAACACTGGAATTAATTTAATACCCCATAATACTTTTCACCTAACTGACAGCCTCATTCACCCCCTGCCTGTGTTTTGATCACAGCATGGACAAAAGGATTAAAGTCTGTGTACATTGTAACACTTGTACAGACGTTACAATCCCCTTATTTATACACTTCTCCTACCTAAATCTCATTCATCTCTCTGCTGAATAACACTAAAAACTAATATTCTCTCTCCTGTCTTCTTCAGTTAGTCCACAATCTTGTGATGCCGCATAATGGAGGGGGAAAACATTTTGCAACTTTGCTTAGAGTGCAAAAACTCCATGACCCTTCACTGCCTGATATCAGTGTTCCAATAAAGTTACTCACCATCTTTTTAATTTGTTCCTCTGTGTTTTCATTGTTGTGTTAACCCCTTAATGAACGCGTACCGTGCTATGACCACCACGCAGTTTTTGCGTTAAGGACCGGTGACGGTCAAAGCACGTCACGTACATTTTACTTACAGCGCTACTCCTGGAGCACTGTAAGTAAAAACGGGGAGTGAGATTGACCGCTCCAAGAATGGAGCGGTCTCTCTCAGTCCCCACTGCGGCGTACCGCTACGCGTCACAGGTCACGTGTGCCAGCACGTCGGAATCTTCAAAGCGGTCCTTAAAGGGACAGTAATGCTTAAAATGTAAAAATAAATATGTTGTAGGGTATACCCCCCTGAGTAAAACAAGAGTACTCCCACTGCTGAAATGTGTTTCATTCAAAAGTTATTAATTTTCAAAGTTGAATTTTTTAGGTGCAATATCACAGTGGCCTGAAATTGTACAGTGGCACTGTTGCTACACAATCCTATGGAGATTTATGGTCCCGGGACCAGAGCTGTCTATAGGATGGTGTAACAACAGCGCCACTGTACAATTTCAGGCCACTGTGATATTGCACCTCAAAAATTCAACTTTGAAAATTAATAACTTTTGAATGAAACACCTTTCAGCAGTGGGAGTACCCTTGTTTTACTCAGGGGGATAAACCCTACAACATATATTTTTTTTTACATTTTAAGTATTACTGTCCCTTTAAGGGAAGGTTACTTCCCAGGACCGCGGACACCAAGGGGTTAAAGGGATAGTAAAACGTAATATGTAAAAAATAAATATATTGTATGGTTTATCTTCCTAAGGAAAACAAGAAAACTCCCACCGCTGAGAGGTGTTTTATTCAAGAGTTATTGTAGCTCAAACATGATTATTTTTTAGGTGCGATCTATAAATGGCCTGAAATATTACAGTGGCGCTGTTGCTATACCATCCTATGGACAGCTCTGCTCAGTTTACCATAAACCTCCATAGGATGGTATAGCAACAGCACCACTGTAACATTTCAGGCCATTTATAGATCGCACCTAAAAAATAATCATGTTTGAGCTGCAGGAGGGGTAACCTGTATCTCTGCACCAGGAAACCTCCTCATCCTTATATCTACACTGGATCAGGACTCAGACAGAGGAACAAGTTCTCCTTTTGTTACAGCTCTGCCCGCTTTGCTAATTATACAGACGGGATATCTGGTCTGACTTATGTATGAGCAATAAAATACGTTTACTGAACCTTTTCCCGCACTTCTTATCTTTAATCCTTTGAGGGACAAAGGCTGTTGATTGCATTGCTTCACACAATATTGACACTTCTCTGTAGGGTGACCATATGTCCTGGATTTCCCAGGACAGTCCCTGATTTTAAAATGTGTGCCCCTTGTCCCAGGCAGTCTGCTCCTGGGACAATACAGACTCCACAGCCTACTGTGACAAGAAATGATGCCTCTAGTGGGCTACAACAAAATGGCTTCCAGACAGAGCTCTAAACACTACAGAGAGAAATGAGTCTTGACCCTGCAGTGAGGTTTTGTTGTAGTGTAATGCTAGTCTAAGGCTTTGGGGGTTATGTACATTATCTTGTAGCCCACCACGGTTAATGGGCAGTTCTCCCTCTAGTGTTTCGAACTCTGTGGTGTCCATTGAGGTAGAGTGACCCCTCCCGCATCGCTGCCCTAGAGATGAGGACAAGTGCTCTGCAGGGCCGGATTTGCCATAAGGCAAATAAGGCACATGCCTACAGGCACACGCCACTGAGGGGTGCCTGCCATTGGGATATATTTTTTTAATTCTTAAAAACAAAAAAAAAAAACTAGCCACCTCGCTGGCTGCGCCGGCACACACTCCATGTCGCCCTCACATTGCAACCCCCCCCCCACGTTGTCTATTTCCTACCTCCCTGGCATGACAGGTCTGTGCCTCCTTTGGCACAGTCCTGTAAGCGCTGAGCTCCCTCGTCGGCTCTGTAGGAATACAGAGCGCTGGGAGATGACATCATAATGACATCATCTCCCAGCGCTCTGCATTCCTGAATAGGAGACCACGCGGGAGCTTCAGCAACTACAGGACTGACTGTACCAAAGGAGGCACAGACAACAGATCTCCTACCAGGGAGGTAGGAAACGGACAATGGGAGGGAGGCAGGCAATGTGAGGGCAACATGGAGATGGTGGGGGCAAGTTGGAACCGAAAGGGGGCATTGTAAGGGCAAAATGGAGATGGTTGGGGAAATGTGGAGCTGATGGGGCAATGTGGGGGCAATAAAGAGATGATGGGGGTAATGTGGACATTAGGAACATTATGGAGATGTCCAGTGGAGATGGCCATTGGTGGGGGGCGCTTCAGATTTCTGTGCCTACAGGCTCCTGAGATGTAAATCTGGCCCTGGTGCTCATAGCAGAATAGAAATGTGGTCGCCCTACCATTCTGGCATTCAGTGGGTAAAAGCAGCAGCTGCCATCCCTCTCTTCAAAGGATCCATAAGAAACACTCCAAGACAAAAGGAATCCGTGACCCCAAAATGTCATTGTACTACGGCGCCCCCTTATGCTCTCCTGTTTTTGTATCCCAGTAACAGGCCAGGTCTTTGGGGGGTTTTCCTGCTTGTGCAAAGGTAAGTTAACCTTTTGAGTGCTAGGGGTACGCAATGTATTGCATACCCCTTTGGCATGCAACGGGTTCATTAAATGACTGCACCTCTGATTAACTCACCTGTGCTTGTTAGTGGGCACTAAGGGGAAAGGTTGGAAACCAGGGGGTTAACCCTCTCAGTCCAGAGTGGTACGCAACACATTGCTTTGCACCGAAAAGGTTAAAGCGCTGACACCAGAATTAAATTAAAACGTTTGCGTCTATCAGTCCCCTACTGAAAACTCTGAACGCAGCAGAAGATATTCATATTGGGTGTACATATTCCAGCACCTTTTACTTAAGGACGAGGAAGAATCTGCATTTAGATAGAAGTATTTTGCAGAGAATGAAACCGTGGTATTTTATAAGTACCTTATTTTTGTCTAGATAGCTATAGGGAGCTTTTTGTGTATAAGCTACTGTACAAAAATATAAAAAAAAACTCTGCCATGTTAAATAAATTGAAAAATGCATTTATCCATTTTTCAACACAAATAAAGGGAACCGGCTGCGTTGATTCAAATACGAGATATGTGATGAGTTTTTAAAAAGCCATTCAGGGCTCTCTGCAAGTGATCCGCTGAAGTATTTTCTACTTTAAATCACTTTGGGTTTTGTCTGCTTAAACATAATATTTCTGACTAGTTTAAAAGCCCGTGTACACGGCCAGAGTGCCACCCAGCAGCCTCGACTGGTGCCTGGAGCCTCTCTGCTTACTGCCCGCGCTGCAGTCATGCGCAGTACAAACTGCTCGAACACGCCGCTGCTGAAACAGAGCGGGGCACTCCAAATTCGGACCAGAGTCCTATCTGTGCACCTTCCTGGGGCCGCTTTGGAGTGCCCCGTTCCTTATCAACTGTGGCAGGTTCAGGCAGTCTGTACTGCACATGACTGCACCGCATGTAGTCCCTACTGCTCATGACTGCAGCGCGCAAAATCTCTACTGCTCATGACTGTAGCGTGCACACGCATTCTCTACTGCTCATGACTGCAGTGCACGTACACTCTACTGCTCATGACTGCAGTGCACGTACACTCTACTGCTCATGACTGCAGTGCACGTACACTCTACTGCTCATGACTGCAGTGCACGTACACTCTACTGCTCATGACTGCAGTGCACGTACACTCTACTGCTCATGACTGCAGTGCACGTACACTCTACTGCTCATGACTGCAGCACGCACACTCTCTACTGCTCATGACTGCAGCGAGCACAGTCTCTACTGCTCATGACTGCAGTGCACGTACACTTTACTGCTCATGACTACAGCGCGGGCAGTCTCTACTGCTCATGACTACAGCGCACGCAGTCTCTACCGCTCATGACTGCAGCGCACGCAGTCTCTACTGCTCATGACTACAGCGCACGCAGTCTCTACTGCTCATGACTGCAGCGCGGGCAGTCTCTACTTCTCATGACGGCTTCTGACAAACATCCTAGTGAATTATTATATAATTCCATCTATGGGAAAGAGTCCATCTTTGGGAAGGAGTCCATCTTTGGGAAGGAGTCTGTCCATCTTTGGGAAGGAGTCCATCTATGGGAAGGAGCCCATCTATGGGAAGTAGCCCATCTATGGGAAGTAGCCCATCTATGGGAAGTAGCCCATCTATGGGAAGGAGTCTGTCCATCTTTCGGAAGGAGTCCATCATACAGCTAGTTCATCCCACTTCTTATCCTTCCCACCCTGTTCTGCCTACTTCCCACCAACTTTGACATATAGACGAGCAAGCCCCACACACCCAATTAAGCCCTTGCTGCTTTATGGTGCGAATCACATCACTGACATCTCCTGGTCAGCAGCACATGAGCCCTTTCTGGAGGCTCAGGGTGAAGAAGTTCCGGGTGTGTGGAGCAGGGAAAAACTTCCTTCCTTTTCAAACCCTGTGTTATTACTGGGCATGAGAAAAGGTGTAATATATTATATTTTCCTGCCCAGTAGTAATAATGGGCCTAATTTATCAAGATGAAGTGGAGCAGTTCAGGTGTTAATCAGCGTTACCATAATGGGACAAATAAATGTTTCCTAAATGATCACAGATTTAAAGGGACAGAAAATGTTTTTTCTATAAACTTATATGTTTCAGGGCTTCCACCGCTGTCAGTTGTTTTATTAAATGTTATAACAGTTCAAATTATCAGGAAGTGAATTACAGTGTGATTACTTCCTGAAAGTTTTATCTGACAGGAAGTAACTCACCAGTTTCTATCAGATTCTATGGAGAACCGGATTCCTCTCAAATGGAATGTAACAGAATAACTAATTGGAATCTGACCACTAGAGGGCACTGTTAATGTAAAAAAACAACAACAACAGTTTAAACTTCCCCTTTTGCTGGATCTTCTTGTGGTCACGTGTCACCGCTCACTGCCCAGACCGCAAGACGATCCAGCAAAAGGGGAGTGCATTGCATCGGCTTCGTGGTGATGACACTATTTTGTCCCTCTGCACAACTTGTATGGTCCAGGACCAGATTTCATTTCTGAGAAACAGAGAGGTGACGTAGAAAAAAGGGGTGGGAGGGGAGAGATAAAACTACAGATTTCTAAAAAATTATAGCGGTTACAGAAGAGAGACATGGATCATTTGATTCAGATTTTTAGGCTTAAAGGGATAGTAATACTTCGTTTTATCTTTATTTTATTTTGTAGGCATTAAAAAAACATGAAGAACAATATAAGTCTTATCTCTCAAACCTTTATGGTTTGAGAGATATTCACAAGCAAAGTTTCCCTTCACTGACCAAAACGGTCAAGTCTGCCATCTAGCTGTCATATTTGGAATCCGGTCCATGGACTGGCCGTGGCGCTGCAGCAGAGCCGAGATCGTGAGATATAAGAAGAACTACTTCATTCGAATAGTCTACAAAGTGTGCCTGGTTTGCAAACACTCCAATGAAATAGTTATTTTTATATCTTGCGATCTCAGCTCTGCTGAAGAGCCACCGCTTGATCTGCTGACCGGATTCCAAATCTGACAGCTAGATGGCAGACTTGATCGTTTTGGTCAGTAAGGGGAAACTTTGCTTGTGAATATCTCTCAAACCATAAAGGTTTGAGAGATAAGACATATCGTTCTTCATGTTTTTTTAATGCCTACAAAATAAAATAAAGATAAAACGAAGTATTACTATCCCTTTAACATTTTGAAGTTAAGTGAAATTGAATCAATACTATCCCTTTAATTCAAGTTGGCATATTTGAAAACTACCTTAAAAACTGCCTGTGTGTCTTGTTGGCCAACATTCTAGCAGATGTCTACTTTAGAAGATATTAACACTTTTACTTCTGGGAAAATGAAAGTGAAAGTGTCCTGGTACTGCACAAAGCTTCACTAGAGTATGAGATGTCACTGAAACCTTCATTAGCATATGGAACATCACTACGAAGCCTTCATTAGCATATGAAATGTCAATGGAAACCTTAATTATCATATGGAATGTCACTGGTACCGCACAGGTACCACAATTAGCATACATTAGTATATGGTGGTAACGGTTGTGAATATCTCCTTAACATTTGATGGTCTTTTGGAGAACAAGGCTCATAGGTAGATTTTAATGCAGTTTCCAAACATGCAAACTTGAATTAAGGCGAAAGATCCACTTTAAAGCAACCCCACCGGTGAGAACAGAGAAAGCTCATCCCCCCCCCCGACCCTGTGTTACTGCTCAGTGATCAGGCAGGATGGAGCCAAATCAATCAGATGCTCCCTGAATCACCAAGGTAGTAAATAGAGAAACATAGAATCTGACGGCAGATAAGAACCATTCAGCCCATCTAGTCGCCCATTTTCCTACTGTAAAAACCTCAAACCTTATTTGGTCCTTGGTCTTGTCTTATGTTCAGGACAGTCTTATGCCTATCCCATGCATGCTTACATCCCTTCACTGTATTAACCCCTACCCCTTCTGCTGGTAGGCTATTCCACTTATCTACAACTTCTGTTGGTAGACTATTCCACTTATCTACCATTTCTGCTGGTAGACTATTCCACTTATCTACCACTTCCGCTGGTAGGCTTTTCCACTTATCTACTACCCTCTCAGTGAAGTGTAGTGGCTGAGCAACATGGTAAGTGATCAGGCCATACGTACAAAGTAATAAGAGGAATTCTGGAACAAACCAACTGCACCATAGCGAAGAAATGAACATCTCCAACGGTTTAAAAGGAGCATTTAAATTACTGAGTGCTAGTAAGATCTCCAGTGCATTGCAAAGCAATGCATTCAAAACCGACTCCCTCAGGCACTCAAGGGGCTCATTTAAAGCAGTGATGATTTCTTTAATTTCTATTTGGTGCAACTGATTTACTCCAAAATTGCTCTTTTTTTGTTTTGTGTATATGGTTTAAAGTTTAGGAAAATTAGAAGAGCGTTGCTGCTTTCAGGACCGCGTGTTGTTGCCCAGTTGTCTGGCACTCAAATGGTTAAAGCTCTAGGTCTAAAGAGCAATCTGAAAATGCGTACTGTTTATTAGTGAAATAAGGTAGGCAGCGTCGTATATAATTACTCTGTATACTGTAGTTTATTAGGGCTTCATAAGAGGGTTTTATATAGAGGAAAAAAAGCTGTTTCTAAGATGCAGAAATGAAGCCGCTTGGCTGTGTACACGCTGCCTGTTAGCAATTATTTTACTGGTGGGTGGGTAGATTTTAGCACTTGAACTAAGTAGGAGCAGATGAAAAAGCATAAAGTCCTTGGACAGGCTAAAACGCGTAGCACGCAGCACAGATGGGGTTAAACAGGTTGCATTAAATTGACTCTCTGGGGAATGAATGTTGTTTACTGTGTATGTTTAAAATAATATTCCTGACTAGTCAAGCTCTCCCTTAGGATGGTGCAATTACAAAAGTAACCAAGGATTAATTAAAGATCGTCCCGTAGGTGATGCTAGAGATCCTGGATCATCCGAGAGGGGGATTCATTACTGGCTGAGCTCAGAGGTGAACAGACCAAATCTGTTCACAATAATTAGTTCAGCACCAGGGCAGCATTGAACATTTTGCCTCATTTATCTGATTTTGATTAATATTTTAATTTCTTTGTTTTATTCAGGAGTGGGCTCACAGGTTCCCATTTAAGTGTGAGAAATGAATCAAGCAGACCACGTTTCATAGGCCAGGAATCAATAGAGAGTGAATTTATTTCAGTCGAATGTCAAGGTTGGCAACCCATTATTAAAATCCGCTCACACGCGGTATGCCTACAGATCCGTGTGTAACTCAGCTCTTTTATCTGGAGCATTCAAACTAAATCACTTACTACAGATTTTTTGGGGATTGGAACATTAATAATTCTATATTTGTTGTATAAGTAAATAGTTCCTTTAATCACAGGACATGTCTGAAATACCAGTTTGACCCATACAAGAACTTCTTTTTCATGAAGAAGGACTGGGGATTGTCCTTAATAAAACCACACGACACATAACATGGGTCTGAACAGACGGTTTTATTAAATACCAATAATATAACATTTACATGTCACTTAAAATCCCTTATTTTCACATTTATTCCCACATATACATTTTCTTGCAATAAAACCCATAAACAAAACATAATCACTCCTTTGCATGGCCAGTATAACCAGGCTCATGCTTAAGACTTGTCTTGCCCATCACTCACTTCCAACCGATTAACCAGTTACCCCAGTTGGGCCATTCCACACTCGGCTCCAACGGGTAACGTCACCTGCGGCGACAAAGTCCGGGGCACCTTTCTCCAGTGTTTTTCCCCTAAGGAACCATCATCCTTTCTTTTCTCCCATATAAACTTAACTATCCCAATAACAGTCAAGTATCACACCGCCGGTCAAACCCACCAATAGGGAGGGTGGGCTGGAGCTTACTTCCAGACTTCTGCAAAGAGGGCCCTCATTTCCTACCCCTACCATATAACCCTACTTCTACTCCTACCCCTACCCTACCTCATTTCCTACCCTCCTCTTCCTCATGTCTCCCCTTCTTTATTTTCTCCAAGGAATTTCTTTATCAACTGTTTTGAAATATTAACTTCTTGTGTATGAGAACATTGCTGCAGCAGTCATTCATGAAAACCAGGCCTTGTCAACCAGGCCTTACACAGGAGAAATTGGCTGTTAAGAGCCTAAAAACAGACCTGTGGGGAGAGAGAATAGTCCACGTACTATATATACTGTAATAAACAGATGGTGACAGCATTTCCAGAAATCCTCCTTATACGCAGCGAGTCAGTGACACTACACAGAGAAATAGTGGATAGAAAATGTATCCAAATCAAGTGAAAAACTAAACAAACAGCACAAGAAAAAGATAAAGAGTTAAAAAAAACACTAACCCTTCTGAATAATACCCCTCTTGCCTCATGTGGCCAGAAAAACCTAGTGGCTGCTCTGAATTTTTGCCTTTCCTCTTTGGTTAAAAAAAAACACAAACAAAAATGTTTTCAAAAAAATACCATGTACATGAAGTGACACATACATTTCTCTAGCAGGGCTTATTGGGGGAGATGTACTAAGATGTGCTCCAATTCCTATGTTATTGTGTGGAGCCCATGCACTAAGATTTCTACAGTGTTGGATATATTAGTACATTGTCTCCATAGAATAACACAGGAAGTGGAGAAGTGTTATCACTGGAGATATTAGTGCATTGGTTCTATACAATAACACAGGAAGTGGAGAAGTGATATCACTGGAGATATTAGTGCATTGGTTCTATACAATAACATAGAACTGGAGAAGTGATATCACTGGAGATATTAGTGCATTGGTTCTATAGAATAACACAGGAAGTGGATAAGTGATATCACTGGAGATATTAGTGCATTGGTTCTATAGAATAACACAGGAACTGGAGAAGTGATATCACTGGAGATATTAGTGCATTGGTTCTATAGAATAACATAGGAACTGGAGAAGTGATATCACTGGAGATATTAGTGCATTGGTTCTATACAATAACACAGGAACTGGAGAAGTGATATCACTGGAGATATTAGTGCATTGGCTCTATAGAATAACACAGGAACTGGAGAAGTGATATCACTGGAGATATTAGTGCATTGGTTCTATAGAATAACATAGGAACTGGAGAAGTGATATCACTGGAGATATTAGTGCATTGGTTCTATAGAATAACACAGGAACTGGAGAAGTGATATCACTGGAGATATTAGTGCATTGGTTCTATAGAATAACATAGGAACTGGAGAAGTGATATCACTGGAGATATTAGTGCATTGGTTCTATAGAATAACATAGGAACTGGAGACGTGATATCACTGGAGATATTAGTGCATTGGTTCTATAGAATAACATAGGAACTGGAGAAGTGATATCACTGGAGATATTAGTGCATTGGTTCTATACAATAACACAGGAACTGGAGAAGTGATATCACTGGAGATATTAGTGCATTGTCTCTATACAATAACATAAGAACTGGAGAAGTCAACTGCACTTTATCACCTCTTTAGTGCACCCCCCTCTCCCTTGTCCTCAAACTCCACCCACAGCAATATTCACTGAGGGTTCATGCACACGATCTGCTTTATTTTGGAAAAAATGAACCTCTACCAAAGGATTCCATGTCACTATTTACCTGACCTGTGAATTCTAAATGCTAAGATTTAGTTATAGACTACAGGGAGATGTACTAAGGTGTGATAAAGAGGAGATAACTTCTCCAGTGAGATAAACTCTCCAGTTCCTATGTTATTCTATGGGAGAGATTTAGTTATAGACTACAGGGGAGATGTACTAAGGTGTGATAAAGAGGAGATAACTTCTCCAGTGAGATAAACTCTCCAGTTCCTAGGTTATTCTATGGGAGAGATTTAGTTATAGACTACAGGGGAGATGTACTAAGGTGTGATAAAGAGGAGATAACTTCTCCAATGTGATAAACTCTCCAGTTCCTATGTTATTATATGGGAGATCTTTAGTTATAGACTACAGGGGAGATGTACTAAGGTGCGATAAAGAGGAGATAACTTCTCCAGTGAGATAAACTCTCCAGTTCCTATGTTATTATATGGGAGACATTTAGTTATAGACTGCAGGGGAGATGTACTAAGGTGTGATAAAGAGGAGATAACTTCTCCAGTGAGATAAACTCTCCAGTTCCTATGTTATTCTATGGGAGAGATTTAGTTATAGACTACAGGGGAGATGTACTAAGGTGTGATAAAGAGGAGATAACTTCTCCAGTGAGATAAACTCTCCAGTTCCTATGTTATTCTATGGGAGAGATTTAGTTATAGATACAGGAGAGATGTACTAAGGTGTGATAAAGAGGAGATAACTTCTCCAGTGAGATAAACTCTCCAGTTCCTATGTTATTCTATGGGAGAGATTTAGTTATAGACTACAGGGGAGATCTACTAAGGTGTGATAAAGAGGAGATAACTTCTCCAGTGAGATAAACTCTCCAGTTCCTATGTTATTCTATGGGAGAGATTTAGTTATAGACTACAGGGGAGATGTACTAAGGTGTGATAAAGAGGAGATAACTTCTCCAGTGAGATAAACTCTCCAGTTCCTAGGTTATTCTATGGGAGAGATTTAGTTATAGACTACAGGGGAGATGTACTAAGGTGTGATAAAGAGGAGATAACTTCTCCAATGTGATAAACTCTCCAGTTCCTATGTTATTATATGGGAGATCTTTAGTTATAGACTACAGGGGAGATGTACTAAGGTGCGATAAAGAGGAGATAACTTCTCCAGTGAGATAAACTCTCCAGTTCCTATGTTATTATATGGGAGACATTTAGTTATAGACTGCAGGGGAGATGTACTAAGGTGTGATAAAGAGGAGATAACTTCTCCAGTGAGATAAACTCTCCAGTTCCTATGTTATTCTATGGGAGAGATTTAGTTATAGACTACAGGGGAGATGTACTAAGGTGTGATAAAGAGGAGATAACTTCTCCAGTGAGATAAACTCTCCAGTTCCTATGTTATTCTATGGGAGAGATTTAGTTATAGATACAGGAGAGATGTACTAAGGTGTGATAAAGAGGAGATAACTTCTCCAGTGAGATAAACTCTCCAGTTCCTATGTTATTCTATGGGAGAGATTTAGTTATAGACTACAGGGGAGATCTACTAAGGTGTGATAAAGAGGAGATAACTTCTCCAGTGAGATAAACTCTCCAGTTCCTATGTTATTCTATGGGAGAGATTTAGTTATAGACTACAGTGCTAGAGAGGTCAATGCATTGGAGATCTCTGTAGAATTCAAGTGGTTAAAAGCACCATTTAAATCAATGTGAACGTTTACCTGTGCCCTGTGGTACAACTGGTTTACTGAACAATTACTCAACTTTATTAACATAGAGTTATTCAAGTTCATTTAATATTTGGGGGCAAATATCTTTACTAATTAATTTTCTCTTCCATGTCTGTGGTGGGTGGGTCATTTTACGAAAACTACAGTGGACAACCATTTCCATCACAGTTACTATACCGAAAATAAACTTCAGATGCAATTTAAGAACAGGAGAATTAAGTTGCAGGCTTTCCAAAGGATCTTGTGTCACCAAAACACTGTACATTGCACCCAATCCCCCGCTCTGTGATTCCATAAACATCCAGCATGCTTTCCTTTAAATGAGCTGATACCTTTCAGTCTATAATCTTTGCTTTTTGACATGTAGACTATTATATATATAATACACACACACACACACACACACACACTTGTTTTGGAGAAAGATGGCACTCTCAGGAACTTTTGCAGATAAAGCACTTGGTGATTGGGAGTTTCCTCTGCTCATCAAGTTGATTGTTAACAGATGATTGGTGTAGGTATAGCTCCATTTGGCGCCTTTTATCACATGTGATTGTTCACATGGTATAGAAGTGTAATGGCTTGCAGTGTTTTATATTCTTGATGAAGGCCACAATCCTTGGACAAAACGCTGAATCAATAAAAACACTGAGTGTTTTATTTGCAAAAGTTTCTGAGAGTGCCATCTTTCTCCAAAAGAACTTCATTTTCTAGATGTGTAGTGAGTGCATTTCACCACCTCTAAATAAATATATATATACACACATATTATATATACACACACACAAATTATATCTATATATTTATATCTATTTACAGGTCTCATGATTTCCACTCGCCACTAGCCAATGGCGAGTGAAAATTCAGCCCTGGCGAGTAGAAATTCAGCCCTGGTGGGTATGCTATAGCTTGCAGTGGCGAGTAACTTTTCAGGTCTGGCTAGTAGCAAAGGACTTAAAATTATAAGCCCTGTCTATTTATATTATATATATATATATATATATATATATATATATATAAATATACACACACACACATACTAGTATTGAAGGCTATGTGCATGGGCCAAAGTGTGACCCAGCGACCTTGGCTGCTGCCCCGGTGCCGGGAGCGGAAACAGGAGGTGGGCCATTCGGAGATCCCCTGTCCAGATCATCCGTGTCACCACTTGGACTGGAGGCCGGCGCGTTCGGCCAGTCTCTACTGTGCATGTGCGTGTTATGCACACAGGGAGCGACGCATCCTAGCAAATTATATTATAAGATAAGGATAAATATACACACACATATATATATATATATATATATATATATATATATATATATATATATATATATACACACACACACACACACACAAGGTCTGCCAGGACAAAACCGAGCGGGTCTGGATGGACCAGTTGATATGATGGCTTGATGCTTCTCAGTTAATAAACAGGAATATTTAGGAAATTAAACAGTGTGACATATTTAAATATATAAAGACAAAACCAACTTTACAATATGTAACAAATAAAAACTCATTTATTTAAACAGGGATATTAAACCCTTGAATATTAGTTTTCCAACGCATTGGTGACCTCTAGTATTCAAGGGGTTAAAAAGAGAATTTTTAAAATGTTTTCTTGTTCCCTATGGTGTAATCGGTTTAGCCACTTTGTCTTTGTACATATGTCACATTGTATTTGTCACTATTGATGCATCAATAAAACATTTGACTCTCTTAAAGAGATATTAACATTCCATCTGAAGATAATAAGGGTCACCAGCCACAGCCCTCCACTGTCTACAGCACCATCACTATAAATGGAAAGGACACGAAAATGTTACACACACGCTTTCCAAAAAATGTAAATTCCAGCTGTAATAACCATTGAATTGAGCATTTCTCAGCAATGATCGTTAACACGTTGCATGATTGTGCACTAAAATGGGCAAAAGGCATCTATGAAGAATGAATATTTTTAAGGTGTCCCATACGGTGAAATATTTAAATGGCAAGATTGACTTTATTAACTGCTTCAGCGCTGGAAGGATTTGGCTAACACTAATCAGAATAAATCTTCTTGTAGTTCACTAGCAACCACTTACCAATGTACTTGTACATCACAATCTTCCTACTGGCATCCTTACCTAAGGTGTTAATGAACTGCAAACCATTCTAGCATCCTAGGGGTTAATATCTGAAAGCGCCTTCATACAGGATAGCAGCTGTTCAATTAATAGAATCTGTTGTTCTGGTCAAGTTTCAGATCCCAGTTATCAGAATTATCTATCTATCTATCTATCTATCTATCTATCTATCTATCTAATATCTACCTAATATATATCTATTATCTATCTATCTATCTATCTATCTATCTATCTATCTATCTATCTATCTATCTATCTATCTCATATATATCTATCATATCTATCTACCTAAGTAATATCTACATAATATCTACCTTAGTAATATCTATCTACCTATTTATCCATCCATCTATCTACCTACCATATTGTACAGCGCTGTGGATTAGTTGGCACTATATAAATAAAGAATATCTATCCATCTCATATCTATCTCATATCTATCTATCTATCTATCTATCTATCTATCTATCTATCTATCTATCTATCTATCTCTCCCTCTCTCTCTCTCTTATATCTATCCATCTATATAGCTAGCTAGCTCATATCTATCTGTCTGTCTATCTATCCATCTATCTATCTCATATCTATCTATCTATCTATCTATCTATCTATCTATCTATCTATCTATCTATCTATCTATCTCATTTAGAATCCTGAGGGCCAAATGGATTTTTATTAAAGAGACAATAATACTTAATATGTAAAAATATATATTTATCCCCCTGAGTAAAACAAGCGTACTCCCACTGCTGAAAGGTGTTTTATTCAAAAGTTATTACAGCTCAAAGTTGGATTTTTTTAGGTGCAATATGACAGTGGCCTGAAATTGTACAGTGGCGCTGTTGTTACACCATCCTATGGACAGCTCTGGTCCCAGGACCAAAAATCTCCATAGGATGGTGTAGCAACAGCACCACTATACATTTTCAGGCCACTGTGATATTGCTCCTAAAAAATGTACTTTGAGATGTAATAACTTTTGAATAAAACACCTTTCAGCAGTGGGAGTTCCCTTGTTTTACTCAGGGGGATAAACACTACAATATATACATTTTTACATATTAAGTATTACTATCCCTTTAATTAAACTTTTGCATGCCAGAGGTGTATCTAATGCATTGAGAAGCAATGCATTGGATACCCCTCTGGCAAGCAAAGTGTTAATTATATAAAAAATAAAAAGCCAATTTGTCCACCCACTTTGATACGGACTCTCCTCCAGAGTACTGTGACCTCACAAGGCTCCAAATGGACACTGTAATCAGGCACTTTGATGAATGAACACGATCTATAGTATTTACCAGCACACGGTATCCTATCTGAGTGATAAGAGGAGTTTGTAACTCACTACAGTGCAATGCACCCTTGTCCCCTCTTATACTAACGAGCTGTTTAAAGGGATAGTAATGTCAGAATGAAAGTATTAGCCATATGGTAGATACAATTAAAAGAGAGAACTTGCACTTATTCGTATCTCTCAGACCGTTATGGTTTGAGAGATATAGGAAAATAAAGTTCTCTGGTCCCTCCCCTTTCTGCTTGACGAGCTGTAAAGCTGTCAGAAGAAGATTCTGGTTCCTGGATCAGACGGCGGCTCTTCAGCAGCGCCGATATAATGATATCAAAGATAAATTCTCCATCAGAATGGTCTACAATGTGTGCTTGCAAACTAGGCGCACGTAGTAGACCATTCCGATGAAGTATTTATTTTTAGGTATCGCTATGTTGGCGCTGCTGAAGAGCCGCCGTCTGATCCAGGAACCAGAATCTGCTTCTGACAGCTTTACAGCTCGTCAAGCAGAAAGGGGAGGGACCTGAGAACTTTATTTTCCTATATCTCTCAAACCATAACGGTTTGAGAGATACATATAAGTGCAAGTACTCTCTTTTAATTAGTTATACTTTTTTCTGACATTACTATCCCTTTAATGTTGACTCATGTCCTGGTTTCTTTGTTGCAGTGCAGAGCAGTATGACACAATGTATCTATCAGGGTAACTACACAAGATGTAAGGAAATCAGTGCTACGCCCTCACCCCACTATAACGTTTCCCACAGATAGGAAAGCTGGGAACCTGCCAGAAGACATATATACATACATATTCTATATATATTATATATTGGGAATGTACAGCCTGGTGTCTGGTTTGTCCTCATCACAACACAGTGAGCAGGGACGGCAGGTCAGGTTACTCAGCAGAGGGTGCCCTAAATACACCGAAATCACAACTGAACTGAATCCTTCCACAGAGACAGATCTCATACCCACAGAGCAGCGCATTACCTAACACAATGCAACTGGACCTCCCATTTAACCCCCCGAGCACCACACCGGGAAAGAAACACATCACAAAGAAATTAATTACACACCATGCTGATCTCAAGGGGTTAACACTGCATGCGCTGCAGGGAAAGGCTGCTTACTGGGACGTCCTGCAGAATGACATCTTTATAAGGGTCCTGAGTTAACCCATTGGGTGCCAGGTGGCTGTTTCTCCAAAATGGTTTGCAAACCTCACTGGTACACAGAGTTAAAGTGGACCTGTCAACCTAAAACAACTTTAACCCCTTGAATGCCAGGCAGGTGTGCAACGTATTGCAAACCACACTCCTCTGGCACTCAAAGGGTTCATTATTTTTACAGATAATTAAAATCTGCCTACGTGGTGTATTAGACATTTTTCCATAAAATAAATAGTGTTTAAAAATTGACCTTTAAACCTTTGAGTGCGTACCCCGCTGGCACTCAAAGGGTTAAGTGCTGGTGGCGCAGTCTGGCATTTTATGCAAATACCATGCATATTGTTAATTAGCTCTATTCCAGACCAATCATACCCCCTCTCTGTGCTATTAGACACTCCCCCAGTGGGAGGGGTCTGCCTACACTCAAAGCACAGTGTGTGCCCAGATTGGCTGAGCACAGAAATGAATCACCAGGCCAGGCTGTGCCACCAAGGAACAATGGTTAATTTCTCCAAAACAATTTATATTTCAAATGCGTGGCTAATACAACACATAGGACATCTTTGATTCTCTCTAAAATTAACCGGTATTTTATAGTGACACTTGCACTTTAAGAATGTATAATAGTTCTCAAAATGTTGTTAAAGGAGCAGTAACGCTACCTAATAACCACCCACCACTCACATTGCTATGGCAAGAAAATCCTAATGACCACTATGTTCATGGAGATGGACATTACAACCGCTGGCAGGTTCCTTTTCCCAAACGGAACCAGGCAGAGTGTCCCAGCTGCATAAGATTACCATTTGAATGGACGGAGTCTGAGGTCCCAGAGTCCTGCTATTAACTGTCATGGCTGCCTCCACGGACTTGGCACCCATGTCTGATTGAAGCAAGGAGCATGGACCTTTAGGATTTTCTGGATATAATAATGGAAGTAGGGGGCTATTATTAGGCCGTGTTACCGTTCCTTTAACCCCTTGAGGACCAGAAGGATGCTCAAAGCATAGCATTGCACACCCCATTGGTCCTCAGATGGTCAACAAAATACTCCCTGTTTAACCCTTTGAGTGCCAGAGGGGTGCACAAAGCATTACTTTGCAATTCATTGTTTACCGCTCTGGCACTCAAAGAGTTAATGAAGAGGAGTGCCCACCACATACCTGGCAGTTAAAGGGTTTTCCCTTTCTCAACCAGAGGCGTTTGGAAGGCGTTTCTAGGCAATGTTTTCGTGTCCCTGTGGTCTTTACAGGGTTAATGTTTACAGTGGAAGCTGGCGCAGGGATATCAGTATTTACAGCACCACCGAGTTCAACAGAAGCCAG
This sequence comes from Rhinophrynus dorsalis, assembly GCA_037306005.1. Taxonomy (NCBI): domain Eukaryota; kingdom Metazoa; phylum Chordata; class Amphibia; order Anura; family Rhinophrynidae; genus Rhinophrynus; species Rhinophrynus dorsalis. The sequence goes on from CM074728.1 coordinate 124,181,599, forward strand.
TGAGGGATCAATGAATTAATCACCGGGGTCAGCAAAGTATTGGATTTTACTTTTACCTGTGCACCGAGGAGCCGTAATGTTCTCTTCATTAACAGACATGTTTAGTGTTATGTGGGGTCGGTCTTACCACGGGCACAGAGCTATAGTGCAATTAGTATACATCACTGGCATCCTACATGTACTGACAAATACCGCTCCTGACAGGCCATGCCACTGCTGATACCATCCTAAGTATAAATCACTACCATCCTACATGTACTGGAATCCCCCAGTCCTGCCAGGCCATGCCACTGCTGATACCATCTATAATATGATTAGTATACATCACTGGCATCCTACATGTACTTGAATCTCCCAGACTTGCCAGGCCATGCCACTGCTGATACCATCTAAATATGATTAGTATACATCACTGGCATACTACATGTACTGGGACCCCCTGCTCCTGCCAGGCCATGCCACTGCTGATACCATCTAAATATGATTAGTATACATCACTGGCATCCTACATGTACTTGAATCTCCCAGACTTGCCAGGCCATGCCACTGCTGATACCATCTAAATATGATTAGTATACATCACTGGCATACTACATGTACTGGGACCCCCTGCTCCTGCCAGGCCATGCCACTGCTGATACCATCTAAATATGATTAGTATACATCACTGGCATACTACATGTACTTGAATCTCCCAGACTTGCCAGGCCATGCCACTGCTGATACCATCTAAATATGATTAGTATACATCACTGGCATACTACATGTACTTGAATCTCCCAGACTTGCCAGGCCATGCCACTGCTGATACCATCTAAATATGATTAGTATACATCACTGGCATACTACATGTACTGGAACCCCCTGCTCCTGCCAGGCCATGCCACTGCTGATACCCTCCAGGAATGTATAAAATGTAAATGAACCATGTACTTAAGGCACGTTTCTGTACGACAGCCCCCGATCTCCCCCACAGGGCAGGGTGTCAGGATCTACGGTGAGTAATCAGCGGCTCGGTCATTGTGACTGATCGACTCCTTAAATCCTATTAGCGTCCCCAAAGTCCGCCACTGAGAATCACGAATGATAACATAGGGCCATATGCAGAAAGCTCAAGAAAAGCAAATCTGGAGCAAACCATCTACAGTATAGGGGGGAATAAACATCTTCCCCTTGATTTTAGTAGGACATTTAACCCTTAGAAGGCTAGTGAGCTCTCCAATACTCCCTAAAATCTGCATTTAAACCAATGTGCATTTTACTTCCTGACTATGGTTTAGTTGGTTTGTTCCAAAATGGCTGATCTTTTGCTGGTTTAGTTGGTTTGTTCCAAAATGGCTGATCTTTTGCTTTCTGCCTAAGATCCAGCATGTTCATTTATAACCATACGTGGGAACGCTCCAGTTTTCACACTTAATTACCAGGTCTCCGCGACAGAGGCAGATTCTTCAGCTTTTGGAGATCCCTGGTAACCCCACCCACTCCCTACCTGGTTCTGCCCATTCATGTCCTGTTCCTCCTTCTTCCTTGCCCATTTCAGAACAAACTCCGCCCTTCTGTCTCCCAGTCCTGCCCAGCCAGGTTAAGTCCCGCCCACATTATGACTCATTTTGACAGACCCACCAGCATCCATCCTGGATTCCTCAGGAGGCTTGACCTTAACCCCTTAAGGACCAGTGACATGTCAGGACTATCACAACGCGTGTTAAGGACCGATGCCTGACATGTCATGACTTTTTTGACCACAGCAATCCTGCGGGCGTGTGCGGTGATCACGATGGGAGTCTAAAACGGATTACTCCAAGACCAGGGGAGTCAGTTCCAGCCTCTCTTTTGACGAGTAAGTACATGTGATCGCTCATGTGTACTGGCTCCCCGAAGGTAGTCTATGTGGTCCTTTACAGTAAAAGTACCCCGGTCCACTGATCCTTAAAGAAACAGAAAACTTTTTTTATGAAACAATTTATATTGTAGGGATTTTCCTACTGAGTAAAATAAGGGTACTCCCACTGCCTAGAGATTTATATTTCCAGAGTTATTACAGTTTAAACTCATGTTTTTTACATTAGCACTGCCCTCTAGTGGTCATATTCTAATTAGATTTCCTGTTAGATTCTAATGGAAAGGAAAGTCAGGAAAGTCAGTGATATACAGTTTTCCATAGAATGTGATAGAAACTGCCTGTCACTTCCTGTCAGTTAGAACTATCAGGAAGTAATCACAGTAAATTCACTTCCTGTCAGTTAGAACTATCAGGAAGTAATCACACAGTAATTCACTTCCTGTCAGTTAGAACTATCAGGAAGTAATCACACAGTAATTCACTTCCTCATAATTTGAACTATTATACATTTTGAATAAAACATGTGACAGCGTTGTGAGTGACCTTGTTTTATTCAGAAGGAAAAGCTCTATAAAATATGTGTTTTCATAAAAAAAGGGGCTAAGGTTTCCAGTTATATTTATACTAGTTGAACAGCCCGTTACACGGGCCACAGTGCCTCTGGCAGCTGGTCGCGGGGCAGTCACGCGCAGTAGAGACTGCCCGCGCCACTGCTGATACAGAGCTGGACGCTTCTTCGGAGCGCCCAGCTCTGTATCAGCCGGGGTGTGGGCAGTCTGTACTGCGTATGACTGCCGCACGTGCAGCAGTGTCTACTGCGCATGTCGGGCGTTACACACAACTTAGCGAATTATTATATAGGATAATATTAAACAGTAACAGTTGCAGATGTGTATGTGTATATGTATTTATGTACGTATATGTATGTATATTTATGTATTTGTGTCTGTGTTTTTATATATATGTATGTATGTATATGTATGTACAGTAGATCTGTGTGTGTGTATATATATATATGTATGTATGTATATGTATGTACAGTAGATCTGTGTGTGTGTATATATATATATGTATGTATGTATATGTATGTACAGTAGATGTATATGTATATATATGACAAAGAGATGTGATCTAGTTTGGTGCTTATAACAAAAACTTCTTAAAATAGTACTTCCCAGGCAACTACTATCCCTTAGTCCAAAAAGTGCAAATTGGACTGTAAACAATTGTGAAAAAAAATAAATAAAAGGAGAGCGACTGATTGGTCCAATAACATTAACACTTTATTATGGATCGGACGCTTTCAAATGGATGATACTACTATACACAAAATAAAATACAACTGGTATAAAACTACCAATATATTATGGTACCATAATCATTAAAAACTTACAACATCTCTATTAAAAAACGTTCATTTAGGAAAATTATTCTATTCTCTTAAAGTTGGGACAATATTTTTTTCCACAATATATATATAATGTTTGTATAAGTATATATGTAGATGTGTATGTATATATATATATATATATATGAATGTATACGTATGTATGTATATGTATGTAGGTGTGTGTGTGTATACATATGTATGGTTGGATGGATGGATGGCTCTACATATGTAATGTGTCCGTCTGACTCGGTAAAACTTGATTTTAATGAAATCTCAGGAGCTGTATTTTAGGAACTGGGGGAGGTTCCTTCCTTCCCAAGAGCACAGGCTCTTGGAGACAAGGCTCTCTAGTTCCCGCCCCCACTTTCCATATGACCCCGCCTCCAGCCCCACCCATTGTCAACCTAATGGCCAGATGCACCAATGAAAAAGTGGAGAAATTCCATTCTGATCCTAGTGAACCATAGGACATGTGACATACACAAGAATCAGCCAGTGAATCTAGGCGTCCCCTGTTTCTTACTAAAGTAACGCCAAAGGGGTGCACAACGCATTGCTTTGTGTAACTGTCTGTAACTCATAGGGTTAAACTCACTGTTTCTCACCTTCAGTCTTAAATCCACCCCAGGACCAGGAAAGGCACGAGATCCCAGGCTACACACACAGGAGATGATCCAGAAGACTCATCTGTTATAATCTCCTGGGAAGCAGAACTGTTAACTACTAGTCTTCTTAACGGACACACATCTTCATCTATCAAGAGAATTACTAATGCTTCCCAAGAGGTTCTGCGTCAGCTGTGAACTTTACTGGACCAGGCTCTGTGGTGAAAACAAGACTTCTCATGCTTACGCAATAGTCTTCAAAATAAGAATAAGCTTATTAGCAAGTATCTCCCTAAAATCCAAAATAACAGAACTGTGACACAGACCGGGGATAATGTAACAACAAGGCACAGAAAAGACACACAAATAGCACACTGCAGACACACAGATAACACACTGCAGACACACAAATAGCACACTGCAGACACACAAATAACACACTGCAGACAAAAATAACACACAGCAGACACACAAATAACACACTGCAGACACACAAATAATACACAGCAGACACACAAATAACACACTGCAGACACACAAATAGAACACAGCAGACACACAAATAATACACAGTAGACACACAAATAGCACACTGCAGACACACAGATAACACACTGCAAATAACACACTGCAGACACACAATCAGGGATTAAATGGATAGTAATACTTCATTTTATCTTTATTTAATTTTGTAGGCAATAAAAAAACATGAAAAACGATATCAGTCTTATCTCTCAAACCTTTATGGTTTGAGAGATATTCACAAGCAAAGTTTCCCCTCACTGACCAAAACGGTCAAGTCTGCCATCTAGCTGTCAGATTTGGAATCCGGTCCGCGGACCGGCCGTGGCTCTACAGCAGAGTCGAGATCACGAGATAGAAGAAGAACTACTTCATTTGAATAGTCTACAAAGTGTTCCTGGTTTGCAAGCACACTTTTTAGACCCTTCCAACAAAATAGTTATTTTTATATCTTGCAATCTTGGCTCTGCTGAAGAGCCACCGGTTGATCTGCGGATCGGATTCCAAATCTGACAGCTAGATGGCAGACTTGGCCGTTTTGGTCAGTGAGGGGAAACTTTGCTTGTGAATATCTCTTAAACCATAAAGGTCTGAGAGATAAGACTTATATCGTTCTTCATGTTTTTTTAATGCCTACAAAATAAAATAAAGATAAAACGAAGTATTACTATCCCTTTAACTGTACACTAATAGGAAAATACATGATTTTATTCCAGTATGAGTGTGTATATATAAATTATATATGTATGTCACACACAAAGCAAAAAAAGAATATAATTATAACATATACTGTGACGGTGCACGTTTTTGGAGATTCTGATCAACATACCTGGGAACTTTTCAATCTAGATTTCCCAGAGAGGGGAGTTCTATGCTGCCCCTGGGTAAAATAAATGATCCGATCCGTGTCAAAATGGGGCAGGGCTTAATCACGAGTGAGGGGGCGGGACTTAAAATAACATGAAACTATTGGAGGAATAGGCTGGGTAAGGAAGTGAAGAGGGCAGAGAGTTCCCAGCTATGCTGACCTATATTAAGTTAATGGTCTGTAGCAGCCATTTTTGCTTGCTGTTATTCTAAGCCTGTCTGTTTAAGAATGCTGACAGTGAGTTATAAAACTCAAGGACTTGGTTATTCTAGTAACACTCGGTACATAATATCCTGCTTAGAAAAAGCTGAGGAGTACAATTATTTGGGGGTCTCCTGATTCTTTCTCACTGAATATCCTTGACAATGTCCCATAGAATGTAAAAATATAGGTGTACTCAGCCTGGGGTATCCCTGTCTGCAGAGAAAGACAGCAAACATCGTAGGAAATCAAATATCTTTATCTTTATTGTACCATCATTGTAGCTGGTGGACTAGCCAAACATTTTCGGTCCTCTGACGGACCTTCTTGAAGGTTACCGTGTCCCCTACAGTCAGTTAGTTGGGCCTCAGACAGCACCACTTTGCATTTACACAGTACAAAGGGTTAACATAATGATGGTTTATTATCAGGAAGAGCTTGTGTTCCTTTTATGAGCGATAGATCAATCACAATGACTGTCCCACTGATTACCCATCTGTGGTCAAGCAGAGAGATCCTGAAACAATGACCAGTCAGTTTATCCTAAGGACTAACGCTAAAAATCATTTTAGTACAGGGAATTTTGACATCAATCTGATTATAATACATAATTTCCTTCAAGAGCAACTTATACTTTAATATTGTCGTTCTTTAGTATTAAACCGATATTCCCAAACATGGCACTTACAAGCGCGTATCGTCGCATAAACACGATTTCATACACTTAAAGGAACATTTTTAGAAGTGCCACCTCCCCAAACCCATCATTAAATCACGGCCTCCTAATGCACTTCTCCGTCGGACTCCCCCTAATAATTATGTTGTCACTGGCAGAAATCATGGAGTCGTCACCTCCTCCTGCCTACAGCACGTTGCATTTAACTCCTTGGATTCTACAGATGTCCCCAAAACAATGCAAACCAATGCACTGAGGACATCTCTGTAGTTAACCCCTTTAGGACCAGAGGGGTGTGTAGAGCATTGGAAAGCAATTTTGGAGAGACCAAATGCATTGAATGGAACTAGGGTTACCACCATTCACTCCTGCCAAAACTGAACAGAGGTGCAATGCTTTGAGTTAAAAGGACAGTGATACGACACCTCTTTGGTGGTCAGTTTCTAATATTAGAATTCTTTCCAATGGGAAGCTTAATTTATACCGTGTAGGTCTGTTTTAAGCAAGTAATGCATTGGGGACTTCTGTAGCATTCAAAGAGTTAGACAGCTACCCAAAAAGCCAATCAGAATTAGTGTTCTTGTGATAGATTTGTGCTCTAACCAATGGGCGCTCAAGAGCTTGACACGGAATCTGTACAGGATTCAGAACCTCTGACACCCTGACATTATCAACAAAACCAGACAGGGGAGCCCAAAACCAGGACTGTCCTGGTCATAACTCGAAAGTGCAGCCCAAAAAAGGACAGTCCTGGTCATAACTCGAAAGGGGAGTCCAAAACAGGACTGTCCTGGTCAAAACCAGACAGAGGAGTCCATAACCGGACTGTCCTGATCATAACTCGACATGTGAGCCCCCAACAGGACTGTCCTGGTCAAAACCAGACAGAGGAGTCCAAAATCAGACGATCCGGGTCAAAACCAGGCAGGGGAGTCCATAACCGGACATGTGACCCCCTATATGGAACAAATAGAAATTCAACTTCATTTAAATGTGATGTTTAACTCTATGAACTCTGACATATTGCAAAGTATTCAGATTTAAATTCCTCTTTTAATAGAAATATATGTCATTTTGGCCCATATGGTACACTTGGTTTGCCTCAAAATGGAAACGTAATTCACTGGATTCCTCTGTGGCCAGGGGAGGGCTGGCCTGGGGGGCAGGGGGGCAATTGCCCCCTGGGCCGGTCATATGTCTGGGCCAGTGGGCCACTGTCTCATTTAATCACCATCTTGTTGCTATAAATGGAGCAATACTAGTGATACCACAGAGCTTACAATTGAAATGGTGCTGTTCAAATTATACCACAAAGCTACAATCCAAATGAGGCTACACTAGTTACATAACCCATTTCCACTGTAAGCTCTATAGTATCACTAGTGTAGCTTTACTTAAATTGTAAGCTCTGTAATATCAGTAGTTTAGCCCACTTTAATGTGAGCTATGTGGTATCACTTTACTTTACAATATTAATGCCACGTTTAAAATTAACAAAAGGAGGTGGGCTTTGAGAGTGGGCTCAAACGATAGTAGAAATGGGCCACTTGATTGCATTTGCCCCCCTGGGCCACAAGTTGCCAGCCCTCCCCTGTCTGTGGCTCTCACAAGGTTAAGGCATTATGCACACTTCCTAACATTTCAAATGGCTAAAGAGGGACACGTTTGTTATAGGTGATGTTTCTGGGGTTGTGGCTGGTGGGTGGCAGATTACCAAGAATTTCTAGGTTATTTCATGATCTACTGACACCTCTTTTTGTAGCTGAATAAATGTTTTAGAGCAAGACCAAAGTATTTTATTTACACATATTAATTTATAAACACATATACTGAAGATTAGCTAAACATCAATGTGAGTTTTATTTCTTTGGATCAATGTGATACACTTATATACACACCACACAGACTGATCTCCTAAACACAGGGACAACAGGGTGATACACTTATATACATACCACACAGTCTGATCTCCTAAACACAGGGACACCAGGGTGATACACTTATATACACACCACACAGTCTGATCTCCTAAACACAGGGACACCAGGGTGATACACTTATATACACGCCATACAGCCTGATCTCCTAAACACAGGGACACCAGGGTGATACACTTATATACACACCACACAGTCTGATCTCCTAAACACAGGGACGCCAGGGTGATACACTTATATACACACCACACAGTCTGATCTCCTAAACACAGGGACACCAGGGTGATACACTTATATACACACCACACAGTCTGATCTCCTAAACACTGGGATGCCAGGGTGATACACCAGGGTGATACACTTATATACACACCACACAGTCTGATCTCCTAAACACAGGGACACCAGGGTGATACACTTATATACACACCACACAGTCTGATCTCCTAAACACAGGGACACCAGGGTGATACACTTATATACACATCACACAGTATGATCTCCTAAACACAGGGACACCAGGGTGATACACTTCTATACACACACCGCGCAGTCTGATCTCCTAAACACAGGGACACCAGGGTGATACACTTATATACACGCCATACAGCCTGATCTCCTAAACACAGGGACACCAGGGTGATACACTTATATACACACCACACAGTCTGATCTCCTAAACACAGGGACGCCAGGGTGATACACCAGGGTGATACACTTATATACACACCACACAGTCTGATCTCCTAAACACAGGGACACCAGGGTGATACACTTATATACACACCACACAGTCTGATCTCCTAAACACAGGGACACCAGGGTGATACACTTATATACACATCACACAGTATGATCTCCTAAACACAGGGACACCAGGGTGATACACTTCTATACACACACCGCGCAGTCTGATCTCCTAAACACAGGGACACCAGGGTGATATACTTATATACACGCCATGCAGCCTGATCTCCTAAACACAGGGACACAAGGGTGATACACTTATATACACACCACACAGTCTGATCTCCTACACACAGGGACACCAGGGTGATACACTTATATACACACCACACAGTCTGATCTCCTAAACACAGGGACACCGAGGTGATACTCTTATATACACACCACACAGTCTGATCTCCTAATACAGGGACACCAGAATGGGAAAGAGGGATAGAGTGATTTGGGTCTCAAAGAAGGACTGTCCTTCCTAAAGAAGGACACCAGGGAGGTATGATTATGTTCAAAAGTAAAGTGAAAGAATTCTTTGGCAAACCAGCTGTACCATAAGGGAAAAATCTAAATTTCCATTGGGTTAAATTTAATTTTTAATCCTCTGAATGCTAGAGGGGTCTCCAACACATTGCTTAAATTTTAAATAAATTACAAATACTGGTGCATGTCCCCTAAGTATTGCTAAACGCATTCAGACTGGGACCAAAAGAACGAGAGGGGATTCCACTTGATACTTAACGCCCAAGAAGACCAAAGACAAGATGTGTAGATAAAATTAACAAATGTGTCAGTACAAAGTGACAGCAAAAGGCACAGGACTGAAGACGTTAGAGGCTTGGTGAGGAGGTCTTCATCCTGCAGTGGATCGGCTGAAGAGGATACATATAATCTGGCTAAATGTGTATAGCTTTTTATTAAAACATTTTAAAATTATCCAAATTATTTTTGGTGACAGATAAATCTGAACTGAACTCTCCAGTGCTAATGATTGCACCCCAATTTGTAGGAGAATTCCTATGGAAAAGCCTAAACAGATAATTCAGAACCATTTTGTCTTTTCACTTTGGGTGGCTTTCTGCTACTAATAAATTATTATGGAAAAGTTCAAGATAACAATTCCATGCGCCTGACAAGTGACTCGCCCTGTGTATTAGATAAAAACATTCCTGATCATAATGTCTTATCTCCTCATTAGCCAGGCGTGTAATATTGTCAAGTCCTGACACTAACACTTGCAGTGAATTTTTCATTAATGCCATTCGTGTGCGATTTATCTCGTTGCTTTGATTCAGCAGTTTGTGTATAATAAACTCAATCTAGCCAAATGAGCTCGCTGCACACAGAGAGAGAAAGGCGTTATTTACTAAGGCGAGAATTGGCTTTTTCACACTTCTCCTTATTTGTTTTTCATACCTGTGACATTAGTTCAACTTACTAATGCTGTCATATCACCCAGAAATAGAATGGCCTTAAAGCTTTGAATGCTGCAGTGGTATTTTTAAGGTTAAATCAGACAGCAAACACAGGAAATTTTCATCTCACGTGATATAGCTGGCTACAACTTTCCTGCATTCAAAAAAGACCATCTCCACATTAAAGGAGCAGTAAACTTTGTTTTATGAAAACACATATTTTATAGAGCTTTTGCTGCTGAATAAAACAAGGTCACTCCCATCACTGTCAGATGTTTTATTCAAAATTTATAGCAGTTTAAATAATCAGGAAGTGAATTTACTGTATTTACTTCCTGGAAGTTCTGACAGGAAGTGAATTTACTGTGTTTACTTCCTGATAGTTCTAACTGACAGGAAGTGAATTTACTGTGTTTATTTCCTGATAGTTCTAACTGACAGGAAGTGACTCAGCAGTTTCTACCACATTCTATGGAGACTTTTCTGTCTTTCCTCTCCATTAGAATCTAACAGGAAATCCAATTAGAATTTGACCACTAGAGGGCATTGCTAATGTAAAAAAAAAAATGGGATTAAACTGTAATAACTCTGGAAATATAACTCTCGGCAGTGGGGGTACCCTTATTTTACTCAATAGGAAAATCCCTACAATATATATTTTTTCATAAGAAAAATTTACTGCTCCTTTAAGCAGGTCAGTCACATGGCTGACTTTGAGGTTGTGATGCTTATTGCCACCTCTAATGAATGGCCAATCCAAGTGGGCATCTGCCAGTCCTTTATGGATGACATTGATTTTGGGGGCTATCAGTCATGCCCCTTCACCAATGGGACCGCCAGGGGACAGCAGACACTGGCAATTGGAAAGAGAACAACGCAAATGATGTCCTATTGGGGAATAGTTTAAAATATAAAAAAAATGTTGTTTTCTTGCTTCCAAACTCCTTTTCCATTTTAGAGGACTTTTTCTATATAACTGTAGTCCAGAGGGCCTTATAATACAATTCTATTCTCTGTATCTGTTAGTGAAGTCCATTTTTTAAATTTCTTGCTTACCCATACTTAAATTGTTCCACATTGTTGCTATAGTAAATAGGTGAAAAAAAATATCTATGCGCTATTTAGCCAATAGTTAAAGGGATAGTAATACTTAAAATTAAGAAAAAAATATATATTTTGTAAGGTTTATTCCCCAAGTAAAACAAGAAAGTGTATTCCAACTGCAAAAAGATGTTTTATTCAAAGGTTATTATAACTCAAATTTGAAATTTTGGCCAGAAATTGTACAGAGGCACTGTTGCTTATGGTCAACTGACCAGAGCTGTCCATAGGATGGTGTAGCAACAGCGCCTGTGTACAGTTTCAGGCCACTGAGATATTACACCTAAAAATTCAAGTGTGGAAGGGATTCTTTACGGTAAGGACAGTAAAGGTATGGAATCCACTGCCTGAGGAGGTGGTGCTATCGAATATATTAGATGCCTTTAAAAAGGAGCCTGGATACTTTTTAAAAAGAGCAAAACATAGAGGGCTATGTACGTTAGTATTGGGAATAATATGTATTTAGTGCTTGTTGATCCAGGGAGAAATCTGATTGCCATTTAGAATCAAGAAGGAATTTTTTCCCCTGTTCAAAGCAGAATTTGAAATAGCGGTATTGAGGGGTTTTTGCCTTCTTTTGGATCAACAATGGTAAACAGGAATAGGAAAAAGATTGAACTTGATGGACACAAGTCTTTATTTAACCTAAAGTACAATGTAACTATGTAAGTTTGAGCTATAATAACGTTTGAATAAAACACTTTTCAGCAGTGTTTTACATAGGGGTGTAAGCCCTATAACATATATTTTTTTTACATTTTACGTATTACTGTACCTTCAATTTTCCAATAAATAAAGAGCGTTTTACTATTTAAAGCGGAACTACCACCGCTTACAAACATGGCCCCAAATAATTACCCATCTGGCGACTAGCTGCTCAGTAGTGCTAGTTCCAGAATTATTACCTGGTTAATGAGAATTATCCACTGCTCCGGGAATGACAGGCAGGAAACCGCGCAGACATCTTTCCATAGTGACGTCTGCGCTGCCAGTCCCAGCCTGCTCTAGGAGGCATTGCTAGGAGCCGTTTGGCTCCAAAAGGGACTGATAGCGCAGGCACACAGACGCCCAGATGGGTAATTATTTGGGGCCATGTTTGTAAGGGGTGGCAGTTCCACTTTAATGAGAATTCTTGACTATATAATCTATTGCTATCGTGCAAGAAATCACTGTAACTCAAAGTCCGACCCTTTGAAAGCCAGAGGGGAATGCAAAGCATTGCAGAACAATGCATTGTACACCCCATTTCTGGCACTAAAGGGTTAATAGAGTACCTTAGCGCAGGGGTGTCAGACTTCATTCCTAAAGGGCCGACACAATGCTGGCTCTCAGGATCTGCCGGATGTTTGCAGGCCTCAGCTCAGTTCATCTGAGTGCAGAACCAGCGCTGGGTCAGGCGTAACCCAAAACCGTGCACTGGCGCGGCCCTTTAGGAATGCAGTTTGACATCCTTGCCTTAGCAGTTAGGAGGACGTGAATCTCACAGGGTTAAATGCAACTAACCCTTTGAGTGCCAGAGAGATATCTAACGCAATTATATCTCCCTGGCACTCAAAGGGTTAAGAAGTGCAAGTCTAACCACTTGTGGATTATATGCAATGCGTCACAAATCTGTGGAGCACTCAGTAGGTTAATTGATCAATGTTTCCATCATTGGTATTGAAAACCTCTCTAATAACAGATTAATGAAGAAATTCCTGGACTGTATTGTACAAGTATATTACTGTACTAGTGTAAAATCCCATGTACATGGGCCAAGGTCTGGGGAATGTTAACCCTTCGAGTGGCAGACAAAACCAATGCGTTGTGTACCCTCTGGAACTCAAAGGGTTAATAGGCCACTACTGTACTGCTCTATGCGAGGCAGTCTTGCGTCGCCACACTCACGCAATGCAGTCATGCTCAGTAGAGACTGCCTGTATGCGGACAGTCTCTACTGCACATGACTGCATCGTGACAAACATCCTAGCGAATTATTATATAGGATATGGCACTGGATGCAGTAAACAGGGGGCACTTGTAGGGTCCAACTGTATTTTTTTGGAGAAGGAATCTGGTGACAACACCCGGCGGGTGAAAAGGTATTAAACTATTTAAAAGACATAGCTTTGTGCAGATGTAGACATCTATAAGGTTTTTGTGTCATACAAAAATTCAGTACTCAACATTTTCTGAAATACATTTGGAGAATTACCAATGTCTTGCTCCAGGTTAGAGATTCATCCCCTGTCTAAACCACCGAGGAATAGACAAGATTTTACATTTCGGCATTTACTTGACTCCAAATGCTAATTCCTCTCATCCCAAAGGACGTTTTTTATTGTTATCATTTAAATGTCTGTAACTTCCAGAAACACAAGACTTCATGTATAAAAGAAAAGTGGAAGAATTATGCAGCAAATCATCACAGATATATAGAAATACCAACCTACTGTAAGGATGAACACCAGCCCTGGTAGGTCCTGCTGTTACACACAGTAATATATATAATATATATATATATACCTGACTGCTGTATGCTGGACTGCTACCTAGGTAAGTGCTTCTGTTACACACAGTAATTATACAGATACACCTGACTGCTGTGTGATGGACTCCTACCTAGGTAAGTGCTTCTGTTACACACAGTAATTATATAGATACACCTGACTGCTGTATGATGGACTCCTACCTTGGTAAGTGCTTCTGTTACACACAGTAATTATATAGATACACCTGACCGCTGTGTGATGGACTCCTACCTAGGTAAGTGCTTCTGTTACACACAGTAATTATACAGATACACCTGACCGCTGTATGATGGACTCCTACCTAGGTAAGTGCTTCTGTTACACACAGTAATTATACAGATACACCTGACCTCTGTGTGATGGACTCCTACCTAGGTAAGTGCTTCTGTTACACACAGTAATTATATAGATACACCTGACTGCTGTATGATGGACACCGACCTAGGTAAGTGCTTCTGTTACACACACAGTAATTATACAGATACACCTGACCGCTGTATGATGGACTCCTACCTAGGTAAGTGCTTCTGTTACACACAGTAATTATACAGATACACCTGACCTCTGTGTGATGGACTCCTACCTAGGTAAGTGCTTCTGTTACACACAGTAATTATATAGATACACCTGACTGCTGTGTGATGGACTCCTACCTAGGTAAGTGCTTCTGTTACACACAGTAATTATATAGATACACCTGACTGCTGTATGATGGACTCCTACCTAGGTAAGTGCTTCTGTTACACACAGTAATTATACAGATACACCTGACCTCTGTGTGATGGACTCCTACCTAGGTAAGTGCTTCTGTTACACACAGTAATTATATAGATACACCTGACTGCTGTATGATGGACTCCTACCTAGGTAAGTGCTTCTGTTACACACAGTAATTATATAGATACACCTGACTGCTGTATTATGGACTCCTACCTAGGTAAGTGCTTCTGTGATACACAGTAATGATATAGATACACCTGACTGCTGTGTGATGGACTCCTACCTAGGTAAGTGCTTCTGTTACACACAGTAATTATATAGATACACCTGACTGCTGTATTATGGACTCCTACCTAGGTAAGTGCTTCTGTTACACACACAGTAATTATACAGATACACCTGACTGCTGTGTGATGGACTCCTACCTAGGTAAGTGCTTCTGTAACACACAGTAATTATACAGATACACCTGACCGCTGTATGATGGACTCCTACCTAGGTAAGTGCTTCTGTTACACACAGTAATTATATAGATACACCTGACTGCTGTGTGATGGACTCCTACCTAGGTAAGTGCTTCTGTAACACACAGTAATTATACAGATACACCTGACTGCTGTGTGATAGACTCCTACCTAGGTAAGTACTTCTGTAACACACAGTAATTATATAGATACACCTGACTGCTGTATTATGGACTCCTACCTAGGTAAGTGCTTCTGTAACACACAGTAATTATACAGATACACCTGACTGCTGTGTGATGGACTCCTGCCTAGGTAAGTGCTTCTGTTACACACAGTAATTATATAGATACACCTGACTGCTGTGTGATGGACTCCTACCTAGGTAAGCGCTTCTGTTACACACAGTAATTATATAGATACACCTGACTGCTGTATGATGGACTCCTACCTAGGTAAGTACTTCTGTTACACACAGTAATTATATAGATACACCTGACTGCTGTGTGATGGACTCCTACCTAGGTAAGTGCTTCTGTTACACACAGTAATTATATAGATATACCTGACTGCTGTGTGATGGACTCCTACCTAGGTAAGCGCTTCTGTTACACACAGTAATTATATAGATACACCTGACTGCTGTGTGATGGACTCCTACCTAGGTAAGTGTTTCTGTTACATACAGTAATTATACAGATACACCTGACTGCTGTATGATGGACTCCTATCTAAGCAAGTTATGTGAAATACAATCTACTTTTCTCTGTGTATACTGCCTGTAGGGGTGACTGATGCCTCTCAAACCATTCTTTACCTCTGAGACTAATCAGGATTCTATTTCAGTGGTCAACAGAGTCTGGTTTCATGCAGCATTTTCCCATGATTTTCTATTTGTAAGGCTAATTAGTAGCCACTTACCAAATGGACGACCACAGCATTCTCAGCCAGGCTAAGCTGAAGTCCCTAATTAGACAATTATATACCTTTTTACTTTCCAGTGAATCTACCTTCTGTACACTTATAATGGCCTGGGAAAGTCTCCTGCCAGATTCCCAGCAATGTGTTAGATAACTTCCTTGTACTCATAGGGTTAAATACCCCAGAGGCACCTGGGAGATCTGTCTGGCTGGCAGCATGTTTGAGTTTGCAACCAGTTTTCCGGATTATGTCTCATGTCCAGACGCTGGCAGGACAGGTTTTTCAATGAGCAGACTCAGTGTATTCAGCGCAGCAGAATAAGCTGGCGCTATGTAATTAAAGTATAGTAAAAATAATGTAATAATAAAAATTCCCAGAACTTCCATTGGTTTGAATGAAGGTTTTTTTACTCCTTGAATCCTAGAATCTCCAACCGCTTCTCATTGCATTTCTCCCAGTTTGGAAACATTTTCATCATAACTAAAGTATTCCCTTCCCATAATGAACTGCGCTGCTGGTCTATGAACTCTTTCTAGTCCCAGAAAGTATAAATACACAGAACTGCACTGTGTAATCAAGGAAATGTCTTCCTTTCGGTGATACTTTTTAGCAGAATGCAGGCTCATTATCACGGTGCCCATGATTGCCTCCAAGAGGTATTGCTATTCAGCAACATTGTTACTGCCTAGCTGTCGCTCTATGCTGAGTCGCTGTTCTTATAGGTTACTGTGCTGGTGATGTCATCTCTCCGCCCACCTGCCAGGCCTTTTAAACCTCAGCCTGCCTCATTACCTTTGCCCTTTCGTGGTGTACCTGAGCCTAGTGCTGTGTTGGTCCTTTGCTGTTCCTGTGTATTACTTCTGCTACGTCTGACTATACGATCCGGCTCTGATTCCTGGCTACATCTGACTACCCGATCCGGCTCCGACCACTGGTGACGTCTGACTACCCGATCCGGCTCTGACCCTTGGCTGCCTCTGTTTCTTCCTCTCTGTTGTGCTCCGATTGTGATTCCTTGCCTCGGTTAGGAATCCTTGCTGCCTGTGCCTTCCTCCCAGAGCTCGCTTCCTCTAGCAGCGATTGTCGACCAGTCCGTGTACTGACCTCCCATGGCCGTCCCAGTTTGTGTGTTGCCTCACCTAGCCTCAGTGCCGTTTACCTTGTCAGCCGTATACCTAGTTTTTAGGTATTTGTTGCGCTTCCTATTTTCCTGCCGACTGGTCTCGTGAAGGTGTGTTATTCATACGGTGTGTGTGGAAGTGCTCTGCACTGTCCTACCACCTAGCCTGTATGAGTTCCCAGGGCCATTCCATTACTTCTCGCCTGCCTAGTGAAGGGTGAGGAAAGTGAGTTCAATGTTCCTCCCTGCTCTCGGGAAGGTGTGCCATTCATACTGTGTGTGTGTGTGTGTGTGTGTGTGTGTGTGTAGATGCTCTGCACTGTCGTACCACCTAGCCTGTGTAAGTTCCCAGGGCCATTCCGTTATTGCTCACCTGCCTAGTGAAGGGTGAGGAAAGTGAGTTCACTGTTCCTCCCTGGTCTCGTGAAGGTGTGTCACTCTTTGCTGCCACATTTGTGTTACTCATTACTGCCACTGTTGTGTCATTTGCTGCTTCCATTATTGTGTCATCATTACTACCACGATTGTCCTTAATAAAGTTTTATCTTAAGTTCATCTGTCCTTGTCAGTGTTATTTCCTAGTCACTCCGTGACACTCATATCTTTTTGGCTTTTGCAGCTGCTGAATGGTATCGTGCAGTGCAGTATAATGTATTGTCTATGATTACTACTAAAGTCTTCTTAAGCAGTTTACAACTAAAACTCTGTGTAAAAGCTGCATAACAGTTTGTATAAAAATGTATCATCTTGCATGTAACCATGTTGGACTGCCTCTGCTATTCACTGGAACAATCCTTCAATTGGTTTAAATTCCTCTGTAAAGAAGAAACATCTTATTCTGTTTGTATCAACAGATATATAAATTGGGGTCATCAGCAAACACAGATACAAGGTTTTCCATGGCTTCTTCAAAATAATTAATAAGCAAATTAAAATAAATCGGGCCAAGGTCAGAAGAACTTTGGGGTGAACCATTTATAAATATTGTTCAGTGAGAATGTCCCATTAATAACAAATGCATGCTTTGTATCCTTCAAACAATTTTATATCCAAGTACAAGAATTCCCCCTAGATCTCTGTCCTGTACTTTACAAAGGAACATCCTATGTTGAGCCATACATAAAGCCTTTGCAAAATCTAACTAAACTATACCTTAATATCTATATACTCTTCTATAGAAAGCAAGGTGTTTTGATGTGATCTATCACTCAAGAAACTATGAAATGTTCCATTTATAATCTGAAAATCAAGCTAATATTCAAGAATAATATTTCTTTAAGCAGCTTACCCACTATATAGAGGTCAGACTTACCAGTCTGAGATGTCCAGGCTGAGATCATGATCTCTTTTGAATAAAGGCATCACTTGTGCCATTCTTCAGTCTTGTAGTACCAAGTTCAATGCTAGAAAGAAAATAGTTTATTTTATACTCAAATAATCCAACCAGTATGCATCACCTAATGTTGAAGTGCCTATCTTTTTTGCAGTAAAAATAGTCCAATAACATTATTTATTTTAACCCTTAGGGCCTTAAATTCAAATGAAAAGTGCAATCATATCCCCTAGGGAACAAAAGATGCTCTACTGATTTAAACGGTTACTTTAACTATTTCATTGCTAGATTTTTTCTCCAACATATTGCTTCACAATGCTTTAGAGACCTCACAAGGGATTGAAAACCTGTTTAACCCTTTGAGTTCCAGAGTGGTACAGAATGCATTTATTTGCAATGCATTCCGTACCGCTCTGGAACTCAAAGGGTTAAACCAGTGAGCATATATATTTGCCCCCTACAGTGAATTTGGTTTGCATCACAATAATTGCTTTTGTTTGGACGTAGGCCCCTTTGAATGCCAGAGGATGCCCAATTCAAGGGCATCTTTATAGCCCCCCATATAAATATCTACATAGTGTGGGCTTGTGTTTGCACCGTGCAGTCACTACCTTTACATACTGTGCGTACCACTGTACATCATTAGCAGAAAAATGAGAGTGTGGTAGAAATTTCCCCAGAGGCAAAGTAGTGGGATTTGTATAAGGAGACCTGTGTTCTTTATTATGTTTCCGAATCACATCTCTTCTGACCTATTCACAGCTCTGTGATTAAAATAGACCAATCTAAATCTCTGAAGGACGACTTTATTTTCGTTTCATGCCAGCACCTGCAGTATTTTCACTCCCCCTCACCCCTTCCTGCTCTGAAGATTCAGATCTGTAATATACATACAGAGGCCAGAGCATCACATTCATTCTTATTATTTGGGAGATTAACCCGTTGGATGTTAGTGATTTATTCAACGCATTGTAAAACGTTAGGACTTTTTTTTCATTTTTTACCCCTATGGCGCGTTTTGGTGTGCTTAGAACTTTCTCCCATTCGACTTACTATATCAGCCTCAATGACTGTGTGCAGCAGTATGAGAGGGAAGTATTTTAGACTCTTCGTGTGCTAGATGCTCATGTTGTCCATCGCTAACCCTTCTGGCATACTAAGTGCTAATTTGGAAATTACCCAAGCATATTTAGTTACTATTAGGGATGGGCAAAAATTTTCACCTCAAACTGAAATCGGGGAAAAATGGCCCTTCCCGCTTGGCGAAAAGCTTTCCCGCAAAAAGGGCAGTTTCCCCTCTTTTTTCACCTAGATCATTGCCTTGAAATCAATGGGAAGAAAATGTTTCTGCACCACACAAAAGTTTTCTTTAGTTTCTCAACAGCCATATACAAGGATGTCAGGGTGTCACAGCAGCCATTTTGTGTACAGACATATACAAGGGTGTCAGGGTGTCACAACAGCCATTCTGTGTACAGATATATACAAGGATATCAGGATGTCACAGCAGCCATTCTGTGTACAGACATATACAAGGGTGTCAAGGGGTCACAGCAGCCATTCTGTGTACAGACATATATAAGGGTGTCAGGGTGTCACAGCAGCCATTCTGTGTACAGACATATATAAGGGTGTCAGGCTCTCACAGCAGCCATTCTGTGTACAGACATATACAAGGATGTCAGGCTCTCACAGCAGCCATTTTGTGTACAGACATACACAAGGGTGTCAGGGTGTCACAGCAGCCATTCTGTGTACAGACATATACAAGGGTGTCAGGCTCTCACAGCAGCCATTCTGTGTACAGACATATACAAGGGTGTCAGGGTGTCCCAGCACGCCATTCTGTGTACAGACATATACAAGGGTGTCAGGGTGTCACAGCAGTCATTCTGTGTACAAGACATATACAAGGGTGTCAGGGTGTCACTGAAGCCATTCTGTGTACAGCCATATAAAAGGGTGTCAGGCTCTCACAGCTGCCATTTTGTGTGCAGCCATATAGAAGGGTGTCAGGGTGTCTCAGCAGCCATTCTGTGTACAGACATATATAAGGGTGTCAGGCTCTCACAGCAGCCATTCTGTGTACAGACATATACAAGGGTGTCAGGGTGTCACAACAGCCATTCTGTGTACAGACATATACAAGGGTGTCAGGGTGTCACAGCAGCCATTCTGTGTACAGACATATACAAGGGTGTCAGGCTCTCACAGCAGCCATTCTGTGTACAGACATATACAAGGATGTCAGGGTGTCCCAGCACGCCATTCTGTGTACAGACATATACAAGGGTGTCAGGGTGTCACAGCAGCCATTCTGTGTACAAGACATATACAAGGGTGTCAGGGTGTCACTGAAGCCATTCTGTGTACAGCCATATAAAAGGGTATCAGGCTCTCACAGCTGCCATTTTGTGTACAGCCATATAGAAGGGTGTCAGGGTGTCTCAGCAGCCATTCTGTGTACAGCCATATAAAAGGGTGTCAGGCTCTCACAGCAGCCATTCTGTGTACAGGCATATACAAGGGTGTCAGGGTGTCACAGCAGCCATTCTGTGTACAGACATATAAAAGGGTGTCAGGGTGTCACAGCAGCCATTCTGTGTACAGCCATATAAAAGGGTGTCAGGGTGTCACAGCAGCCATGCTGTGTACAGCCATATAAAAGGGTGTCAGGGTGTCACAGCAGCCATTCTGTGTACAGACATATACAAGGGTGTCACAGCAGCCATTCTGTGCACAGACATATAAAAGGGTGTCAGGGTGTCACAGCAGCCATTTTGTGTACAGACATATAAAAGGGTGTCAGAGTGTCACAGCAGCCATTCTGTGTACAGACGTATAAAAGAGTGTAAGGCTCTCACAGCAGCCATTCTGTGTACAGACATATAAAAGGGTGTCAGGGTGTCACAGCAGCCATTTTGTGTACAGACATATAAAAGGGTGTCAGGGTGTCACAGCAGCCATTCTGTGTTTGTGAGAGGAGAGAGCAGCATGTTTTTGATCTATAGAAGATAAGGGAATAAAGGAGAATTGAAGCTTAGTTTAGGGAGTCATTTAGGTAGGACATTTGTTCTCGGTATTAGGGGAGTCTGGGAGAGAAGAAAGGAGGAGGGAGGCTGGCCCTAAATACCCCAAAATTGTGTGTGACTGACTGGCAAGACACAGGCAGCTGGGGTCCAAATTGCTTGATAATTTTGCTTGTATTGTCTCTGTGCTGGGGAAGCCTGGGGAAAGAAGCTGTTGATTTTGTTTTTTAGTTTTTTATATATATATATATTTTTTGGGGGGGGCAACTGTGATAAGCTAGGGTGGACATCTTTAAAAAAAAAATAATAAAAAAAATAAATAAATAAATAAATAGGTAACTATATTAGACAGCTGACGTAAGCTATGTGACTGAGGCAGACTTGATAGACAGCAGATTACACTGAGAATTTTCTTGAGGGCCAAGGCAAGACATCACACTCCGTCAGTTGTGTACTGTAGAGAGAAAAAACACACTCAGTAGGTGAGTAATGTCCAGCAAATGCACAAGCAGAAGGGGGGAAGGTGGGGCAGTGCAGGGACGTGGGAGTGAAGTGGTAGTTCAAAAACCGACTACAGTAATGGTTGCTGCACCATGTGCAATAAATGATGATGATCCCTCTCCTTCCGGGGTGGATGCAGTTTGTCAAGTTCCCAATCATCACACCACGCCAGTCCCCCACTGCTACTACAATACACATCTGCCATATTGTAGTTGTACTTTATTTTTTTTTAATCACTTGATATCATCATGAATAAGTACCAGTGTCACTTAAGCAGGAAGTTAGTGCTGTGGGTAAAGGACAAATGCACTCTGCATGATAACACACTGTACAAGGTATATGTTACTGTAGGACTCACAACTTTGATGTCCAGCTACTTATTTCTCCACTACAGCCCTCACAAGAAGTAATATTGTGCTGGGAAATGTTGCACCATAGGAAACACAGGAGAAAACTGTGTTAGAGATGGAGAAAATTTTTGTGGAACAGGCGAAAAGGAGGAACATTTTTGCACTGGAGAAAAGGAGAAAACTTTCCCGAAAAAAGAGGAAATTGTCCGTTTTTTGCGATGTCATGCAGGAAATGTTCTCCCTTTTCTCACATCCCTAGTCACTACTTACTTTGGCTAGAGGGAGTTGTGCAGTATGGACAGTGGCTGGACATTATCAGTAAGACCGTCCCGTGAAAATAAGAAGGGGAGGCATGTCTGAGCTGGGGGGTGGCAAGGAAAGGTAGGAGGAGTTGGACAGGAAGTGAGGTAAGAGGAAGTTAGAGAAGTTATATAAAGTGTGTAAGACAAGGATCAGTTCCTCTTTACCTGAAATACAGAACAGCGTCCTTCCCTCTTGTTTGGGGTGCATGGTGTTGGGGGAGCGGGTCAGTGGTTTGTTTTTTGCTTTATTACTTGTCACAGCTTTGTGGGCGCTTTGGGTCCCTTGCCAGTGTGTATAAGGTCATTAAGTTGGCTATGGTGACAGGAAGTTGGTAGGCCAGCGGCCTAGGGACAATGGCACCCGGACAGTGTAGCGGGTTTGGACACCGGCCCCATTGAGCTACAGTGACCAGTAATGGGGTGCGGTATGGTGGAACATGATTGGTGGTGAGCCTAAGGCTGAAAAAACGGGGTAGGCAGGCTTTTGGCCTACCAAGTGTGGTTATTGGCAAGGGCCTAAAGTCTAGGATAAAAATGGTTATTATGTAATTTAAGTAAAGCTGTGGCCTGAGTTAACCCATAATTATTGTGTCTGTGTCTTTACTTGAACCATTACCCCATGCATAAGACATGGGTTAGTTATTGACTATGAATGTAACATTTACCATGATGGATAAAACAAAAATAAAATAAAAATAATTTATCTGGATGGGGGCAGAGCACAGACTCTCAATTTAGGCTCACAGTGATCTCTTTTCTTGAGATGTATCCAATGCATTGCAATCACAGGGTTAACAATGTGTGCACGTAATGTACTGTTTACTCTTGTTTTGCACACAAGAGGTTAACAGCAGGATCTCAATAACTACACGAACGGCGGGACTATCCGTCCCTGCTAGAAGGTTTTCTGGTAACTGGGAATATTGGCAGAAAGAAGAAGATCTCATTATTAACATGTTGATGTCAATTAAACTTGAAGGGCTCCTTTTGTAACATAAGTAGCAGTGAAAGAGTTAATTGGTGCATGCCACCAGAGTCGATATTAATGAAAGATTTAATTATCCCATTACTTCCATTAATGTGAAGGTCCATGGTTTACTGCATAACAGAGTCATAAGGAGAGGATTCTGGGAAGGGAAAGTCAACCACCTGCCTGGCTTTGGTTTAACCCCTAACGACCCAGAAATGGTTAGAAAGGTGTGCCATATTCTACTGAGGATTACTGTGTTGCTGCTGCCAGTTGCAGTTCTTGCTTAGTGACTGGATACAATTTTTCCTGCTGATATATCCTATATAATAATTCGCTAGGATGTTTGTCAGAAGCCGTCATGCTCAGTAGAGACTGCCTGAATGCATGGAATGCTGGGAGCACGGAATGCTGGGAACATTCTGTGCATTCGGGCCCTCTCTACTGTGCATCACGTGAGTGAAGGCAGACACAGAGCAGGACCGTCCTTTTAACCCTTTGAGTGCCGGGGGGTACGCAACGCATTGCAAAGCAATGCGTTGCGTACCCCTCCGGCACTCAAAGGGTTAACATCTCCCAGAAATTGGCCTGCGTACACGGGCTTTTACACTAGTAATGTTTATATTTGTGCTGGGGGGTCCAAATTCATTCATCCGTGGGACTCAAGATCAGAAATGTAAACGTCTGATGGCCATAGTGATTTTTTTTTTATAGCTAACAAAAGGTGAATTAAACCTTTTAGCTGTTTAAAAATATGGATTTCTTTTTAGCAGTATACCAAAGTGGCATAAAATAGGTTAAATTAATTGTATTTGTACAAGATCACACAGATACGTACTTGGTACTAGTCACTATGAATGATGATCTGGGTGGTAACAGGAGAACTGTAGGGTGTCAGTAAAACACTGGTCATGTTGAACAGAGAGTAATAGGCTCTAGTGGTCTATTAGTTGATGTGTGCTAGTTAATGATGTAAAAAAAGTGTTAAAAGTCTCAGGAGGGCCTTAATTTGGGCTCAGGTGGGCTGCGTGTGGTCCCTGTCCACATATTGGATGCCCATGACAGCAGGGCATTACCTGAGGCAGCAGGATCCACAGTACAAAGAGGAGGATTGATATAGGAGGGCACGGGGAGTGTGTTAGTGGGTTTCTTCACATGTTTCAGGGTGGACACAAGTTCCCTCCATGTTCTTACATCCCAAAATAAAATGATGCTAGACATGATCTCCCTAATATCTCCTAAAGAGGGACACTTTGGAGATATGTTTAAATGGTTAGTAATGTCTTTTAACTAAAATGTATTATTGTAGATATTACAAAATTAAACCAAATCCCTGCTCTCTAACACTTAATAGTTTGAGAGATATACGATGCTAAACTTCCCACCTCCCTCCCCTTTCACAGACGTCTGCCTGCAGCTGACAGCAAGAGAAGATTGTGGTCCCAGGACCGGCCAGCGGCTCTTCAACAGAGCTGAAATAGCGATATCTAAAAATAAATACTTCATTGGAACGGTCTACAAGGTGTGCTTGCAAACCAGGCACGCTTTGTAGACCGTTCTAAAGAAGAATTTCTTTTTAGATTGCGCTATTTCGGCTCTGCTGAAGAGCCGGCGTGGAGCCGCACGACTCGTGTCTCCTTCTGTCAGCTTTACAGTTGACGTCTGTGAAAGGGGAGGCGGGGGACTTTATCATCGTATATCTCTCACACTATAAAGGTTGGAGAGACGGGACTGGGATCAGTTAGTTTATTTTTGTAATATCTACAATATTACATTTTAGTCAAAAGAGACATTACTGTCCCTTTAATGTTTGTGTTGAATTATCTGTTTGGGTGCCAAAAGGGTATCAAAGCATTGCACGCCGCTGTGTCACCTTGACTCAGGTTTGCACATTTGAAAACCAAAAGGCCAGAAAACATACAGTTAAGGAGATATTCATAAATTATACTGTATGCTAATTGCGGCACCAGCAATGTTTCATACACTAATGAAGCTTTTCAGTGACAAGTAATATGCCAGTTAAAGCGGAACCAGCATGTACATCCAATTGACCCTCAATTAATCTTTAGTATTCTGGTGATCATGGAAATAGTGTCATAACATTTTTTTAAGTGCCGGCGTTATTTGAAATCATAACTTTGTATGAGATTTACATTAACACAACAGCGCAGACATCTTGGGGAAGTGGGATCTGTGCGTCTGAGCTGTCCGTCCATACGGTTACAGTGCAGCTCCCCCTTTGGCAAATAACCTATCAGTGAAAAGACAGGGATGAACAGCGCAGGTACACAGATCCCTCTTCACCTAGATGTCTGTGCGGTCGTGTTGATGTAAGACCCATACGAAGCTATGATTGCAAATAATAATAAACAAATGTTATGATGTTGTTTCCATGATTACCAGGGTACTAACAATTAATCGGGGTGACTCCTAAGTACATGATAGTTCCACTTTAAGCATTGTGCACCAGGAGACTTTCACTTTCAATTTTCCTCTAAATAAAATTGTGAATATCTAGTAAACTAGACCTCTCCTGGACTTTTGGGTAACACAACACACGGGCAATTTTGACTGAAGATTTCAAATATATAAAAAAAAAATCAAAGTGACGGGTCCACTGTAACCCATGAACTGACACTCAGTCTGTTAATCTGCTGGTCTTGTTTCTGTCCCTTATTTTACGAGAAAAGAAAAATCTGATTTTGGTGGAGAGACGCTGCGCCACGGGTAGAAACTCACCAACGGATCAATTCTGGGGCAAACCATCTGTCCCATAGTGTGCACTTAAGCATTCCCATTGACTTCAATGGAGCTTCTTAACCCCTTAAATGTTATAGAGACCTCCAAATGGAAGACCTCAAAGTTCTGGAGATCTTTCTAGGATTCAAAAGGTTAAAAGCACAAATTTAAAGCAGTGGGTTATTTGGTGAATTTGTAATGGTTCCCTGTGGTGTGGTTGGTGTGCCATAAAATGATTGCACATTCCTTTGTGCATATGGCCAGTGCTGTATTTATCCCTGAAGATGGGGGTGATCGGTGATCAAGTGGAGATGAATTCTCCAGTGATATCACTTCTCCAGTTCCTATGTTATTCTATGGAGCCAATGCACTAAGATTTCTTCAGATTTGAAGATGTTAGTACATAGGTTCCATAGAATAACATAGAAACTGGAGAAGTGATAAACTGGAGAAGTCATCTGCTCTTTATCACCTCTTTACCACTCCTTAGTACATAATCCCTGTTATCTCCTCTTTATCACCTCTTTATCACTCCTTAGTACATAATCTTAGTTATCTCCACTTTATCACCTCTTTATCACTCCTTAGTATATAACCCCCGTTATCTCCACTTTATGACCTCTTTACCACTCCTTAGTACATAACCCCCGTTATCTCCACTTTATCACCTCTTTATCACTCGTGCATAACCCCCGTTATCTCCACTTTATCACCTCTTTGTCACTCGTGCATAACCCCCGTTATCTTCACTTTATCACCTCTTTGTCACTCGTGCATAACCCCCGTTATCTTCACTTTATCACCTCTTTATCACTCCTTAGTACATAACCCCCGTTATCTCTACTTTATCACCTCTTTATCACAGCTTAGTACATAATCCCTGTTATCTCCACTTTATCGCCTCTTTATCGCTCCTTACTGCATAACCCTGTTATCTCCACTTTATCGCCTCTTTATCACTCCTTAGTACATAATCTCAGTTCCACTTTATCACCTCTTTACCACTCCTTAGTACATAACCCCCGTTATCTCCACTTTATCACTCGTGCATAACCCCCGTTATCTCCACTTTATCAACTGTTTATCACTCCTTAGTATATAACCCCCGTTATCTCCACTTTATCACCTCTTTATCACTCCTTAGTATATAACCACCGTTATCTCCACTTTATCACCTCTTTATCACTCGTGCATAACCCCCGTTATCTCCACTTTATCACCTCTTTATCTCTCCTTAGTATATAACCCCCGTTATCTCCACTTTATCACCTCTTTATCACTCCTTCGTGCATAACCCCCACTGAACACAAAAGGGACGTCCAACTCACTGAGAAACAATTCACTGACTCTCACAAGACATAGTGAAAAGCAATGTAATATAATTTACATGCCAGAGCAAAGAAATGTGTTGCCCACTTCTCCGGCCATCAATTTTAAAACCCTTTGCGTGCCACAAAGGTATCCAACACTTTACCTCTCTGGCACTCAAAGGGTTAAACCTTCATATCTCTCACAGCTTCTGAGATAAACAAGAAGGAGGCCCGAGCTGGCTTGTCAGCCTGTCAGACGGAGGAGACACTCCTTAGATCCATTCCGTGAATACAGTTTCACAATCCTCCTCCAGCGGTTACATGACCACACCAACAAGACAGCTTGTTTACTGCTAAATACCTGCCGGGTCTTGTCTGCCCAACTTGGACTAATGACTGAATACACAGCAGCCCAATCAATCAAGCCGTATGAGCCTTTGCCCCGGGTCTAGGTGAGGTCTGGTATGAGATGACCATACCTGTCAAATATGTATTATTGCTGGCCAAGAATCTGTCTGAGCATCTGACATGATATAGCCTCACGACTGCATAGGAACAAAGCAGCAATCCTGTGTAGTAACCTACATGGGAAGACATATAGATACACAGCTTCACACGGTGAGCTCAGGGATGGACTGATAGGTGTCACCCCAGGCAGGATACCCTAGATGCCCTTTGTCCTGTTTATGTCCACGCCCTCATGTCAAAATGTCCCTACTGTTGCATGGTACAAAAAATACTCTATAACACAGAGAGAAGACGCCCTTAACCCTTTGAGTGCCAAAGGTGTGTGCAAAGCATTGTTTTGCAATGTGTTGCTTACCCTTCCTACATTCAAAGGGTTAACCCCTGATTGCTAGAGAGATCTCAGTCGTACTTCAACACAACATCGCCGGTGTGTACACGGTTATATAAATGTACAGATATTATACAAACTGGGCAATGAAAGGCAGAAACACGGACAACACTAAGAAAGGTACCAGGTCACCTCATTCTGTAATCACCCTAATTCATAATTACCCTTCTGGTGCCATGTGTCTGTGTATTACCCTGCTAGTGCCATGTGCCCTGCTGGTCTCATTAATGGTATACGGCATTGCTGACCATGTGCAATACTGTTCTGCTGTTCTTATGTATTGGTGCACTGTTCTGCTGGTCTCATATAATGTTACATTGTGCTGCTGGTTACATGTAATGGTGTATTGCCCTACTGGTAAGATGTAATGGCACATTGTTGTGCTGGTCTCATATCATGGTGTGTTTCCCTGATGATTACATTTATTGGTGCATTGTTCTGCTGGTCTCATGTAATGCTGTATTGCCTTACTGGTAAAATGCAATGGTACGTTGTTCTGCTGGACTAATATAATGGTGTATTGCCCTGCTGGTTGCGTTTATTGATGTATTGATCTGCTGGTCTCAGATAATGTTGCATGGCACTGCTGGTTACATGTATTGGTGTGTTGTTCTTCTGGTCTTATGTAATGATGCATTGCTCTGCTGGTCTTATAGAATGGTGCATTGTTATACCGTATAATGGTGGACTGCCCTGCTTGTTACTTGTAATGGTGCATTTTTCTGCTGGTCTTATGTAATGGTGTATTGCCCTGCTGGCATCACGTAATAGTGTATTGCTCTGCTGGTCTTGTGTAACGGCTTACTCCTCCCCTGACTCCCACTCCCAATCCATTTAATTATTACATGGCACCTAAAATAGATTTAAAGGACCTCTAATGTTTCGCTAAGAAAAATAATGTTCGGGGTTTAATGGAGGCTCCCACGCTTCAGAGATGCTGCACTCAAAAGTTGCTACAATTCACACTTTTTCCCAGTTTAACAGCATTTTACTATTGTGGAACAGTTCCTATATGAGCTATGGAGAGTATTAGTCTAAGACTAAAGCTCATTAAGGATCAGACAGATGTGCAACTTGTTGTGATGTTATGCACTGCACTCCCCTCAGGTCATTAGAGAGTTAAAGGGATAGTAATACTTCGTTTTAACTTTATTTTATTTTGTAGGCATTAAAAAAACATGAAGAATGATATAAGTCTTATCTCTCAAACCTTTATGGTTTATGAAACATTCACAAGCAAAGTTCCCCTCCTGCCCCTTTTACCTAGTGTAAGCCATCTCTTCTCAGATGTGGATCAGGTTGTATGACCAGACAGATAACAGCAGGGGACAATTTTCTTTGTATGAAAACAATGAAAGCCCTGCTCCCCTTGACAAGTTTTTCAGCTTTTTCCCTTATCTTAATTGAAGATTGTCCCTCTCTGCAGTCTACCTGGGCACCTCCCTTCTGATCTGGTTGAACAGGGGGGGGATACTTTGTTTGTGAATATCTCATAAACCATAAAGGTTTGAGAGATAAGACTTATATCATTCTTCATGTTTTTTTAATGCCTACAAAATAAAATAAAGTTAAAACGAAGTATTACTATCCCTTTAAGATGCCTCTTGGACACTAGTTGGAGCTGTTGTTAACAGGCTGCGTTATTTGTTTTTAACATATAACTTTTGAATGAAGACTATGCCAGCGGTGGGCGAGGCCTTGTTTTACTCGCCGGGAAGGTGCAAGTGTACCGCTGCTTTTCTGGATATCGATGATAAGTAAAGTGAGTAGGGATACGTTTGTCAATTAAAACCCAACTGTTCTTCCAAAATCTTTAAATTACTTTTTATTTGATGTACATGAATTTGAATGTTGATGGCTTTAGTTATTGGATTTGAAATACATTTCCACATACTTTCTACTAAATTCTGTCCTCGGAAAACGATAGTTACCCATTTCAGATGGAGCCTGGTAACGGTGCTCATAAATCCTCGTGTAGAAAATTCAATCTATTTTTGGAATCACAAGGGCAGTTTAATCTTACATTCTTCAATACTAACTTGCAAGGAAGACAGTACAGCGGCAATATAATTCAGCTATCAGATCAAATACATTCTTGCAGATTGTCCATGTGTTACTGTATGTTTCAGTCATCGAGGAGAAGTCTATTAAATCAATAACTGTTTACAATCCCTATTTTCATAAAGTCAAGATCTCTGTATGATCTCAGTTCAGTAGTTCTGCTTTTTTATGACTGACGCAGAACGCAGCATCAGAGGAAGGAATTCACTGGGACTGTGTAAGTGATATACAGCACACGGGGACCAGGCGTTAGTCCCTAATGTCAGGGGCTGCACTGACTGATATGTACTGCCAAGTATAGCTGGTGTACTACATACCTAAGGACAGACCCTACCAGAGATGGACCTTAAAAGCAGCCAGACCTGCACACCGCTCCCCTTAACATGCCCACGCGTATGTGTGATGGGGAACTTGCTCCCATTGGGCCCCCGGAGAAGGCTCATGTGCCGTCAACCAGGGGCATGTAAATTATTTGATCTGTGTCATAAAGGGGGGCTTAATTCTGTGGGTTGGACTTACCACCTTTGTATCATAAAAAGGGAGGATAGTGGGAGGAACAAGGTGAGAAGGTGGAGGAGTTGGAAGTAGGAGGAACAAGGTGGGAAGGAAAAGCTGGAAGTAGGAGGAACAAGGTGAGAAGGAGAAGAAGTGGGCGGGAAGTGGGAGGAACAGGGTGAGAAGGAGAAGAAGTGGGCGGGAAGTGGGAGGAACAGGGTGGGAAGGAGGAGAAGTGGGTGGGAAGTAGGAGGAACAGGGTGGGAAGGAGGAGAAGTAGGTGGGAAGTAGGAGGAACAGGGAGGGAAGTAGGTGGAACAGGGTGGGAAGGAGGAGAAGTGGAAGGGAAGTAGGAGGAACAGGGTGGGAAGGAGGAGAAGTAGACAGGAAGTAGGTGGAACTGGGTGGGAAGGAGGAGAAGTTGTAGGGATTCAGAAGAAACTCATCACCAGCAAGGAATCAGCGTCTGTCCCCAGAGACCTGGTAATTAATTGTAAAAACTGGAGTCTCCAAGGACAATCTTGTTCATAACTATGTTATCTATGCCTCCTTTCTATAAACTCTATAAGACAAGGATTACTGTGCATTTTATCTCTAGATTAACTGACATTAACTGACATTTCTATAGACATCCTATCCATAAACCCCATAAGAAGAGGACACTGCGAGCATCATTGTGCTTTTTATCTCTAGATGAACTGATATGAGCGCAACTACATTTCTATTTTATATATTATATATATATATGTATATAAAATAAATACTTCCTATCCATAAACCCCATAAGACGAGGATTACTGAGCTTATATATATTATATACTTCCTATCCATAAACCCCATAAGAGAAGACATTTCACAAACCCACTGTGGGTTTTATATCTAAATAAACTGACATGCGCACTGACAGTACATTTCTATATTATATAAACTTCAGTTCCATATATCCAAGAAGAGGATGACACTGAATATAGTCACTGTGCATTTTATCTCTAGATGAACTGAAATGAATAAGGACAGTAAGGTCTATTTATATATATACCTCCTTTATATAAACCCAGAAAGAGGAAGATTACTGCCCACACTCAATGTTTGTCTCTAGATGAACTGATAGTAGTTAATTTCTTTTTTATAGAAACCTCTTATTCATAAACCCAAGAATCTGAATAGAGATATCCACATCAGCAAAGGAAGCCAGACAGTGACTGATACACGTTATCTATAGGGGCTGCATTTCCTGATTGGTCATGATAATATATATATATCCGATATTATAATTTGCTTGGATGTTTGTCAGAAGCCGTCATGCGCAGTAGAGACGGCCTGATCTGTAGGGTGCTCCGAATTCAGACCAGAGTCCTCTCTGAGCACCTTCCTGGGGCCGTTTGGTGCCAGGAAGGTGCGCAGAGAGGACTAGAGTCTGAATTCGGAGCGCATTGCTCCATATCAGCCTGGGCGCGTTCAAGCAGTCAGTACTGCGCATGACTGCAGCTTTGCCAGAGAGAAGAGAGGCTCCGGCCACCAGCTGAGGTTGCTGGTAGGCACTGTGGCCCGTGTACACGGGCTTTAAAACTAGTGTATATAAGTATATATAGATAGATAGACACACACACACATACATACACACACACACACATACATACACACAGACACACATTATCCACTTGAATGGTAGAGTAGTCACTTATGCAGTACAGTACGTTCATCTTGCTCTTTCTGTGCATGTGGCTACAGACCAGTTAACTCCCTTTCTGGGGATCCCTTGTCCTGCATACTGTAAATTCTGTGACCTCTTGTATTCTCTACACTTTTATGTTTCTGTTATTTGCTGTATCCGAAAAAACTTTAATAAAAATTAATATTATAAGAAAGTCATTACTGAAGCAAAATGTTGCCAACTGCTGGCTGAAGAGGATAAGGATTGTAATCGTATTTCCACTGTACGGGCAGCAAGATGTCACCACCAATATAAATGTATGCACAATAGCAGAAAGCATTGCTCATTACTGAGAGGCTAAATATTTCCCTCTCTTTTTCTGATGTGATAAGAACAATACAGTGTGAGATGTGTATCTGTACAACTGAAACCCCCTTTTGGTAAGCCCTCGCTTTATAGATTTGGCACAGGGTACTATGGAATTACTTGCATGGTTTAGCAAGATTAAGGATAGATTTCACCAGTGCAAGCTGTTTATTTGGTCAAGTAAAGTCCTTGTGGGATTTTATTTCCTTACAACGAATCTCTGATTTCTATATGATAGAATTTTTAATAATTAGGAAAACTTGGGGAGAAAATGTTCAGAATAATATCTAAAGACCATGGCATGGAACAACTGAAACCATTTCATTTTGCCACAGAAAGGTTGGATTATATGTTTCTGGAAGTCTTAAAACTGAGGGCCAAGTTTGTTAATGCAGTGTAATAGAAGCTTTCACATGTGCCCAGACGTGAACCGTCTCTCGCCAGATGTTTACTTTACATTCCACATTGAAGGTGATGATTTCTCTCTTTTGTGATCCGATGCAAATTCTCTCTTATGCTGGTTGATCTGTATTTATTTACTTCACATTACATTGATATTAACACAGGACAGACAAGTGGGAAATCCAGGGTTGAATTTATACATTATTTGGTGGAATTTTATTTAATAGTTTTAAAACAAGAGGGTTGGGGGGGAGTTAGACACAGAATTAACTTCTTAAAGTGGAACTAGCACTCATCTTAAACAATCATCCTATATAATAATTCGCTAAATTGTGTGTAACGCTGCGACATGCGCAGTACACACTGCTGCGCGTGCGGCAGTCACGCGCAGTAGAGACTGCCCGCTCCGCGGCTGGGTGCTCCAAAGGAGTGTCCAGCTCTGTATCAGCCGTGGCGTGGGCAGTCTCTACCGGGTGGCAGTGGCACTGTGGCCCGTGTAACGGGCTGTTCAACTAGTCTTAAATAATTACCCATCTGGCGACTAGCTGCTCAGTAGTTGTAGTCACTAGAATAATTACCTGGTTAATGAGAATGATACCCTTCTCCGGGGCAACAGGCAGTAAAGAGCGCAGACATCTTTCCATAGTGACATCTCCGTGCCTGCGCTGTCAGTCCCTTTTGGAGCCGAACGGCTCCTAGCAACGCCTATTAGAGCCGGCTGGGACTGACAGCGCAGGCTGGGGCAGGGGGCGTGCCTGTCTGCCAGTCCATGGGAGCGCCAGACAGTGTTATTGGTTGGCACCCAAATGGGTTGGCCAATCACTTTAGGTTAAAATACTAACACAATCTGTTCAGTGGCTCCAATAGAGGAAGCATACTTGAAATATATATCTCCTTTAAGTGAATAAATGCCGGAGAATTGATTATGATGTGCAAAACTGCATGCCCCCCCCCCCCACAGCCCAAATCACATGCAATATAACATCAGATGAGTTGCTTAAATCATGTATCTACACCACAGGCAGCCACATTTATAAACAGCAATTTAAAAATATAAACAGCACGAGGCCTTTATATTGAGAACTCACATGAGTCACAACCTGCCGATCCACTGATACAATGTTGCTCTCTTCAACTACGCATTTTGATTACACGAAGACAGCAACATTGTATCAGAGGATTGTGTCAAAAAGGGGTGGGGCTTAAATGTGAGTGGGGGCGGGACAAAAAATGTAGTAATAAACTGGGGAAGAAGGTGAAGCGGTTGAGAGGAACAGACCACAAATGCACAGGTCTCCCATCATCCGGACAATCAGCATCTGCCCTGGAGACCCGATAATTTGCTGCACAAACCGGAGTCTCAGGAGCAAATCCGATGAGTTCCCAACTATGGAGATTACAATTGTAAGGGAGCTACATTACTGATGTCACAGAGCTTACAATTTAAGTAATATTACATTAGTGGTACCACAGAGCTTACAAGGAAATTGGTTATGCTACTAGTGTACCTCCATTTGGATTGGAGCTCTGTTGTATCATTAGTGTATGCTACGTGATATCACTAGGGTAGTGGGAGATTGCGTAAGACAATGGCCCACCATATATGACAGGCTCAGGGGGCAATTTCCCTTCAAGCAATGCCTTATTTCAGTGGTTCTCAATCAATTCCTAAGAAGCCACAAACTGATCGTGTCGCTACGGTTTCCTGCTTGTGCTCAAGGGAATTCAAAAATTGTCTGAGCAACATGGGGCCATATGTGTAAAAACTGGAATTATTCTGGAGTAAACCAACTGCACCATAGGGGGCAAACAAAAAAATTCTATTAAATTGGGTTTTAATTCACCGAATGCAAGCAAGGTCTGCAATGCATTGCAGCGCATTCAATGAATTAAAAATGCACTATTCGAGCATATGGGAATTTAGGAATTTGTATTTTGTCCCCATGGTGCAGTTGGTTTAGTCCAGAATAAAAGCTTTTATACATACGGGCCATGGTCCGTTAGGCACCCCTGAGGATAGGCTTGGGAACCACTGCTTCAATCAGTTGCTCATAAAAAAGCTTAAAGGAGCAGTAAACTTTTTTTTTATGAAAACACATATTTTATAGAGCTTTTCCTGCTGAATAAAACAAGGCCACTCCCATCGCTGCCAGATGTTTTATTCAAATATTATAGCAGTTTAAATAATCAGGAAGTGAATTTACTGTGTTTACTTCCTGATAGTTCTAACTGACAGGAAGTGAATTTACTGTGTTTACTTCCTGATAGATCTAACTGACAGGAAGTGACTCAGCAGTTTCTATCACATTCTATGGAGAACTGTATGTCTCTGACTTTTCTGACTTTCCTTTCCATTAGAATCTAACAGGAAATCTAATTAGAATTTGACCACTAGAGGGCTCTGCTAATGTAAAAAAACACGGGTTTAAACTGTAATAACTCTGGAAATATAAATCTCTCCGAAGTGGGAGTACTCTTATTTTACTCAACAGGAAAATCCCTACAATGTATATTTTTTCATAAAAAAAGTTTACTGCTCCTTTAAGCAGAAGTGAACAATCTGAGACTTGTAGAACTACGTATCTCATCTCTGTTGGGTAGCTGAGGATGATGGGAATTGTAGTTCTACAGTTTGCATTCCTTGCATTAGATCCTTCTAGAAACAGGAAATAATTAAAGCAGACGTGACTAGCACACAATGGGTTAAGCGTCTCAGGGCTGGAGCCGGGTAATGCGGTTTCAGGGCTGTGACTACAGTGGCGCTGTCAGAGGTGGTGGTAACTTGCAGCTCAGTGACACTAGTGGGTACCAGAGTTCCTAAATCCCAAATCACACGTAAACCTTGGAATATTTCAGAGAAAAACCTTGGTGAAAACCTATAAACCTAAAAAGAAACGACACATGGGTCTTATTTCCACTATAAAGCAAACATATGTACTGCATTTATTGATACTTACAATGCAGAATGACTGCTGGATCTTTGACAAAAAAATGGCTATATTCAAAAACTAAATGGAGCAATTGTGGAACAAACCAACTGCAACGTACGTAGAAAAAAAATACAAATACCCTAATTCCCATTCACTTAAAGGGATAGTAATACTGCATTTTATCTTTACTTTATTTTGCAGGCATTAAAAAAACATGAAGAATGATATAAGTCTTATCTCTCAAACCTTTATGGTTTAAGAGATATTCACAAGAAAAGTTTCCCCTCCCGTCCCTTTTACCTAGTGTAAGCCATCTCTTCTCAGATGTGGAATGCAGTCCATAGACCAGACAGATAACAGAAGGGGACAATCTTCTTCCTATGAGAACAATGAAATCCCTGCCCCACTTGACAAGTTTTTCAGGTTTTTCCCTTATCTTAATTGAAGATTGTCCCTCTCTGCAGTCTACCTGGGCACCTCCCTTGTGATCTGACTGAGCAGTGTTACATCAGTAAAAGGGGCGGGAGGGGGATACTTTGTCATTGAATTACTCTTGTACTACAACTCTGACAGAATTGATATAACACTCTCCAAATTCAAATACTATGATGATTAATTGGAGCTGCTTTTATTATGAAACATTACTATCCCTTTAATGGTTGAAGGGAGACATTAATATGTTAAAGTTCTGCATTAAATGGGGATTTTAACCCCCTGAATGGCAGACATTTCTGCATTGAACTGCACAGTAATTATCTGGAGATGAATGGGTTAAAGCAGGGGTGCTCCAGTCTGTCATTTGCCCCTCCAATGTCCGAATCTCACCATGTGCCCACAGGCGAATCAATCAGTGGTTTATTCCTTCTGCAGGATCAGGACAATGTAATAATATTCATGTGCCAGGGGCGCTCAAAGGGTTATTCATTGAGGAGATCCTGAAAACAAGCACCTGAGGACAGAGTTGATCTCCCCTTGTCATCATGAGTAAGCGTGGTTCACGCGAAACGCATTGATGTATTCGATCTGTCCTTGCATCTAGGAGGTCGTGAGAGAGATTTGTATTTGATTTGATTTTAAATGTTTAAATAAAAAATAAATATTTTATATTGGATTGAAGATATCCCATCATGCAGTCTATTTTTTGATTTCTCTTTCATATGTTACAAACCTGGGGAGGTCTTTCAATGGGCCGAGCACGGGGGTCGATCTTCTCCATGTTTTTGGCTCACAATGTTATATGTAAACTCGTCGTTCTGGAGCCGCTAACATCTTTTCATTATTGAAGTTGTTAACCCTTTGAATGCCAGAGGGGTGCACAACGTATTTCTTTGCAAAGCGTTTTGCACTCCTCTGGCACTCAAAAGGTTAAGGGACTCATTTAAAATCAGTGCACGTTTGAATTTGCCCCCTCTGGTGCAGTTGGTTTACCCTAAAACCGCTCCATTTTTATGCATATTCCCAAGTACTTGATCCCTTTGAGTGCTTTGCAAGGTGTTGCGTACCCCTCTGGCACCCAAAGGGTTAAAATTACAGTGGTATCTTATCAATACACGTCTATATTGTACATCTTTTCTTCCTGAGAGATGTTTCATTCCAAAGCCATTACAGATCAAACATGGATTATGTTGAGAGAGGTGCAGTGGTTTCTGCGGCATTTTCCATTTCTCTGGTGGTCTGTTGCTGTTTATGGAGTGCTCAGTCCATTGACAGAAACAACAGAACCAGTATCAAATACAAAAGGCTCCCAAAATAATGTCCACATTTTCTTAAAGAAATGCAGTTATGGTTTGTAATAACTTTTGAAAAAAAAACATCACCTTGCCATGGGTCCGCCTAAATCGGTAGATTTTACAGTAATACATTTTACTGACCCTTCAGATATGAACACTTATCCAGTGGAACCGGATGATATAACAAGGTGTTATTACACGATAGTAACGTGTGCAGGTATAGAGATAAACGTGTGCTATGGTCGATCTCTGATAATGGGATCCCAGTGATATATCGGTTTGTATGGGATGTTATGAAGCAGACTGGTGACATTACATCTGATATACTATGAGGAACTGGAGGGGGTTATACACTAAGGTGTGATAAAGAGGTGATAATGTGGAGATAACCTCCAGTGATATCACTTCTTCAATGCCTAGGTTATTCTATGGAGACAATTCACTAAGATCTCTTTATATGGAGAGAAGCTCCAGAGAATAAACACAAAAAGTGGAGAATTTATCACAATGGAGCAGTTATTGCCTCTTCTTTATGTCCTCTTTATCTCACCTTTGTACATAACTCCCCACAGTGGCGTAACTAGAAGCCACAGGGCCCTGGTGCAGGAATTGCCGCCGGGCCCGGGCCCCCCTCCCCAATCTTCAAGTTGCCCCATGCACATCTCCTACCTCCATCTCCCGCGCGGTTCTCAGTTATGCAGAGCGCTGGGAGATGATGTCATCTCCCAGCGCTCTGCATTACTAGAACGCCGGGAGATCAGCTGAGCTGCTGCGGGCAGGGCTGTGGGCGAGTGGTGATGGGTTCGCAGGGGGCGGCCGGGGCCCTTGGAGTGACGGGCCCGGTCGCAGGTGCGACCCCTATTGTTACGCCACTGACTCCCCAGGGGTCCCTAAGCAAGGCATCTTAGGTGCCCCTAGCCCCACACATTGCCACTTACCATACTCATACCTGGGAACTTTGTCTTCTAGAGTCCCCGGCAGGGACTTATGTGGTGCCAGTGTATGTATAAATGACGCGATTCATGTCACAAAGGGGTGGGGCTTAACAGGCTGTGTGATAAAGTGGGTGGGATGTGGGCAGAACAGGGTGGGACAGAAGAGAAGTAGGAGGGACAGAGTGAGAAGGAGGAGAAGTGGGCAGGAAGCGGGCAGAAAAAGGTGGGGAGGAGGAGAAGTGGGAGGAACAGGGTGGGAAGGAGGAGAGTGGGAGGAACAGGGTGGGAAGGAGGAGAGTGGGAGGAACAGGGTGGGAAGGAGGAGAAGTGGGAGGAAAGTGGGAGGAGGAGAAGTGGGCGGGGTTCATAGGAAACTCCCCACCACCAGAGAATCAGCCTCTGCCTCAGGAGACCTGGTAATTTACTCCCAAGTATGTCCATAACCCTAAACTTAAGGTGATCAGCTGCTCCTTTAAATACAGAATACTTTAAAGTGATATCCACTTCATCAGTTGTTTACTGGCCCAGAAAAACATTCATATTCTTTTATGTAAAAAACACAAAAAACAACTCTTAAAGGGATAGTGATACTTAAAAACAACTTTAGTTCATGTTGTAGCCCTTAAAAATACAAATTAAATGAGCCTAGCGGCATCTCTCAGACCTGTATGATTTGAGAGATAGTCACTTTCAAAGTTCCCTCTCCCCTGACGTCAGTGTTCTAGCTGACTGCAGGGGAATCCATCCCAGGACCGACAACGGCTCTACAGCAGTACCGAGATCACGTTATATATAAACAGAAATCCTTCACGGACACAGTCTTCTACGTGTGATTGGTTTGTGCTTGGTGTGTGCTTGGTGTGTGCTTGGTGTGTGCTTGGTGTGTGTTTGTTGTGTGTCTGGTGTGTGTTTGGTGTGTGATTGGTGTGTGTTTGGTTTGCTCTTGGTTTGTGCTTGGTGTGTGTTTGGTTTGTGCTTGGTTTGTGCTTGGTGTGTGTTTGGTTTGTGCTTGGTGTGTGTTTGGTTTGTGATTGGTTTGTGCTTGGTTTGTGCTTGGTTTGTGCTTGGTTTGTGCTTGGTTTGTGCTTGGTTTGTGCTTGGTTTGTGTTTGGTTTGTGATTGGTTTGTGCTTGGTTTGTGTTTGGTTTGTGCTTGGTTTGTGTTTGGTTTGTGATTGGTTTGTGCTTGGTGTGTGTTTGGTGTGTGTTTGGTTTGCTCTTGGTTTGTGATTGGTTTGTGTTTGGTTTGTGCTTGGTTTGCTCTTGGTTTGTGCTTGGTGTGTGTTTGGTTTGTGATTGGTTTGTGCTTGGTTTGTGCTTGGTTTGTGTTTGGTTTGTGATTGGTTTGTGCTTGGTTTGTGCTTGGTTTGTGCTTGGTTTGTGATTGGTTTGTGCTTGGTTTGTGCTTGGTTTGCTCTTGGTTTGTGCTTGGTGTGTGTTTGGTTTGTGATTGGTTTGTGCTTGGTTTGTGCTTGGTTTGTGCTTGGTGTGTGTTTGGTTTGTGCTTGGTTTGTGCTTGGTTTGTGCTTGGTTTGTGTTTGGTTTGTGATTGGTTTGTGCTTGGTTTGTGCTTGGTGTGTGTTTGGTGTGTGTTTGGTTTGCTCTTGGTTTGTGATTGGTTTGTGTTTGGTTTGTGCTTGGTTTGCTCTTGGTTTGTGCTTGGTGTGTGTTTGGTTTGTGATTGGTTTGTGCTTGGTTTGTGCTTGGTTTGTGCTTGGTTTGTGCTTGGTTTGTGATTGGTTTGTGCTTGGTTTCTGCTTGGTTTCTGCTTGGTTTGTGCTTGTTTTGTGCTTGGTTTGTGCTTGGTTTGTGCTTGGTTTGTGCTTGGTTTGTGCTTGGTTTGTGCTTGGTTTGCAAGCACACATAGAAGACCTCAGTGAAATCAGTGAAGGATTTCTGCTTCTATAACGGGATCTCGGTACTGCTGTACAACCGTGGCCAGTCCCTGGACCGGATTCCCCTGCACTCAGCTAGAACCCGGACGTCAGGGGAGAGGGAATTTTGAAAGCGGCTATCTCTCAAATCATACAGGTTTGAGAGATGCCGCTGGGCTCATTTAATTGGCATTTTTAAGGTCTACAACATGAACTAAAGTTGTTTTTAAGTATTACTATCCCTTTAACTCTTTGAGTTCCATAGAGGTATCCAGTGCATTGCGAATTGTTGGGTACCCCTCTGGCACCCAGATGTAAATGACCTGGCAGTGCAGGGGCCGATAAACCAGTCAATTCACAGGCCTCATTAGTCTACTGACCGGGCATAGAGCAATACATAAACTGGTTTAACCCTTTGAGTGACTGCATACTCCTCTGGCATCCAAAGTATTAACCCCCCCACAAAAAACCCTCAGGAGATTGGGGTTGTGCTGACCACATTGATGTGCACTACACAATGACAAAAGTGGAGCAATTTTGGGAACCAACGCAAATTCCCAATTATATAATTACGGCTTTTAATCAATTGAATGGTAGAGAGGTCTTTATCGCATTGCAAAGCTATGTGTTGGCGACATCTCAGGCGTTTAAGAGGTTAAACCAGTGTATATACTCTTTAGTGGATTTCCTTTATC
Source organism: Rhinophrynus dorsalis (assembly GCA_037306005.1). Taxonomy (NCBI): domain Eukaryota; kingdom Metazoa; phylum Chordata; class Amphibia; order Anura; family Rhinophrynidae; genus Rhinophrynus; species Rhinophrynus dorsalis. Next base: position 124,223,158 of record CM074728.1, read on the forward strand.
CCCTCTGGTGCAGTTGGTTCAGAATTGTTCCACTCCCTTTGTGCATATGGCCCTGAGGTTCCGGTCTCTGCCTGAGGTAAAATCCTGTGAATTACAGTCTCCTGACCACCATCCTACTGATAAATATCACTGCAGATACAGCACGTCTTAAAGGAGAGTTAACATCTCCACCTCACTCACCATACAAAAAATCCCTTATGACCCCTATGAACTTTATGTGTATGTTTGCTTCTAGCAACATCTTCAATCAGTGCTGGATGCCAGGTCGATTGAGGCGGACATGACAATTGATGACAGAGCCCCAGGACCTAAAACCCAACCCACCGCACATGATAATCTTAACTATTTAACCCCTCGAGTGTCAGAGAGATATTCAACACAATGAGTTGGATACCTCTCTGGCACTCAACGGGTTAAGGTCAGAGGGCTGTGTAACGCATTGCGAAACTGAAAAGCAATGTGTTGCACACACATATGGTACGTAAAGAGTAGTCATGTGCTCTCTTCCTGCTTCAGTTTAAGTAAACTTCCAGCAACCGTCATGTCCGCCCCCATGGAACGGACATCCAGGCAGCGTTACATATGTATCTTTATCTGTGAATCTATTTTCATATCCTTAATAATGTGGATATCAGTCTTAGTTTTCCATTAACCCCTCGGATTCTAGAGACGGCTCCTAAGCATTGCTCTGCATTCCAAGAGTTAACAGCCGCTCTCTTTTGGACAGTCATTTTTAGCCAGGGAATGCTCGGAAAGCCGCAGAGCTAATAAGAACCAGGCAGTGAAAATGAAGTTTTAAACCAAGAATTCCTCAGCGAATGCTTCCAGCGTGGTTCAGCTGTGTGAGGTCTGGCTGAGTCACGAACTGCCACAGATATCGCTGGTACGGAAAAGCAAAGCAGAACTCCAGACTGTGCGACTTGGCACACACAAATGGAGTCCAGGCTCCAGCGCTTTCCTGGGACAATCAGCCAATAAGAGCGATTCTAAAACAAACACGTCTGCTCTCAAAGCAGCTCTACCCACACGCAAACCCTTTCCAGACCTGCTGGGACAGCATCTCATTAGGCAGCGGAGTGTAATTTCACTAGCACTAACCCTGTAGATCAGTGGGGGGGGGGGGGATGGGGCAGGTGGCCCTTGGGCCAAAAAAGGCCCTCTGACTTCCCCTGTGGCCCCCAGTCCATTCTCTGGTACAGCGGGTGGAACAGGGTGAGAAGGAGGAGAAGTGGGAGGAACAGGGTGAGAAGGAGGAGAAGTGGGTGGAACAGGGAGGGAAGGAGGAGAAGTGGGTGGAACAAGGTGAGAAGGAGGAGAAGTGGGTGGAACAGGGTGGGAAGGAGGAGAAGTGGGTGGAACAGGGTGAGAAGGAGGAGAAGTGGGTGGAACAGGGTGAGAAGGAGGAGAAATGGGTGGAACAGGGTGAGAAGGAGGAGAAATGGGTGGAACAGGATGAGAAGGAGGAGAGAAGGAGGAGAAGTGGGTAAAGTTTCATAAGAAACTCACCACCACTGGATAATCAGTATCTGTCCCCAGAGACCCAGTAATTTACTTTAAAAAAACTGAGGCGCCGGGGAAAATCCAGAGAGTTCCCAAGTATAATTCCCCTGTAATACTATTAGTACCCAAAAAATAGCCCCATATTCCTTTGTTTTGCCTCAGACCTACATTTACCAAATGCACTGGAAATCTCTCCAGCAACCAAGGGGTAAATCTACCTTTTGCAACGCCTAGATAGAATGTTTAACCATAGACTGTGGCACTTTGGTGGATCTGATGGTCATATATACATCTGCTCACACTCACATATATATGCACATACACAAGATATATATATACACACACACACACACACACATATATATATACGCACATACACATATTATATATATATATACACACACACACACATATATATGCACATACACAAGCTATATATATATACACACACATATATATATATACACACACACACACACACACACACAAGATATATATATATATACACACATATACACACCAGGGTGAGCTCATGTTGATTGAAAGTTCCCAGGTATGTTGATTTGGTTTTATAAACTATATGATACAAAATAAAAATCTGTAATATGATTAACCTCTTCACTACTAGTAACTATTCAAGTACCTCAACCTTTCTGCTTGTATAATTCCTCGTACAGTTTCACATTGGGGTGAATACAAAATACAACATTTTCATCTCTCATCATCATTTAACCCTTAAGTGCCAGAAAAGTATTACAATGGATACCTCCAGGACTCAAAGGGTTAAACTGCTCTAGATCGTCTCAGTCTGATGATCCCACCAACTGAATTGAATTTATGATTATTATTATTAAAACAGATTAAGTCTATGTAGGTTATACACTAAGATGTGATAAAGAGGTGATAAAGTGGAGATGACTTCTCCAGTGATATCCCTTATCAAGTTCCTATGTTATTCTATAGAACCAATACACTAATATCTGACTGATGTATGATAGACTCCTACTTATATAGATATACCTGCCTGCTGTATGATGGACTCCTACTTAGGAAAGTACTTCTGTTACACACAGTAATTTTATTTCAGAACGGAGGCTTCAATATTATGCTTTATCTCTTTCACTGCAAACCCTCAGCAGCAAAGCAAGTTTTGATGGACTCCTACATAGGTAAGTGCTTCTGTTACACACAGTAATTATATAGATATACCTGACTGCTGTATGATGGACTCCTACCTAGGTAAGTACTTCTGTTACACACAGTAATAATATAGATACACCTGACTGCTGTGTGATGGACTCCTACCTAGGTAAGTGCTTCTGTTACACACAGTAATTATATAGATACACCTGACTGCTGTATGATAGACTCCTACCTAGGTAAGTGCTTCTGTTACCCACAGTAATAATATAGATATACACCTGACTGCTGTGTGATGGACTCCTACCTAGGTAAGTGCTTCTGTTACACACAGTAATTATATAGATACACCTGACTGCTGTATGATGGACTCCTACCTAGGTAAGTGCTTCTGTTACACACAGTAATTATATAGATACACCTGACTGCTGTATGATGGACTCCTACCTACGTAAGTGCTTCTGTTACACACAGTAATTATATAGATACACCTGACTGCTGTGTGATGGACTCCTACCTAGGTAAGTGCTTCTGTTACACACAGTAATTATATAGATACACCTGACTGCTGTATGATGGACTCCGACCTAGGTAAGTGCTTCTGTTACACACAGTAATTTTATATATATACACATATATATATATATATATATATATATATATATATATATATATATATATATACACACAGTACCTGACTTCCCAATGATTTGGGCACCCTTCTTCATCTACACGCAGGGTTGATGAGAATTATTGTCCTGAACTGCTGGGGGGCCACATGTTTCCCACCCAGGCTATTTGGGTTGTAAAATGTTTCCAGCGCAGAATGTTTCTTCATTATTCTTCCCGGAAACCATTTTCGACCTTTGATACTTTGGGTGGCAAAGACCTGTGATTCTCAATGAATTAAGATAATTTAGACTAACGGGGGGAAAAAAATCATCCATTTATTGCTAGAGGTGTTTCCTCTGCTAAGGAATTGATATGTATTTTATTTATATATATGAGAAGTACACAGAAGACTCATATATTATTATTGCTGGTGTACGCATGCATAAATTATAGGAAATGTACGTTTTCATAACTAAAATTAAGGATTTCCAGCCGTACTCAATAGAACATCAACTCACCTATAAATAAATTAAGGCAAATAAGTGAAATTAAGTTTATTGACGGAGGTTCAAACACTTTTGGGGCTGTCTGTTACTACAGCAAAATCTTTTTAATGGTAATAGAGAGGCAGGGAATTTCACCAGATAACGAAATCCATTGATCTCCTCTCCCCTGGGCCGCGCTGTGTCTGGAAGGGCTTCATGTGTGGCTTTGGTCCAGAATTGCACCCTGCCAAAAAACGCTTAGCAAGTTAGCAGCCAACAAAAATGTAAGAGGTCTGCTCTGCATGTGGCAACAACATGAAAAGAAGTGGCTTTTCAGCTTAATCCGACAAACGTCAGCATATGACACCAATATTAAAATGAAATAGCTGTAATTTTCAATCACGTTTTGCGTTCCCTGGGATTTGTGCCTGCAAAATAAAGGAAGCTCGGAAGCTATTTAAGGTTCTTCTGTTTTGTAACAAAAAAAATCTTAGGAAATGCACTTCAAAGATACAAATGCCACTTATTACTAACGGGAGAGAACATCAATTACAGTTTTCAGATCTCTTAAAGGAACACCATCACCTAAATTAAATTGGGATATGTACACGCTAACAGGCATTTCACTAAAAATGAAAGTTAATTTAGGTTTGATAATTGCGATCCATATCCAGTAATTAAATAAAAAAAAAAGTTGGGAGAAAAACAAGCAGCATCATAGGGTCTCAATTGATTTTAACACTTCTGGCACTCAGAGGGTTAAGAGATCATAATGCTTTTTTTCTATTTTGTTTTTCTCGTGAGTAGCAAACTATTACCCCTTAATGACTGGTGGCGCGGTCACTTAAGGACCACCGAGTATTTTTTTTTTTTAATTTCCGGTTCCGGACTCCCCGAACGGCGTGCAGCCGCGGGGGGAGCCCAGAGTTCTATGAAGGTCATGGTACATCATTGGTCGTTAACTCAGATCGACCCATGACATACTATGACCGTCAAGGGTCGTTAAGGGGTTAAATAGTGCGAATGATGTCTGTCTCATTCATTCATTTAAAGATTTATTATTTCACCTCTCGCCCTTTTCCCTGATTATCCCCCTTTCCAGTGAAGGCACTTATAGTGACCAGTTGCTATGGCAACCTGACCCGGTACTCGCTCATGTAGAGACATTTTTCTCTGCTTGAGCCGTTTAAATCCATCCTGAGTACTGACTAGAGCTCACTCAATTCTCAGGATGCATTAAAACTGCTCGTACCGAGACAAACGTCTTTGTGGGAGCAAGCACCAGGTGAGTCACCATGACAACTGCTCATTCCTAAAGACCAGCCCTCTCAGTTGTGGAAAAGTCTACCCAAATCCTGGATCTGGAACGGTGAGAGCACAGAACAGCCGACATTATAAAGCAAACTGATCTAGATTGCAGGGATCTGTAACGAAGCCATCCAAGAGGTTAGATAAATTTAACTACAAGGATGAACATTTTCATTAGTCCAATAGTCTGTGACTAGTAAAAAAAAAAATTGAGAAGAAGATAAGAAATTATGATGTTCTCACTATTTAACATTGGGTGGACTAGTCATTTTTGTCCTGAACTAGGGAGCGTCACCGGCGGGGGCAAAGGCTTAACTAGAAGCCTCTGTGGAGGGGTCAGTGTGGTCGAGGGGGGCCAATGTGGTGGTGGTGAGGGCCCATGGTACTTCTTGCACCAGGGCCCCCACCACCACCACATTGGCCCCCCTCGACCACACTGACCCCCTCCACAATGCCCCTCAATCTCAACAATGTCCCACTTATCCTACCAGGAGCTGCCACGCAGTCCTCTTAGTAATGTAGAGCGCTGGAAGATGATGTCATCGCTCTGCATTACTAGATGATGTCATCTCCCAGCGCTCTGCATAACTAGAGCTCCGGAGGCAGATTGCGGGCGCCAGGCGGAGGGTTTGCAGGGGGCAGTCAGGCCCCTGGAGTGCACGGGTCCGGTCGCAGGTGCGACCCCTATAGTTACGCCACTGGGCGGGGGTTCTTGTCACCTTATTCTTGTTGGACAAATGCACCAGAATAACCACAGATAAAAGGTACCAGCCATGGACAAATGGTAGAAGATCAATGACAAAATGTACAGAGGAACATAGAAACATAGAATATGACAGCGGATAAGAACCATTTCGGCCCATCTAGTCGCCCATTTCCTACAGTAAAAACCTCAAACCTTGTTTGGTCCTTGGTCTTTTCTTATGTTAAGGACAGACTTATGCCTATACCATGCATGATTACATTCTCTCGCAGTATTAGCCACTACCATTTCTGCTGGTAGGCTAGTCCACTTATCTACCACTTCCGCTGGTAGGCTAGTCCATGTATCTACCACTTCTGCTGGTTGGCTATTCCACTTTTCTACTACCCTCTCAGTGAAGTAAAACTTTCTTACATTACATCTAAACCTGTGTCCCTCTAGTTTTAGACTATGGCCTCTTGTCCTAACATTTTTACTCCTTAGAATTTGATGGCAGATAAGAACCATTTGGCCCATCTAGTCGCCCATTTTCCTACTGTAAAAACCTCAAACCTTATTTGGTCCTTGGTCTTGTCTTATGTTAAGGACAGACTTATGCTTATCTCATGCATGCTTACATCCCCTCGCTGTATTAACCGCTACCACTTCTGCTGGTAGGCTATTCCACTTATCTACTACCCTCTCAGTGACGTAAAACTTACTTACATTACATCTAAACCTGTGTCCCTCTAGTTTTAGACTATGGCCTCTTGTCCTAACATTTTTACTCCTTTGAAATGTATTTCTCTCCTGCACTTTGTTGAATCCCTTCATATATGTGAATGTGTCTATCATATCCCCTCTCTCTCTTCTCTCCTCAGATCCTTTAGTCTACCCTGATATTTATTTTCCTGTAAACCAGTCACCATTTTAGTAGTCCTTCTCTGAATTCTCTCTAGTATCTATAGCCTTCTGGAGATGGGGTCTCCAGTCCTGTACACAATACTCTAGGTCTCCAGTACTGTACACAATACTCTAGGTCTCCAGTACTGTACACAATACTCTAGGTCTCCGGTACTGTACACATTACTCTAGGTCTCCAGTACTGTACACAATACTGTAGGTCTCCAGTACTGTACACAATACTGTAGGTGAGGCCTAACTAGAGATCTGTATATTGGCATGACCACTTCCCTTTCTCTGCTACTAATGCCCCTAGTTATACAACCCAGTACCCTGCTTGCATTCACCACTGCTTTGTTGCATTGCCTGCCTACCTTTAAGTCATTAGAAATAATTATTCTCAAATCCCTTTCCTCTCTTGTCTCTGACAGCACAGTACCATTTATACTATATTTTTCCTTTGGATTTTTACGTCCCAAGTGCATTATTTTACATTTATCTTCATTAAACTGCAGCTGCCACACTCTTGTCCATTCTTCTAATTTACCTAAATCATTTGTTATTTAGATTATTCCCCCTGGAATGTTTACCCTATTGCAGATCCTTGTATCATCTGCAAAAAGTCATACCTTTCCTTGAAGACCTTTTGCTATATCACTAATAAATATATAAAAAAATGGGCCCCAGTACAGATCCCTGAGGTACCCCACTAGTAACATTCCCTTGGTCTGAAAATTCTCCATTGACTACCACCCTCTGCCTCCTGTCACCCAGCCATCGCCTTATTCATTTAACTATTTTTACATGCAGACCCAAACACTGCAATTTATTAATGATTATTCTATGAGGGACAGTGCAAAATCTAGATAAGCTATATCGTCTGCTCCCCCTTGGTCTATTATTTTAGATACCAAAAAAAATATACGAGATTAGGCTGACAAGATCTCCCTGCTATATACCCATGCTGTTTGGGGTCTTGCAAGCCATTTAAATTCAGATATTTACAATTCTTTCCTTTAACATAGTTTCCATTAATTTTCCCACTACTGATGTAAGACTTCCTGGTCTGCAGTTACCAGACTCTTCCCTGCTACCTTTTTTTTGTGAAGCGGTACTCTATTTGCTACCTTCCAATCTTCTGGAACTACTCCTGTCGATAGTGACTGATTGAATAATTCTGTTAAAGGTTTTCCCAGAACACTCTTATGTTCTTTTAATAACTTTGGGTGTATCCCATCTCCAATTGATTTATCTGTTTTTACCTTAGCGAGTCTTTCTATTTTTTTTTTCTAAGAGAGGTCCCTTCCCTTCACTGACCTGGCTGAAAATCCACTCTGAACCTCAGTGATACATTTCTTGGCCAGTACTGGCCTATAATGAAGCATCCTAGGCACAGGTCATATTGTGTGCAAATTATGTAACTAAACCTATTGTTTCATACATAGCATATACTGCATAGCTACATATTAACATGTCAACTGAAATATAAGAATGCACAATATTCTTCTCTCTCTTTCTGGATATTAACATTCCACACTGTTCTACATTACTAATTGCCACTAACTGCCAGCAAGATACTACATCCCTCACTGCTCAACATTACCAACTGCCACGCCCTGCCAGCAAGATACTAACATGCCACACTGTTCTTCATTACCAACTGCCACGCCCTGCCAGCAAGATACTAACATGCCACACTGTTCTTCATTACCAACTGCCACTTCCTGTCAGCTAGATACTAACATTCCACACTGTTCCACATTACCAACTGCCACTTCCTGCCAGCAAGATATTAACAATCCACACAGCTCCACATTACCAACTGCTACTAACTGTCATCAAGAGTCTAACATTCCACACTGTTCCACATTACCAACTGCCACGCCCTGCCAGCAAGATACTAACATGCCACACTGTTCTTCATTACCAACTGCCACGCCCTGCCAGCAAGATACTAACATGCCACACTGTTCTTCATTACCAACTGCCACTTCCTGTCAGCTAGATACTAACATTCCACACTGTTCCACATTACCAACTGCCACTTCCTGCCAGCAAGATATTAACAATCCACACAGCTCCACATTACCAACTGCTACTAACTGTCATCAAGAGTCTAACATTCCACACTGTTCCACATTACCAAATGCCACTTCCTGCCAGCAAGATACCAACATTCCACACTCTTCTACATTACCAACTGCCACTTCCTGCCATCAAGAGTCTAACATTCCACACTGTTCTACATTACCAACTGCCACTAACTGCCATCAAGAGTCTAAGATTCCACACTCTTCTACATTACCAGCTGCCACTTCCTGCCAGCCATCGGTTTAATTCCCATTGGTTTAAATGGAACCTTTACGTTATTGAATGCCATTGGGGGCGGGGGTGGGGGGTACGAAGGAAAAGATTCCATTGGTTTAAACTGGACCTTTAACAAATACACATTTCCCTGGGTTTAATGGTACAGAGTTACCCTCACACATGACCCGTTTATGTAGATAAAAAAATAAACAAATAAATATCATTAAACCCTTAACGACCGGCCACGCAATGAAGGGCCAAGGAGCGTTTTTTAATTTTCTTTTTATTTTGCTCGGATGGATTTACGGGTCCCCGTACGGTGCGCACCTGTGCAAGGAACCCGGAATTCCATGATGTACATAATCATCATGCGTCTTTAACGGAGGTTTTTCCATGACGGTTATTGCACGTCACGGGTCCTGAAGGGGTTAAATCCAAATATCTGCTATCACTCCAGCCAGTGTGAGGCAGTCCTAGGCTACTCCGAATACAGTATACGCTATGGAATCCGAATACAGTGTTTGTTATGGAATCCGAATACAGTGTACGCTATGGAATCTGAATACAATGTACGTTATGGAATCTGAATACAGTGTACACTATGGAATCTGAATACAGTGTTTGTTATGGAATTCAAATACAGTGTATGTTATGGAATCTGAAGAGTGTACGCTATGGAATCTGAATACAGTGTACCTTATGGAATCCAAATAGTGTACGTTATGGAATCCGACTACAGTGTACACTATGAAATCCGAATACAGTGTACGTAATGGAATCCAAATACAGTGTACGTAATGGAATCCAAATACAGTGTACACTATGGAATCCGAATACAGTGTACGTTATGTAAGGTTCATCTCACGTTGTGTTACACCAGGGAACACGCTGTAAGGATCTCACTATACAGTATGTGCACTAGTGAGTTAGTGGGAAGTGATTGGTTAACTTATATTACTTCTCATGTTGAGTTAGACCAGGGAACAAGTTGTGGGGATCTCATTATACAGTATGTGCACTAGTGAGTTAGTGGGAATTATCACTATCACTGATTATTTAAGTTACATTCCTTCTCACTTTGCGTTACACCAGGGAACAAGGTGACAATAATGAGAAAAATAACAAGTAACTAACATGTCAGGAGTGAGAGTCTTACCCACCAAACGCTCCAAGTCACAGGTAAAGGAGGACGTATTAAAAAAACTGGTGGGACGTAGATACAAAGACAAAACTAGAGCGATTGTAAGAAAAAACAAACGCACCATAGGAAAATATAGAAATACAACATTCACATTGATCTAAACAGGACTGGGACTTTTTGATAGAGATGTCCTATCTCTGCAGTATCTATATTATAGGATTATCCACCGTCTCTGCAATATGTTGGAGACCTCTGTGGTGATCAAGAGGTTAAAATCCCCATTTAAATTAATGGGAAACTTGGGGAATGTATATTTCCCCCTGTAGTTGGGTTGGTTTGTACTAGAGTTAACCCTTTGAGTGCCTGAGTGGTACAGAATGCATTGCTTTGCCTTCAGCATAATTCAGCTTTGCAATGCATTCCGTACCACTCTGGCACTCAAAAGGTTAATCCAGTTTTCTGTAGTCTCGGTATTTATACCCTTTTTCACTGACTTCAGCTCTTCCACATCGGTCAGGTGACCAAACTGTGCCCCTCAAGTTGTTGCTAAATCAAAATTCCCATCATCCTGTCCTGGCAGGTTGCCTGCTTCTATTGTTTTAAGGTTGATTTAACCCTATGAGCGCCATAGGGGTACGCAACGCATTGCAGAGCAATGCATTGTGTACCCCTTTGGCACTCAAAGGGTTAAGACTAAATATTTTTTTTCCCCCATGTATATATTTTATATTATTTTATATTATATCACAAAATATTATTCGGTAGATCCTCACACGAGAAGAGATTAGAATTGCAAATGAAGTTAACTTAATGCACGTTCTCAATCTTTTATTATAACAATTCCTAAAACGGAGCGCAGCCCTGCCAGGGCCTAATTCCTGGATGTCCAATAAAAGCATTAGGAGTGACTGATTACAGTTTCAGTTATGCTGAAGGTCTGCGCCAGCTTCACGTCACCAATACAGGGCTATAGCTTAAAGTGGACACTGGAGAAGTTTTGCATATTTTTAATCAACATTGAATACTGTCCACATTATATGGTACACCAGAGGTAGGCAAGCTATGGCACTCCAGAAACTGAGGACAACAACTTCCAATATCCCCAATGAGCTGTTCACAACTGGAATAGCTAAGGCCATACATCCCAAATGTCCCTCTTTTAGACCCAAATCTCTGTCTCTCTTTCTCACCCTGGTGTCCTTCTTTTTCAGGAATCAGACTGCATACTTCTTAAGTGTCCCTCTTTAGGAGATATTAGGGGTCTGTACCGCCCAAGTGTCCCTCTTTAGGAGATATTAGGGGTCTGTACCTCCCAAGTGTCCCTCTTTAGGAGATATTAGCGGTACATACCTCCCAAGTGTCCCTCTTTAGGAGATATTAGGGGTCTGTACCTCCCAAGTGTCTCTCTTTAGGAGATATTAGGGGTCCATACCTCCCAAGTGTCCTATTTAGGAGATATTAGGGGTCCATACCTCCCAAGCGTCCTATTTAGGAGATATTAGGGGTCCATACCTCCCAAGTGACCCTCTTTAGGAGATATTAGGGGTACATACCTCCCAAATGTCCCTCTTTAGGAGATATTAGGGGTCCATACCTCCCAAGTGTCCCTCTTTAGGAGATATTAGGGGTCCGTACCTCTCAAGTGTCCCTCTTTAGGAGATATTAGGGGTCTGTACCTCTCAAGTGTCCCTCTTTAGGAGATATTAGGGGTCCATACCTCCCAAGTGTCCCTCTTTAGGAGATATTAGGGGTCTGTACCTCTGAAGTGTCCCTCTTTAGGAGATATTAGGGGTCCATACCTCCCTAGTGTCCCTCTTTAGAGATATTAGGGTACATACCTCCCAAGTGTCCCTCTTTAGGAGGTATTAGGGGTCCATACCTCCCAAGTGTCCCTCTTTAGGAGATATTAGGGATCTGTACCTCTGAAGTGTCCCTCTTTAGGAGATATTAGGGGTCCATACCTCCCAAGTGTCCCTCTTTAGGAGATATTAGGGTACATACCTCCCAAGTGTCCCTCTTTAGGAGATATTAGGGGTCCGTACCTCCCAAGTGTCCCTCTTTAGGAGATATTAGGGGTCCATACCTCCCAAGTGTCCCTCTTTAGGAGATATTAGGGGTCCGTACCTCCCAAGTGTCCCCTTTTTAGGAGATATTAGGGTCCATACCTCCCAACTGTCCCTCTTTAGGAGATATTAGGGGTCCGTACCTCCCAAGTGTCCCTCTTTAGGAGATATTAGGGGTCCATACCTCCCAAGTGTCCCTCTTTAGGAGATATTAGGGGTCTGTACCTCCCAAGTGTTCATCTTTAGGAGATATTAGGGCTTTGTACCTCCCAAGTGTCCCTCTTTAGGAGATATTAAGGGTCCGTACCTCCCAAGTGTCCCTCTTTAGGAGATATTAGGGGTCCGTACCTCCCAAGTGTCCCTCTTTAGGAGATATTAGGGGTCTGTACCTCCCAAGTGTCCCTCTTTATTGAGGCCTAAGCAATCCTGTGCTCTTATCTCTGTATGGCCTCCAGCCACTTCCTTATTGCTAGAGTCATGTTACTGGCACTGGCATGGACGCCTGTTTATGGGCCTATTCTGAGCCTAATTGGGTCCTGCCTCCTTCTGCTGCTTTATAAACCTCATTGAGGCTAGGACTGGTTGCCATATCTGTGCATCTCGTCAGTGTTGCTCTTGTTTGACCCTTGCTTGGCTGCAGTGTTTACTCCTGATTGATCCTGTGGCTTTGTCTGACTACCCGATCTTTGTATGACCCTGGCTTGTCCGACTACCCGCTCTGTTTTGACCTTGGCTGTGGCTGACTACTCCATTTGGCTTTTGACTGTGTCTTGTCTGACTTACGCTCTGTGCTGTCCTTCACACCAGTCTGACTATCACCTGTCTGGGCTAGTTGTTGGCGCACTCCATCTGTGTAGTGCAACTGCTACCTCCGTGGTAGAGTTGCTGGTTGCCTCTCACTCTGTTGCCTCCATCCTGTGCCACTGTATCCGTTACCTCCTGGGCCTTTTGTGTAACCCTCAGCTCTGTAGCCTACGTACAGTACTGCCTTCACATACTTACCGGTGTTGCCGCTGGCTACGTTCCATACTCTTGCCTCCGCCCTTTGCCTACCTAGTAGATTGGTTCCGTGACTCTTTCTGAGTACTAGTTACTCTCTGTCTCACTCCTCCTGCCACTCTGTGGTAGAGTCACTACTTCAAAACATCTGTCTGCCTGTCTCGTTTCTGGGAGTTTAGCCATCGATCCAGTGATCAGGTTTCCGGGCTTTCCAGGTTTCCATTTGTTAGGTATAGAACCAAACCTGGTTCTGCTCCCATCTATCTTTATAGGCTACTGAGAACCAGTTACAGTTCAGTGTCAATCCTTGGGTAGTGGGCTCGGCACTGTCCTCACGCCTGTTCCTAAGGTTGGGGAAGTGCTTACTCTTGATTATCCTAATAAACTGGTTAAACTTCACTGTACCTATAGTCGTGTGTATTATTTACACCGGTGTCCGTGACACTCTTTTATTATTTTATATTAGGGGTCTATACCTCCCAAGTGTCCCTCTTTAGGAGGGACTGCCCCTCTTTGAGACTGAAATCCACTGTCACTCTTTCCCACCCTGGTGTCCCTGTGTTTAGGAGATCAGACTGTGTGGTGTATATATAAGTGTATCGCCCTGATGTCTCTGTGTTTAGGAGATCAGACTGTGCGGTGTGTATATAAGTGTATCACCCTAGTGTCCCTGTGTTTAGGAGATCAGACTGTGTGGTGTGTATATAATTGTATCACCCTGGTGTCCCTGTGTGTAGGAGATCAGACTATGCATTGTGTATATAAGTGTATCACCCTGGTGTCCCTGTGTTTAGGAGATCAGACTATGTGGTGTGTATATAAGTGTATCACCCTGGTGTCCCTGTGTGTAGGAGATCAGACTGTGTGGTGTGTATAGAAGTGTATCACCCTGGGGTACCTGTGTTTAGGAGATCAGACTGTGTGGTGTGTATATAAGTGTATCACCCTGGTGTCCCTGTGTTTAGGAGATCAGACTGTGTGGTGTATATATAAGTGTATCGCCCTGATGTCTCTGTGTTTAGGAGATCAGACTGTGCGGTGTGTATATAAGTGTATCACCCTAGTGTCCCTTTGTTTATGAGATCAGACTGTGTGGTGTGTATATAATTGTATCACCCTGGTGTCCCTGTGTGTAGGAGATCAGACTATGCGTTGTGTATATAAGTGTATCACCCTGGTGTCCCTGTGTTTAGGAGATCAGACTATGTGGTGTGTATATAAGTCTATCACCCTGGTGTCCCTGTGTGTAGGAGATCAGACTGTGTGGTGTGTATAGAAGTGTATCACCCTGGGGTACCTGTGTTTAGGAGATCAGACTGTGTGGTGTGTATATGAGTGTATCACCCTGGTGTCCCTGTGTTTAGGAGATCAGACTGTGTGGTGTGTATATAAGTATATCACCCTGGTGTCCCTGTGTTTAGGAGATCAGACTGTGTGGTGTGTATAGAAGTGTATCACCCTGGTGTCCCTGTTTGTAGGAGATCAGACAGTGTGGTGTGTATATAAGTGTATCACTCTGGTGTCCCTGTGTTTAGGAGATCAGACAGTGTGGTGTGTATAGAAGTGTATCACCCTTGTGTCCCTGTGTTTAGGAGATCAGACTGTGTGGTGTATATATAAGTGTATCACCCTGGTTTCCCTGTGTTTAGGAGATCAGACTGTGTGGTGTGCATATAAGTGTATTACCCTGGTGTCCCTGTGTGTAGGAGATCAGACTGTGTGGTGTGTATATAAGTATATCACCCTGGTGTCCCTGTGTTTAGGAGATCAGACTGTGTGATGTGTATATAAGTGTATCACCCTGGTTTCCCTGTGTTTAGGAGATCAGACTGTGTGGTGTGTATATAAGTGTATCACCCTGATGTCCCTGTGTTTAGGAGATCAGACTGTATGGTGTGTATATAAGTGTATCACCCTGGTGTCCCTGTGTGTAGGAGATCAGACTGTGTGGTGTGTATATAAGTATATCACCCTGGTGTCCCTGTGTTTAGGAGATCAGACTGTGTGATGTGTATAGAAGTGTATCACCCTGGTGTCCCTGTGTTTAGGAGATCAGACTGTGTGGTGTGTATAGAAGTGTATCACCCTGGTGTCCCTGTGTGTAGGAGATCAGACTGTGTGGTGTGTATATAAGTGTATCACCCTGGTGTCCCTGTGTTTAGGAGATCAGACTGTGTGGTGTGTACATAAGTGTATCATCACCCTGGTGTCCCTGTGTTTAGGAGATCAGACTGTGTGGTGTGTATAGAAGTGTATCACCCTGGTGTCCCTGTGTGTAGGAGATCAGACTGTGCGGTGTGTATATAAATGTATCACCCTGGTGTCCCTGTGTTTAGGAGATCAGACTGTGTGGTGTGTATATAAGTGTATCACCCTGGTGTCCCTGTGTTTAGGAGATCAGACTGTGTGGTGTGTATAGAAGTGTATCACCCTGGTGTCCCTGTGTTTAGGAGATCAGACTGTGTGGTGTGTATAGAAGTGTATCACCCTGGTGTCACTGTTTAGGAGATCAGACTGTGTGGTTTGTATAGAAGTGTATCACCCTGGTGTCCCTGTGTTTAGGAGATTAGACTGTGTGGTGTGTGTATATAAGTGTATCACCCTGGTGTCCTTGTGTGTAGGAGATCAGACTGTGTGGTGTGTATAGAAGTGTATCACCCTGGTGTCCCTGTGTTTAGGAGATCAGACTGTGTGGTGTGTATATAAGTGTATCACCCTGGTGTCCTTGTGTGTAGGAGATCAGACTGTGTGGTGTGTATAGAAGTGATCACATTGCTCCTCAGTAATAAAGCTCTAAATAAAACGCTAACACATGCTTGGTTTTAATGACATGAGGTTGCACTTTGATCCCACACTACAGTGTGGTGAAGACACTTCCCCACTCTGGATGGCCCAGAGCCTCATTAAGTTTTTTTGCTTCTGAGCACACAAATTTTTTCTGGAACTAGCCTAACAAATCACTGACTTCTGTCATAATCTCTCTTACCAAACCAGTTCCCCAAACACAAAAGGAAAGCAATACTAATAATATTCCAAGCTAATCTAGGCTATCAGTGTTACACCACATAACGGCAATTTACTAAGCTTTTTTACACTGAAATTTCTCCTCTTATCACTGCTTGCATTACGAGGAGGGAGGACAAGTACGAGAGGGTGCTGATAAATATTGAGCCTTACCCAGAAAAAATTGAGGTAGGAAGCTGTAAATTGCAGGGTGTACTGGCCAATTTGTCTATATTCAATGGTGCAAAAATCAACTACCTATGATTTTAATTTATCTTTACTTTTAAGGTCCAAAGTGAACATGGCAGCACCTCCAGAAAAGTTCAATGTGGAAGAGCATAGGACCATAATCAAGTTCCTGTCTCTCCAAGGGAATGGTGCAAAGCAGATCCATGAAGAAATGTCACAAACTTTGGGTGACAGTGGCTCTTCATATGCAATAGTTAAACGTTGGGTTGTCAATTTCAAAACTGTCCATTTCTGTGTTGAAAGTGAGAAACCCAGTGGAAGGCCTGTTTCTGTCTCTGTGCCTGCAAATGTGAAAGCCATCCATGACATGATCCTGGAGGACCGCTGAATATCAGCCAAACATATTGCTACATATCTGGGCATATCACGTGAGGGAGTTGGTGCCTTTATCCACAACAACTTGGAAATGAGAAAGCTTGCAGCAAAGTGGATCCCAAAACTTTAGACAACCGAACAAAAGAGGAGACGTGTGGAGACATTGGTGGCTGTTTTGGAACATTTTGCAAGAAATTAGTCAGATTTCCTGGACAAACTGGTAACTGGTGATGAGACATGGATCTACTGTTATGATCCTGAGACAGAGGAACAGTCTAAGGAATGGAGGCACAGTGGTTCCCCCAGGCCAAAGAAGTTTCATGTGCAAAGGTCAGTGCAGAAGCAAATGGCAACAGTTTTTTGGGATAAGAACAGAGTTCTGCTGGTGGACTACCTCCAAAAGGGTTCAACCATCAATGCAACATATTACTGTGCTTTATTGATGAAGTTGAGGCAAAATATCAAGGAAAAACGTAGAGGAAAGCTCTCCAAAGGTGTCATCCTGTTGCATGACAACGCCTCATCACACACTGCAGGTGACACAATGGCAAACCTGACCTCCTTAGGCTTTCATGTGATGCCCCATCCACCCTATTCGCCCGACCTGGCTCCTTCTGACTATCATCTGTTCCCCAATCTCAAAAAATACCTAAAGGCACAACGATTTGGGAGTGTTCCGGAGGCAACTTATGCTACAAATGAGTGGTTACACCAGCAGTCAGAAGAATTTTATTTGCAGGGACTTTAGAAGCTGCAGGACAGATGTCACAAGTGCATTGACTTCCTGGGGGAATATGTAGAATAGTGTGGCAGTTACAGCTTTCTAGCTCAATTTTTTCTGGGTAAGGCTCAATACTTATCAGCACCCCCTCGTATATGTGTGATTTGGGGTGACCCCATTAGTCCTGTAAAACATTATACAACACATAACAAGGTATGGAGGGACATTACGCTATTCCATGTGCACGATGCTGAGTAGACATTTGGTATTTACACCATTAAAGTCAAAACCATGTAGAAGCATGTGAGCCGATATGCACTAAATCATTCATATGCTCTATCTAGTACATACCCCAAAGTGCAGACGGACAAACTGAAGAACAAGACCAGCTGAACTGATCTTACAGATTCCTACATCCTCCAAAGCTTCCAGGTTACCAAACAACATGGCTGGGTAACCCAACCACAGCAGGCCTGCTCATCTCTAGAGGGGAGTACATTTTATTACCCTATTATGCCATTTATTAAAAAACAGTTTAACCCAGCAAACAGTTTTTAATAAACAGCTACCCATTTTATTCTTATAGATACTTAGTACTCGAAAGTCACTATAGAAGTGTTTAGTAGAACTGTGCGGCTGGTATATAAATGTATTTGTGTTCTGAAGCATTGTCTCTGCCTTGAACAAGTCTCATTGCTAGTGAATTACTGCTGTTTAACTCAAGTCAGATAAAGAGAGCGAGGGCCTTTATTAGAAAAAATGAAGTCAACATTGACAGCTACTTTTGTCCTCTCTCTGAAATTATGTCCCACTCAATTTATAGACTTGTCACTGGATGCTGTATATCTTCATTTTAAAATTAGAAGGTGCAATGTGTAGGTTTGTTCGGTAGTTTGTATGTCACACGCCTGACTCATTCGATTAGAACTGCTGTTTTAGAAACGTTAATAGAGTCCAACTAATTATTTAATGCTGATAACAGATGAGATTTGGTACCGCGTTAGCCGTAGAAATACAGGAGGCAAATATAGTTGTTGATACCTTTTATTGGCTAACTAAGCAGATTTACAATGCAAGCTTTCAAGACCTTAGGTCTCTTCCTCAGGCATGTTACCTTTGCCTAAGGTCTTGAAAGCTTGCATTGTAAATCTGCTTAGTTAGCCAATAAAAGGTATCAAAAACTATATTTACCAACTAATTATTTAGCTTTGATTGACAAAAAGACAAACCTACACATTTGAAAACCTTCTTGTGTGGGCATTTTAGTTATGAACGTTTCAGTTTTAGGCTGGTACAAACAATGTGGAACTTCTGACCACAGTAAAACAATGAACATAATGTAAACAAGCAGTCCAGCCGCGATGATTTCACGTGTTTGTATCCTCTATAGGGCCGTTAGTGAGTGACAGCGGGCATAGAGTATACCAAGAACCACCACTATCTATGCCAGTCTGCAAACAGAGGGTAGTCACATAGGGAGGCGGTGTCTTTGCCAGTCTGTATACAGCGGGTGGTCACATAGCAAGGCTGTGGCTTGTGGCTGTGCCAGTCTGTATACAGCGGGTAGTCATATAGAGAGGTGTGCCAGTCTGTATATATAGTGGGTAGTCACATAGCGAGGCAGTGTCTGTGCCAGTCTGTAAAGATCCAGACATAGGCAATCCTGTGGCTGATGGCAAATTGTCGAGACAAGAGTACAAGAATAATGCAGAAACCCAGCACCATCCAATCTGACACATGTGAGGAGTGTGACCAGGTCTAGATGGCTGGTATTACTGTGGCACGCTTCTGGCACTTTGTGGAGCCCATGTTGTTGTGAGGGTACAAGGAGGCTCTGATCCTATGAGGCTGGCCTCCCCTCTGAGCACCTTTTTATTGAAAGGCAGTGACTGATTTCTGTGAAGTGAATCGTACCTTCTCTTTATGGTTTTATGTAAAAGTCGCCACAGTCTGCACCCATTGTGACACTGTTATATCCACTTTAACCTCAGGCATATTTCCTGGTTAAGTAGAAAATTCTGTGTAACATTTGTATGAATTAAAATGATTGCGGTTTCCCCCTGTCTGTAGAGCAACAACGGACCTTTTCTAACCCCAATTTGCATCCCACAAGATTCATAAAAGCAAAAGCCAAAAGAACATCTTGTTCCCCCCGATCCAACTTCTTACTATATCTAATAAAATAATACAATTAAATATAAATTTAGGACCACCTGCACAAAGACAGAGTAGTTCTGGTGTAAACCAACTGTATCATAGGGGACAATTAAGATTTCCTATTGATTTATATGGGCATTTAACCCTTTCAATGATAGAGAGGACTCTAAAGCAATGCACAGGAGACCATTTAGCATTCAACAGGATACATGTCCCTTTAGAGGATCAGTAAACGTTTTATGAAATAAAAATTATATTGTTTGGCTTTTCCTGCTTTAGGATTCGCCTAGTCTCAATCGACTGGGAGATGCATCTTAGCACAGTTATTACTGTTTAAACATATTTTTGTTTAATTAACAGTGCCCTTTAATGCCCAGATTTCAGGTAGTTATTTTTGGGAGAGGTGAGTCACTGACAACAGTTCTCTATATCAGTGATTCTCAAACTGTGCCTTCAGGACTCACTAACAGCCCAAGACTGTCATTGACTCAGCTATGCTTAAGCAGAGAAATCCTCAAGTAATGGGGGGGGTTTCACTAAGCAGTGACAAAGAGGTGATAAAGTGGTTATAACTTCTCAAGTTTATCACGTCTCCAATTCCTATGTTATTCTATGGAGCCTATGCACTATAATGTCTTCAACTTTGAGATCTTTGTGCACTGGCTCCATAGAATAGCATAGGAACTGAAGAAGTGATAAACTGGAGATATTAGTGCATTGGTTCTATAGAATAACACAGGAACTGGAGAAGTGATATCACTGGAGATATTAGTGCATTGGTTCTATTGAATAACATAGGAACTGGAGAAGTGATAAACTGGAGAAGCCATCTCCACTTTATCACCTCTTTATCACCGCTTAGTGACTCTCCCCCTGGCCTGATAGTGAGTCCCGTGGGCACAAGTTGGGAACCACTGTGCTATAGAACGTGATAGGAACAGCTGCATCACTTCCTGTAAGACTGAACTTTCAGGGCATGAGCTCGCTGGATTGTTGCTTACAGACAGAATAACAGATTCAAACAGTTTTAACATTTGACTAAAACCAATGCCAGCAGTCAAAGTGCACTTGTTTTATTCAGTGGAAAAACCCAACATAACGATTTTATAAAAAATAAATTATAATATATATTTCAAACATTTACCGTACCAAGGAAAATCACAGTAGATGGACAGGAACTAGTAGAAATGGAGTATTAATTTTACCTTGGACAGGAAATGTCAACAGATGGAAACAGCATGATGGAAAATGAGCAACAAATAAAACTAGGGTGACAACCATTTGGAAAACTTAGTAGTCCTGTCTTTAAGCCAAATTTACCACTCTGCCTCAAGCAACAAATTTTGACCAAAAAAAAGAGACCAAAAAAAACGTTCATGGATTTGTCAGCAAAGATCTATCACATCACTGAAAGAGTAAAGAGCCTGAAACAGAACTGGACAGGCCACATAGCAAAAAGACCTGATGGTATATGGGAGAAAGAGGTTTCTGAATGGATTTCACTTGATACTAAACACCAAAGAAGACCAAAGACAAGATGGGTGGATGCAATTACTAAATTTGTCAGTACACAGTGGTAACAAAAGGCACAGGATTGAAGTTGTTGGAGTCTTGCTGAGGAGGCCTTCATCTTGCAGTGGATCGATAATGGCTAAAGATGATGATTATGATGACATGTATATACACATACACCACACAATATAACGCTGGAAGTGACTATCATCTACTGAGAACAAAATTCAAAAATGATCTTAAGGAAGACAGAAAATTATCAAGTCCACAAACATGAAGGTCGACATTAGCCAACTACTGAAAAATCCTATAAATTTTGAGTTGACGCTGTTCAGAAGATTCAGTGTGTGCATGTCCTTCCAGACACAGACATTTCGACCCACAATGAAAAAGCTATTTAGATTATTGTAGACACTGCCCATGCCATTGCATGTGAAACATAAAAACGAACCGGAATATCGTAAGAAACAGTCGCCATGATGAAAAAAACAAGAAATGAGACAAAACGGTAATGTAAGAAACGGTAAAATATGTATAAATGTGCAAGGCAGTAAGGAAGAGCATAAAAGAAGAAATGTGCAAGTTCAATGTTGATCTCATCAAAAGGACAGAGGAAGAAAATCAAGGGACATAGAAAGCAAAACGAAAGATGGCCACACATAGGAGCCACGTGTTTGTATTAAAGGGATAGTAATGTTTCATAATAAAAGCAGCACTAATTAATCATCATAGTATTTGGACTTTGGAGAGTGTTATTTCAATTCTGTCAGAGTTGTAGTTCAAGAGTAATTCAATGACAAAGTATCCCCCTCCCGCCCCTTTTACTGATGTAACACTGCTCAGCCAGAGCAGAAGGGAGGTGCCCAGGTAGACTGCAGAGAGGGACAATCTTCAATTAAGATAAGGGAAAAACCTGAAAAACTTGTCAAGGGGGGCAGGGCTTTCATTGTTCTCATAGGAAGAAGATTGTCCCCTGCTGTTATCTGTCTGGTCTATGGACTGGATTCCACATCTGAGAAGAGATGGCTTACACTAGGTAAAAGGGACGGGAGGGGAAACTTTGCTTGTGAATATCTCTCAAACCATAAAGGTTTGAGAGATAAGACTTATATCGTTCTTCATGTTTTTTTTAATGCCTACAAAATAAAATAAAGATAAAACAAAGTATTACTATCCCTTTAAAGCTTGAATATGGTACAAAAGCAAGGGCTCAACAACAAATACTAAAATGAGTTGAAGAATTTTATTAATCCTTTGAGTGCCAGAGGGTATCCCTCTGGCACTCAAAGGGTTAAATCTTTATAAGGATGAAAGACATCAACTGAATGCAGTGTCAGAGGC
This sequence comes from Rhinophrynus dorsalis, assembly GCA_037306005.1. NCBI lineage: Eukaryota > Metazoa > Chordata > Amphibia > Anura > Rhinophrynidae > Rhinophrynus > Rhinophrynus dorsalis. The sequence goes on from CM074728.1 coordinate 124,245,596, forward strand.
TGGAGCTGTGCTACAAGGTTTGGTAGACCAAGTAGAAGCTGCAATAAAATCAATCAAAAATGGCAAAACAGCTTGACCTGATAAAGTCACTAATGAATTGAAAGCCCGAGGTCAACCCTTATTCAGAGCACTAGATAAACTATTTTCAAAATGCCTGAAACATGGAAAAATGTAGAAGTCATCTACTGCACAAAAAAGGTGATAAGGCTGATGTAAAACCAATAAACCTATGGCACTGGTCTGCAAGGTTTTCACAAAGGTACTGTCAAGAAGAATGGACACAATACTTAAAGGGATAGTAATACTTCAGATGTAAAAAAATATATGTTGTAGAGTTTATGTCCCTGAATAAAACAAGGGTACTCCCACCGCTGAGAGATATTTTATAAAAAAAAATTATAACAGCTCAAACTTGAATTTGTTTCAGGTGCAATATCACAGTGGCGCTGTTGCTACACCATCCTATGGAGATTTATGGTCTACGGTCCAGAGCAGTCCATAGGATGGTGTAGCAACAGCGCCACTGTAAATTCTCAGGCCACTGTGATATTGCACCTGAAACAAATTCAAGTTTGAGCTGTTATCATTTTTTTATAAAATATCTCTCAGCGGTGGGAGTACCCTTGTTTTATCCAGAGATATAAACTCTTTGCAATGGATTGTGTACCCCTCCAGCACTCAAAAGGTTAAAAGACCCATTTGTTCCCTGTGGTGCAGTTGGTTTGCTCCAGAATTGCTCTTCTTTTTGGCTTTGTGCATATGGCTCAAAATGTGCAGCAAACGAAATCTTATTAACCCCTTAGTGACAGGCCGCGTGCACATGCGGCCGTCACTTAACACCCGGCTAACTTTTTTTTTTTTTTGCCAAATGATTCCGGAGTCCCCGAACGGCGTGCAGCCGCGCGGGGACTGGGATTTCCAGGACGTGCCTGGTACGTCCACTGGCACTAAGTGACAGTTTTTGCGTGACGTACCAGGTAAGTCCATTGTCGGGAAGGGGTTAAAGGGTCAGTAATGTTTCACAATAAAATCATCTCCAATTAATCATCATAGTATTTGGACTTTGGAGAGTGTTATATCAATTCTGTCAGAGTTGTAGTTCAAGAGTAATTGAATGATAAAGTATCCCCCTCCCGCCCCTTTTACTGATGTAACACTGCTCAGCCAGATCAGAAGGGAGGTGCCCAGGTAGACTGCAGAGAGGGACAATCTTCAATTAAGATAAGGGAAAAAGCTGAAAAACCTGTCGAGGGGGGCAGCGCTTTCATTGTTCTCATAGGAAGAAGATTATTCCCTGCTGTTATCTGTCTGGTCTATGGACCGGATTCCACATCTGAGAAGAGATGGCTTACACTAGGTAAAAGGGGCGGGAGGGGAAACTTTATCATTCAATTACTCTTGTACTACAACTCTGACAGTATTGATATAACACTCTCCATGGCCCACATACTATGATGATTAATTGGAGATGATTTTATTTTGAAACATTACTATCCCTTTAATCTGGTAATTTTAAGTGTTGTGCTTAGCGGCTGTAGTGTCAGATCTAATATTACCGATGGTTTGGACAAGACACTTTAACATGACTTAATTATGAATCGTGCTTTAGGACCCGTTATGGGACAATGGCTTTAACAAGAGTAAAAAAAGTAGGGGGGATTTTTGACCCAAACCAATTGCACTATAGGGGAGAACTAAAAATGTAACCCCTTAAATGCAAGAGAGGTCTTCAACGCAGAGCTCGATGTTTTTTCCCTACAGAAGGATTTAGATAAACTAAGTGAATGGGCAGAAAAGTGGCAGATGTCATTTAATGTAGATAAATGTAAGGTTATGCATTTGGGCTATAGAAACAAACTTGCTACATATACTCTAAATGGGAAACAACTTGGGAAATCCTCATTAGAGAAAGATTTAGGTGTACTGATAGACAATAGTCTTCACAGCAGTGTGCAGAGTCACTCAGCTGCTGCAAGAGCAAATAGAGTACTAGCCTGCATAAAAAGAGGTGTAGAAGCAAGGGATGCTAATATTATCCTACCTCTGTATAAATCCTTGGTTAGGCCTCATCTAGAATATGGAGTACAATTTTGGGCGCCTGTTCTAAAAAAAGACATTACTGAACTGGAAAAGGTGCAGAGACGTGCAACAAAACTGATAAAGGGATTGGAGGATCTGAGTTATAAAGAGAGTCTAGCTAAACTGGGTTTGTTTACATTAGAAAAGAGACGTCTAAGGGGTGATATGATTACCATTTACAAATACATTCAAGGTCAATACAAAGAACTATCCAATTAATTATTTATTCAAAGAGCTGAGCTAAGAACAAGAGGTCATCCATTAAGACTTGAGGAAAGGCGCTTTCGACTAAAACACAGGCAGGGATTCTTTACAGTAAGGGCGGTAAGGCTATGGAATTCTTTGCCTCGGATGTTGTGCTTGCAGGTAATGTAACTGCATTCAAGAAAGCAATGGATGCCTATCTAGCACAGAACAATATTGACAGTTATGACAGATGGCTTCAAAGCAAATAGGATATTGAGCCGGGGAACTATTTGACACACACACACACACACACTCACACCTACACTGGAAATTGCTCCAGAGGGCTTTTTTGTTGCCTTCCTCTGGATCAACAGGGGTGTTATTGGCATGGGCTGGACTTGATGGACGTATGTCTTTTTTCGGCCTTATCTACTATGTTACTATGTTACTATTGCATCACTCCCAGATTTCAATAAATGGGAGTTTTTTTGAATTTGTATTTTTGCCCCATGAACAAGTGGTCTTCCCTAGAATGACTCCACAGCCTTTGTAGCGGATGGGATTTCTCTTACAATATTAAATCTTAGAACAGGGGAAACGCATGTTCCCATTAAACTTGATGAAAGTAGGATTGATGAGTTAAACTATTAGTTGTTGAAGTGTACAGCGAGAACAGTCAATTCCTTTCTTTTGATAATTGAAATCATTTCAATTCATTTCCTTTTTGGCGGAATTGGAACGTGTTTTCTATAGCGCAGAGCTCTTAGGGGATTCCATTGAAGTTCCAGCAATCACAGTGCGACACGCTAATGGACAGACATGATATCTGTTTCATACAGTGCAAGCATTTTTAAAAGGCCAGTAAGTTAGTTTGATATTAACCCTTGTGACACAACAGAGATCTCCAATGCAATTCTTTGCAATTGGCTTTGAAGACCTCTGTTGCATCCAGTGCATTAAAAACTAAGTTTAACCCTTTAACTAACTTCAACCCTTTGAGTGCAAGAGGGGTACCCAACGCATTGCTTTGCAATGCGTTGCGTACCCCTCTGGCCCTCAAAGGGTTAACCATACCAGTAACTCAAGCCTTCCAACATTTCAAATGGCTAAGAATGACACTTTTGTTTTAGATTGTGTTGTTGGGGGTGCATCTAGTGGGCAGGGCATTTAGGAGAATTTTTAGATTATTTCTTGACCAACTGCCACCTCTTTTTGTAACTGAATAAGGGATTTTCTTTACACAGACTAGTTTATAAACAAATATGCTGAAGTTTATACAGATATCAATGTGAGTTTTATCACTGTGGAGTAATGTGATACACTTCTATACACACCACACAGTCTGATCTCCTAAACACAGGGACACCAGGGTGACACAATTCTATACACACCACACAGTCTGATCTCCTAACCACAGGGACACCAGAGTGATACACTTCTATACACACCACACAGTCTGATCTCCTAAACACAGGGAGACCAGGCTGATACACTTCTATACACACCACACAGTCTGATCTCCTAAACACAGGGACACCAGGGTGATACACTTATATACACACCACACAGTCTGATCTACTAAACACAGGGACACAAGGGTGATACACTTATATACACACCACACAGTCTGATCTACTAAACACAGGGACACCAGGGTGATACACTTCTATACACACCACACAGTCTGATCTCCTAAACACAGGGACACCAGGGTGATACACTTCTATACACACCACACAGTCTGATTTCCTAAACACAGGGACACCAGGGTGATACACTTCTATACACATCACACAGTCTGATCTCCTAAACACAGGGACACCAGGGTGATACACTTATATACACACCGCACAGTCTGATCTCCTAAACACAGGGACAACAGGGTGATACACTTATATACACACCACACAGTCTGATCTCCTAAACACAGGGACACCAGGGTGATACACTTCTATACACACCACACAGTCTGATCTCCTAAACACAGGGACACCAGGGTGATACACTTCTATACACACCACACAGTCTGATCTCCTAAACACAGGGACACCAGGGTGATACACTTATATATATATACCACACAGTCTGATCTCCTAAACACAGGGACACCAGGGTGATACATTTCTATACACACCACACAGTCTGATCTCCTAAACACAGGGACACCAGAGTGATACACTTATATATACACCACACAGTCTGATCTCCTACACACAGGGACACCAGGGTGATACACTTCTATACACACCACACAGTCTGATCTACTAAATACAGGGACACCAGGGTGATACACTTATATACACACCACACAGTCTGATCTCCTAAACACAGGGACTCCAGGGTGATACACTTATTTACACACCACACAGTCTGATCTCCTAAACACAGGGACACCAGGGTGATACACTTATATACACACCACACAGTCGGACGGACCCCTAATATCTCTTAAAGAGGGATACTTGGGAGGTATGAACCCCTAATATCTCCTAAAGAGGGACACTTGGGAGGTACAGGCCCCTAATATCTCCTAAAGAGGGACACTTGGGAGGTACAGGCCCCTAATATCTCCTAAAGAGGGACACTTGGGAGGTACAGGCCCCTAATATCTCCTAAAGAGGGACACTTGGGAGGTACGGATCTCTAATATCTCCTAAAGAGGGACACTTGGGAGGTATGAACCCCTAATATCTCCTACAGAGGGACATTTGGGAGATACGTACCCCTAATATCTCCTAAATATGGACACTTAGTAGATATGGTAATGTTTGCATAAGACCAGTTTCCAAAACCAAAGTCTTTGGGTCATATGTGCCAAACATAATAAAGGCAAGTTATTCTGGGGCAATGATCTTATTGGGGCTTTTAATTACTAGAATGTCAGAGGGGTCTTCACTAGTGCTGTGCAATGCAGTGAAGAACTCTATCTTTCAATCAGTTAAAAGCCCCTTTTAAATGAATGAAAAATTGTATCACTGTGATTGTACACAAGCACTGCCTGTTGTATCAATGTGATTGTACACAAGCACTGCCTGTTGTATCAATGTGATTGTACACAAGCACTGCCTGTTGTATCAATGTGATTGTACACAAGCACTGCCTGTTGTATCAATGTGATTGTACACAAGCACTGCCTGTTGTATCAATGTGATTGTACACAAGCACTGCCTGTTGTGTCACTGTGATTGTACACATGCACTGCCTGTTGTATCAATGTGATTGTACACAAGCACTGCCTGTTGTATCAATGTGATTGTACACAAGCACTGCCTGTTGTGTCACTGTGATTGTACATAAGCACTGCCTGTTGTATCACTGTGATTGTACACAAGCACTGCCTGTTGTATCAATGTGATTGTACATAAGCACTGCCTGTTGTATCAATGTGATTGTACACAAGCACTGCCTGTTGTATCAATGTGATTGTACACAAGCACTGCCTGTTGTGTCACTGTGATTGTACACAAGCACTGCCTGTTGTATCAATGTGATTGTACACAAGCACTGCCTGTTGTATCAATGTGATTGTACATAAGCACTGCCTGTTGTATCACTGTGATTGTACACAAGCACTGCCTGTTGTATCAATGTGATTGTACACAAGCACTGCCTGTTGTGTCACTGTGATTGTACATAAGCACTGCCTGTTGTATCAATGTGATTGCACACATGCACTGCCTGTTGTGTCACTGTGATTGTACATAAGCACTGCCTGTTGTATCACTGTGATTGTACACAAGCACTGCCTGTTGTATCAATGTGATTGTACACAAGCACTGCCTGTTGTATCAATGTGATTGTACACACGCACTGCCTGTTGTATCAATGTGATTGTACATAAGCACTGCCTGTTGTATCAATGTGATTGTACACATGCACTGCCTGTTGTATCAATGTGATTGTACATAAGCACTGCCTGTTGTATCACTGTGATTGTACACAAGCACTGCCTGTTGTATCAATGTGATTGTACACAAGCACTGCCTGTTGTATCAATGTGATTGTACATAAGCACTGCCTGTTGTGTCACTGTGATTGTACACAAGCACTGCCTGTTGTATCAATGTGATTGTACATAAGCACTGCCTGTTGTATCAATGTGATTGTACACAAGCACTGCCTGTTGTGTCACTGTGATTGTACATAAGCACTGCCTGTTGTATCACTGTGATTGTACACAAGCACTGCCTGTTGTATCACTGTGATTGTACACAAGCGCTGCCTGTTGTATCACTGTGATTGTACATAAGCACTGCCTGTTGTATCACTGTGATTGTACACAAGCACTGCCTGTTGTATCAATGTGATTGTACACAAGCACTGCCTGTTGTATCAATGTGATTGTACATAAGCACTGCCTGTTGTATCAATGTGATTGTACACAAGCACTGCCTGTTGTGTCACTGTGATTGTACATAAGCACTGCCTGTTGTATCACTGTGATTGTACACAAGCACTGCCTGTTGTATCACTGTGATTGTACACAAGCGCTGCCTGTTGTATCACTGTGATTGTACATAAGCACTGCCTGTTGTATCACTGTGATTGTACACAAGCACTGCCTGTTGTATCAATGTGATTGTACACAAGCACTGCCTGTTGTATCAATGTGATTGTACATAAGCACTGCCTGTTGTATCAATGTGATTGTACACAAGCACTGCCTGTTGTGTCACTGTGATTGTACATAAGCACTGCCTGTTGTATCACTGTGATTGTACACAAGCACTGCCTGTTGTATCACTGTGATTGTACACAAGCGCTGCCTGTTGTATCACTGTGATTGTACATAAGCACTGCCTGTTGTATCACTGTGATTGTACACAAGCACTGCCTGTTGTGTCACTGTGATTGTACATAAGCACTGCCTGTTGTATCACTGTGATTGTACACAAGCACTGTCTGTTGTATCACTGTGATTGTACACAAGCACTGCCTGTTGTGTCACTGTGATTGTACATAAGCACTGCCTGTTGTATCACTGTGATTGTACACAAGCACTGCCTGTTGTATCACTGTGATTGTACACAAGCACTGCCTGTTGTGTCACTGTGATTGTACATAAGCACTGCCTGTTGTATCACTGTGATTGTACACAAGCACTGCCTGTTGTATCAATGTGATTGTACACAAGCACTGCCTGTTGTATCAATGTGATTGCACACAAGCACTGCCTGTTGTATCAATGTGATTGTATACAAGCACTGCCTGTTGTATCAGTGTGATTGTATACAAGAACTGCCTGTTGTATCAATGTGATTGTATACAAGCACTGCCTGTTGTATCAATGTGATTGTACACAAGCACTGCCTGTTGTATCAATGTGATTGTACACAAGCACTGCCTGTTGTGTCACTGTGATTGTACACATGCACTGCCTGTTGTGTCACTGTGATTGTACACAAGCACTGCCTGTTGTAGCACTGTGATTGTACACAAGCACTGCCTGTTGTATCAATGTGATTGTACACAAGCACTGCCTGTTGTGTCACTGTGATTGTACACAAGCACTGCCTTTTGTATCAATGTGATTGTACACAAGCACTGCCTGTTGTATCAATGTGATTGTACACACGCACTGCCTGTTGTGTCACTGTGATTGTACACACGCACTGCCTGTTGTGTCACTGTGATTGTACACATGCATTGCCTGTTGTATCAATGTGATTGTACACACGCACTGCCTGTTGTATCACTGTGATTGTACACAAGCACTGCCTGTTGTATCACTGTGATTGTACACAAGCACTGCCTGTTGTATCAATGTGATTGTACACATGCACTGCCTGTTGTGTCACTGTGATTGTACATAAGCACTGCCTGTTGTATCACTGTGATTGTACACAAGCACTGCCTGTTGTATCACTGTGATTGTACACACGCACTGCCTGTTGTATCACTGTGATTGTACACACGCACTGCCTGTTGTATCACTGTGATTGTACACAAGCACTGCCTGTTGTATCAATGTGATTGTACACAAGCACTGCCTGTTGTATCACTGTGATTGTACACAAGCACTGCCTGTTGTATCAATGTGATTGTACACATGCACTGCCTGTTGTATCACTGTGATTGTACACAAGCACTGCCTGTTGTGTCACTGTGATTGTACACACGCACTGCCTGTTGTGTCACTGTGATTGTACACAAGCACTGCCTGTTGTATCAATGTGATTGTACACAAGCACTGCCTGTTGTATCACTGTGATTGTACACAAGCGCTGCCTGTTGTGTCACTGTGATTGTACACATGCACTGCCTGTTGTGTCACTGTGATTGTACATAAGCACTGCCTGTTGTATCACTGTGATTGTACACAAGCACTGCCTGTTGTATCACTGTGATTGTACACACGCACTGCCTGTTGTGTCACTGTGATTGTACACATGCACTGCCTGTTGTGTCACTGTGATTGTACACACGCACTGCCTGTTGTATCAATGTGATTGTACACATGCACTGCCTGTTGTATCACTGTGATTGTACACAAGCACTGACTGTTGTATCAATGTGATTGTATACATGCACTGCCTGTTGTATCACTGTGATTGTACACAAGCACTGCCTGTTGTATCACTGAATATTGAATAAACAATGAAATTCAGTTTAAATCAAAGGGAATTTCAGGGATGTTTATTTGCCCTCTATGGTGCGTTGTCAGCTCCAGAATTGCTCCAGTTTCCTTCATCCACGTGCCTGTCTGTCTGGTAGTAAGTGGTTGGGTAATAGGAACAGGTCAGACAGGGTGGTGTCCTGCAGTGATGATTACCACTAACGAACCAGGAACAACATGGCACCGTGTGCCTCAGGGCCTTCTGCACTCTCTATCGGCCCACGCAAACTGGGCTTTCCGCCCTGTATATTCCCTGCCAACAAAAACCCAGAGAAAGACTCATCTCTGAAAACGGAGATATTCATAACGTGAACAGATAGATCACAACGTCTTTTTCTTCTGATACATCTTTTGATACCAAGTTGCCCTCATTTCCAGTGTCCCATATACAATCAGTTTTGTGTTGTTTTGTTTCTGGGAGGTATGATACCAATTGGACTCTGATAAATGTGACGCCCGGTCTCTACTTGTTTTCTATGGAGAATTAGCCTTCTGTTTAACCTTTTGAGTGCCAGCGAATTATTGAACTCACTGCAACGGTTGGATGCCCCTCTGGCACGTAAAGGGTTAAAACTGCAGTTAAAACAAAGATTGTAATTATTGCCTTTTATTTCATCATATTTTAGAAACAGATAAAACTCTTAAAGATGGCAAGAAACGTTAACCCTCTGAATGCAAGAGAGGTATTCACTGCAGTGTATGGGATAATTCTCTGCTAACCCTTTGCCAAGAAGTCTTTTGGAAACCTCTTTAGCATTCATGGGGTTAACATTGGAACTGGTATTTGTCTCTTTAGATGCAGGTGGATTGTTCCAGGCCACTTTGATTCATAAGGTCCTATATTGTTATTTAATACACTGTTAACTCTTTTTGCTATGTATGAAATAGCTCATTTATGCTCTAAGTGTTCACAAGGAAATACAGTCGTTGTGGGTTAAACCAAGTGCACCACAGAGGACCAATAAAAAGTCCCCATTGAAGTAAATGATGAGAACAGCTCTAATGGAGCCCAATGTTCAAGGGGGCCCCTTCGGTTCTGCATTATCTTCACCCCTTACAATCGTCCCTGGGATCTTTAATCTTAGCTGACCCTGAGGCCTCTGAAATACTTTGCATAGTGTAGATTTTTAGCAGTGTGTCCCATTCGGACAACAAGGAACCCTTAATGTGCAACAACCTGGAGATCTCGCTGTCTAAACACAAAAGACAAGTAGGCTGTCCCTCTGCCTTTTTGATCCAAATGGCACCAGTTTGGACACCAAAGAAACATTTAAATTGGTGCAGGCCGAGGCGTAACTAGAACCCTCCAGGACTTGGTGCAAGAAGTGCCATGCCCCCCCCAAGCACATTGGCCCCCGGACCCTCCACAATGCCCCCATCTCCTACCTCCCAATTCCTGGTGGTCCAGTGGAGTGGCAGGAGAGAAGGGTTGGCACGTTGAGCTCCCGCACGGCCCTCTTCTGTAATGCAGAGTGCTGGGAGATGATGTCATCTCCTAGCGCTCTGCATTACTAGAGCGCCAGAGGGAGACTGCGGGCACCAGGCGGAGGGGTCCCGGGAGTGACGGGACTGGTCGCGAGTGTAACCCCTATAGTTACCTGCTATCTGACCTGCACCCAGCGGCGTAACACAGGACTCTCCTGCTATGAGTATCTGCATAGCTGGGAACTGGCCGGGATTCACCCGGAGACTCCGGATCTAGAACATTGTCTAGGGATGAAACATGAAGTTCTCCGGGTAACACATGCATTTACTGCTCCAACGCAGCTTATAAGTTATCATAATGAAATAAAAAAGAAACGCAATGGCTCCTGTACTAGCGAGACGCTCACACAATGATGGGTCCTGCACCGGCGTGAGACTGAGACGTTGCATCCGCAGGCAAGTGACCTCAGGCACCCAATGCAATGTGATGATTGGATAGAAAGTGGCAGAGGGCAGGAGGAAGAGCGATGACAGCGGTGTAAGGATTACGTTGCTCGTGGACGTCACATGAGGAGCGGGAGAAAAAGTGGAGGCGGAGTGGAGAGAACCTGTGCACCTGTCCAGTTCAGCCGGCGTTGTCTGATAAGTGTATTCTTCTTTTTCATTTAATAATGGCAGTGCCAGTCAGATCGGGGGGGAGAGGTGGCTTTCGCTGTAGTCTTAATGGTGTGGGACTGGACTTCAACTTTCAACATTGACATAGCACCTACAATCTACTTTTTTCTGAGCTTTAAGGTTTAATATTTCAAAGATCTCCGGTTGACCGTATTTCAAACGTACACAGCTATGAGACTCTGGACCTGCACTCTGTTTCCCGGAGATTTCGGTCCAGTCCCTGAGAGTTGCCAGGTAGGGTTACAATCAGAAAGGCAATCTTCATCACCACCAAAATCAGCTGCTGCCAATAAATAAGATAACAATAATGTTGGTGAGCCCCTTGCGTTTTCCTCATTAAAGGGATAGTAATGTTTCACAAAAACAGCAACTCCAATTAATCTTCATAGTATTTGGGCAACGGAGAGTGTTACTTCAATACTGTCAGAGTTGTAGTACAAGAGTAATTGAATGATAAAGTATCCCCCTTTGTCCCTTTTACTGATGTAACACTGCTCACCTCAGAGCAGCAAGACTGTCCGGATGGATCACAGAGAGGGACAATCTTCAATGATCATAAGAAAACACCTGAAAAACCTGTCAAGGGGGCAGAGTTTTCCTTATGATCACCGTAAGAAGATTGTCCCTTGTTGTGACCTGTCCGGTCAAGAGACCTGATTCCACATGAGGTGAGCAGTGTTACACTAGGTAAAAGGGGTGGGAGGGGGATACTTTATCATTCAATTACTCTTGTACTACAACTCTGACAGCAGTGAAATAACACTCACCATGGCCCAAATACTATGAAGATTAATTAGAGCTGCTGTTTTTGTTAAACATTACTATACCTTTAACCATTTGAGCACCAAGAGGTGTCCAACACATTGCAAAGGTCTGGACTGGTGTGTGTTATTATAACTGGCCCACAATGTGTGTGTGAGTGCGGGGGGAGCCTCAGATGTCACCCAGTGGGTTCCAGTTACACCCCTGATGGAATCAGAATTCCTCCTTTTATGTTCTACTGGACAACTGAAGTCATGTTCCGTGCACAGTCTTCTGTGAATTTAACACTGCGCCTTCGGGCCGTTCTCTCCCACAATGCATTGCGGCGTACTGGCAGCAGTTCAGCAAAAGACTAAACATTTGGCTCGGTGACAAGAGATCTGCCAAGCGCTGGCACCCAGAGACTTGCAGGGAAGCAGCAGGCTGCTAAACCCTTTCACATTTTTAATTAGATCTACACACCCATGTCTTTGAGCTATCATAAATATACAGATGACACGGCAAGCACTATTTGGGGGGAAAAAAAGAAAAAAAAAAGTTTTCTTTTTTTTTTTTTTTTTTTTTAAAAGCAACGTAGTATCTGTTACCTTATTAAAATGGTTTTACCTGGAGCTGCTCTGTAGAGACGCAGGAGGAAGAACGTTCAGATGAACGCAGACACCATTGTGCTTCGTTCCTCCCTCCGCCTAGTGACTGGCATGCCCGCTTGGTGAGAGATCATCACCAGGAGAAGGCACATTTGGCAACAATTCTGACATCTAATTTCCCAGCCGTGTTGTATGTTCGAACTTTAAAGTATTCTTGAGAGTATATATCTTTTTTAGATCAATTTCTCTTCATGTTAATACATTTCTCCATCCCCCCTCCAGCTTCATTATTAGTCTTGAAGACAACCTCAGATTTAGGACTTGTTTATAATTAACCCCTGGGATGACAGAAAGGATTCTAATGCACTGCTTTGAAATGCGTTCCAGACCTGGCGTCCAAGGGGTTAAACCATTGAGAACCGGCGGATTAAGCAATATTGGTTTGCAAAGCGTTGCACACCTCTCGAGTCCTCAAAAGATTAACCCCTTTGAGCGCCATAGGGGTACACAACGCATTGCTCTGCAATGCGTTGTGTTACCCCTATGGCGCTCAAAGGGTTTTATTTTTAGGAATATTTTATTGTAATTTTCATGTTTTTATACATTTTTTTGACATTCAATATTTAGACAGAAGCAAAAACAGAAAAAAGCCCACAGCGCTAGCTCACCATAATATATACATGTAGTGAATGAAATAAGAAAAGTATTACATAACTGGCATCTAGAGAGCAGCGAGGAATAGAGGGTTCTCCAGTACCCCCAAAAACACTGGGACGAATCCCAAAGTGCACATACAAAACAAAGAACAATCCTGCGCTCCTCCATACCGGTGTGTGACAGGCGTAAATAATAACTGTGTAGATAAATATGAGGATTTAGTCCATAATTTGGCCAAAGAACGTTAAGCTTTCCAACTCCTCAAGATCTGACAAGTGCTACTCTAATGCACCTTTACTTCCCTATCGTACCTGCCCTTGAGGTGCCTTAACGGGGTTGGCAAGCTTAACATTCATTGGCCAAATTATGGACTAAATACTCATATTTATTGACAAAGTTATTATATATGCCTAGGTCAGGACACATATACACAGTTATTATATATGCCTAGGTCAGGACACATATATACACGGTTATTATATATGCCTAGGTCAGGACACATATACACAGTTATTATATATGCCTAGGTCAGGACACATATATACACAGTTATTATATATGCCTAGGTCAGGACACATATATACACAGTTATTATATATGCCTAGGTCAGGACACATATATACACGGTTATTATATATGCCTAGGTCAGGACACATATATACACGGTTATTATATATGCCTAGGTCAGGACACATATACACAGTTATTATATATGCCCAGGTCAGGACACATATATACACAGTTATTATATATGCCTAGGTCAGGACACATATATACACAGTTATTATATATGCCTAGGTCAGGGCACATATACACAGTTATTATATATGCCCAAGTCAGGACACATATATACACAGTTATTATATATGCCTAGGTCAGGACACATATATACACAGTTATTATATATGCCTAGGTCAGGACACATATATACACGGTTATTATATATGCCTAGGTCAGGACACATATACACAGTTATTATATATGCCCAGGTCAGGACACATATATACACAGTTATTATATATGCCTAGGTCAGGACACATATATACACAGTTATTATATATGCCTAGGTCAGGACACATATATACACAGTTATTATATATGCCTAGGTCAGGACACATATACACAGTTATTATATATGCCTAGGTCAGGACACATATATACACGGTTATTATATATGCCTAGGTCAGGACACATATACACAGTTATTATATATGCCCAGGTCAGGACACATATATACACAGTTATTATATATGCCTAGGTCAGGGCACATATATACACAGTTATTATATATGCCTAGGTCAGGACACATATATACACAGTTATTATATATGCCTAGGTCAGGGCACATATACACAGTTATTATATATGCCCAAGTCAGGACACATATACACAGTTATTATATATGCCTAGGTCAGGACACATATATACACAGTTATTATATATGCCTAGGTCAGGGCACATATACACAGTTATTATATATGCCCAAGTCAGGACACATATACACAGTTATTATATATGCCTAGGTCAGGACACATATATACAGTTATTATATATACCTAGGTCAGGGCACATATACACTGTTATTATATATACCTAGGTCAGGGCACATATACACAGTTATTATATATGCCTAGGTCAGGACACATATATACAGTTATTATATATACCTAGGTCAGGGCACATATACACTGTTATTATATATACCTAGGTCAGGGCACATATACACTGTTATTATATATACCTAGGTCAGGGCACATATACACAGTTATTATATATGCCTAGGTCAGGACACACATATACACAGTTATTATATATGCCTAGGTCAGGACACATATATACACAGTTATTATATATGCCTAGGTCAGGGCACATATACACTGTTATTATATATACCTAGGTCAGGGCACATATACACAGTTATTATATATGCCCAGGTCAGGACACACATATACACAGTTATTATATATGCCTAGGTCAGGGCACATATATACACAGTTATTATATATGCCTAGGACAGGACACATATACACAGTTATTATATATGCCTAGGTCAGGGCACATATACACTGTTATTATATATACCTAGGTCAGGGCACATATACACAGTTATTATATATGCCTAGGTCAGGACACATATATACAGTTATTATATATACCTAGGTCAGGGCACATATACACTGTTATTATATATACCTAGGTCAGGGCACATATACACTGTTATTATATATACCTAGGTCAGGGCACATATACACAGTTATTATATATGCCTAGGTCAGGACACATATATACACGGTTATTATATATGCCTAGGTCAGGACACATATATACACGGTTATTATATATGCCTAGGTCAGGACACATATATACACGGTTATTATATATGCCTAGGTCAGGACACATATACACTGTTATTATATATACCTAGGTCAGGGCACATATACACAGTTATTATATATGCCTAGGTCAGGACACACATATACACAGTTATTATATATACCTAGGTCAGGACACATATATACACAGTTATTATATATGCCTAGGTCAGGACACATATACACAGTTATTATATATACCTAGGTCAGGACACATATATACAGTTATTATATATACCTAGGTCAGGACACATATATACACAGTTATTATATATGCCTAGGTCAGGACACATATACACTGTTATTATATATACCTAGGTCAGGACACATATATACACAGTTATTATATATACCTAGGTCAGGACACATATATACACAGTTATTATATATACCTAGGTCAGGGCACATATACACTGTTATTATATATACCTAGGTCAGGACACATATATACACAGTTATTATATATACCTAGGTCAGGACACATATATACACAGTTATTATATATGCCCAGGTCAGGACACATATATACACAGTTATTATATATGCCTAGGTCAGGGCACATATATACACAGTTATTATATATGCCTAGGTCAGGACACATATATACACAGTTATTATATATGCCTAGGTCAGGGCACATATACACAGTTATTATATATGCCCAAGTCAGGACACATATATACACAGTTATTATATATGCCTAGGTCAGGACACATATATACACAGTTATTATATATACCTAGGTCAGGGCACATATACACTGTTATTATATATACCTAGGTCAGGGCACATATACACAGTTATTATATATGCCTAGGTCAGGACACATATATACACGGTTATTATATATGCCTAGGTCAGGACACATATATACACGGTTATTATATATGCCTAGGTCAGGACACATATATACACAGTTATTATATATGCCTAGGTCAGGACACATATATACACGGTTATTATATATGCCTAGGTCAGGACACATATACACTGTTATTATATATACCTAGGTCAGGGCACATATACACAGTTATTATATATGCCTAGGTCAGGACACACATATACACAGTTATTATATATACCTAGGTCAGGACACATATATACACAGTTATTATATATGCCTAGGTCAGGACACATATACACAGTTATTATATATACCTAGGTCAGGACACATATATACAGTTATTATATATACCTAGGTCAGGACACATATATACACAGTTATTATATATGCCTAGGTCAGGACACATATACACTGTTATTATATATACCTAGGTCAGGACACATATATACACAGTTATTATATATACCTAGGTCAGGACACATATATACACAGTTATTATATATACCTAGGTCAGGGCACATATACACTGTTATTACTATATACCTAGGTCAGGACACATATATACACAGTTATTATATATACCTAGGTCAGGACACATATATACACAGTTATTATATATGCCCAGGTCAGGACACATATATACACAGTTATTATATATGCCTAGGTCAGGGCACATATATACACAGTTATTATATATGCCTAGGTCAGGACACATATATACACAGTTATTATATATGCCTAGGTCAGGGCACATATACACAGTTATTATATATGCCCAAGTCAGGACACATATACACAGTTATTATATATGCCTAGGTCAGGACACATATATACAGTTATTATATATACCTAGGTCAGGGCACATATACACTGTTATTATATATACCTAGGTCAGGGCACATATACACAGTTATTATATATGCCTAGGTCAGGACACATATATACAGTTATTATATATACCTAGGTCAGGGCACATATACACTGTTATTATATATACCTAGGTCAGGGCACATATACACTGTTATTATATATACCTAGGTCAGGGCACATATACACAGTTATTATATATGCCTAGGTCAGGACACATATATACACGGTTATTATATATGCCTAGGTCAGGACACATATATACACGGTTATTATATATGCCTAGGTCAGGACACATATATACACAGTTATTATATATACCTAGGTCAGGACACATATATACACAGTTATTATATATGCCTAGGTCAGGACACATATATACACGGTTATTATATATGCCTAGGTCAGGACACATATACACTGTTATTATATATACCTAGGTCAGGGCACATATACACTGTTATTATATATGCCTAGGTCAGGGCACATATATACACAGTTATTATATATGCCTAGGTCAGGACACATATATACAACGGTTATTATATATGCCTAGGTCAGGACACATATACACTGTTATTATATATACCTAGGTCAGGACACATATATACACAGTTATTATATATGCCTAGGTCAGGACACACATATACACAGTTATTATATATGCCTAGGTCAGGGCACATATACACTGTTATTATATATACCTAGGTCAGGGCACATATACACTGTTATTATATATACCTAGGTCAGGACACATATATACACAGTTATTATATATACCTAGGTCAGGACACATATATACACTGTTATTATAATATACCTAGGTCAGGACACATATATACACAGTTATTATATATACCTAGGTCAGGACACATATATACACAGTTATTATATATACCTAGGTCAGGACACATATACACTGTTATTATATATACCTAGGTCAGGACACATATATACACAGTTATTATATATGCCTAGGTCAGGACACATATATACACAGTTATTATATATACCTAGGTCAGGACACATATATACACAGTTATTATATATGCCTAGGTCAGGACACATATATACACGGTTATTATATATACCTAGGTCAGGACACATATATACACAGTTATTATATATACCTAGGTCAGGACACATATATACACTGTTATTATATATACCTAGGTCAGGACACATATACACAGTTATTATATATACCTAGGTCAGGACACATATATACACAGTTATTATATATACCTAGGTCAGGACACATATATACACAGTTATTATATATACCTAGGTCAGGACACATATATACACAGTTATTATATATGCCTAGGTCAGGACACATATATACACAGTTATTATATATACCTAGGTCAGGACACATATATACACAGTTATTATATATACCTAGGTCAGGACACATATATACACAGTTATTATACTATACCTAGGTCAGGACACATATATACACAGTTATTATATATACCTAGGTCAGGACACATATATACACAGTTATTATATATACCTAGGTCAGGACACATATACACTGTTATTATATATACCTAGGTCAGGACACATATATACACAGTTATTATATATACCTAGGTCAGGACACATATATACACAGTTATTATATATGCCTAGGTCAGGACACATATATACACAGTTATTATATATACCTAGGTCAGGACACATCTATACACAGTTATTATATATACCTAGGTCAGGACACATATATACACAGTTATTATATATACCTAGGTCAGGACACATATATACACAGTTATTATATATACCTAGGTCAGGACACATATATACACTGTTATTATATATACCTAGGTCAGGGCACATATACACAGTTATTATATATACCTAGGTCAGGACACATATATACACTGTTATTATATATGCCTAGGTCAGGACACATATATACACAGTTATTATATATACCTAGGTCAGGACACATATACACTGTTATTATATATACCTAGGTCAGGACACATATATACACAGTTATTATATATACCTAGGTCAGGACACATATATACACAGTTATTATATATACCTAGGTCAGGACACATATATACACAGTTATTATATATGCCTAGGTCAGGACACATATATACACTGTTATTATATATACCTAGGTCAGGACACATATACACAGTTATTATATATACCTAGGTCAGGACACATATATACACTGTTATTATATATACCTAGGTCAGGACACATATATACACAGTTATTATATATACCTAGGTCAGGACACATATATACACAGTTATTATATATACCTAGGTCAGGACACATATACACTGTTATTATATATACCTAGGTCAGGACACATATATACACAGTTATTATATATGCCTAGGTCAGGACACATATATACACAGTTATTATATATACCTAGGTCAGGACACATATACACTGTTATTATATATACCTAGGTCAGGACACATATATACACAGTTATTATATATACCTAGGTCAGGACACATATATACACGGTTATTATATATGCCTAGGTCAGGACACACATATACACTGTTATTATATATACCTAGGTCAGGGCACATATACACAGTTATTATATATGCCCAGGTCAGGACACATATATACACAGTTATTATATATGCCTAGGTCAGGACACATATACACAGTTATTATATATGCCTAGGTCAGGACACATATATACACAGTTATTATATATGCCCAGGTCAGGACACATATACACAGTTATTATATATACCTAGGTCAGGGCACATATACACAGTTATTATATATACCTAGGTCAGGACACATATATACACAGTTATTATATATGCCTAGGTCAGGACACATATACACAGTTATTATATATACCTAGGTCAGGACACATATATACACAGTTATTATATATACCTAGGTCAGGACACATATATACACAGTTATTATATATGCCTAGGTCAGGACACATATACACAGTTATTATATATGCCTAGGTCAGGGCACATATACACTGTTATTATATATACCTAGGTCAGGGCACATATACACTGTTATTATATATACCTAGGTCAGGGCACATATACACAGTTATTATATATGCCCAGGTCAGGACACACATATACACAGTTATTATATATGCCTAGGTCAGGGCACATATATACACAGTTATTATATATGCCTAGGACAGGACACATATACACAGTTATTATATATGCCTAGGTCAGGACACATATATACACAGTTATTACATATGCCTAGGTCAGGGCACACATATACACAGTTATTATATATGCCTAGGTCAGGACACATATATACAGTTATTATATATACCTAGGTCAGGGCACATATATACACAGTTATTATATATGCCTAGGTCAGGGCACATATATACACAGTTATTATATATGCCTAGGTCAGGGCACACATATACACAGTTATTATATATGCCTAGGTCAGGACACATATATACAGTTATTATATATACCTAGGTCAGGGCACATATACACTGTTATTATATATACCTAGGTCAGGGCACATATACACAGTTATTATATATGCCTAGGTCAGGGCACATATACACAGTTATTATATATACCTAGGTCAGGACACATATATAAACAGTTATTATATATACCTAGGTCAGGGCACATATACACAGTTATTATATATGCCTAGGTCAGGGCACATATACACAGTTATTATATATACCTAGGTCAGGAAACATATATACACAGTTATTATATATACCTAGGTCAGGACACATATATACACAGTTATTATATATGCCTAGGTCAGGACACATATATACAGTTATATATGCCTAGGTCAGGACACACATATACACAGTTATTATATATGCCTAGGTCAGGACACATATATACACAGTTATTATATATGCCTAGGTCAGGACACATATACACAGTTATTATATATGCCTAGGTCAGGACACATATATACACAGTTATTATATATGCCTAGGTCAGGACACACATATACACAGTTATTATATATACCTAGGTCAGGACACACATATACACAGTTATTATATATACCTAGGTCAGGAAACATATATACACAGTTATTATATATGCCTAGGTCAGGACACATATATACACACAGTTATTATATATGCCTAGGTCAGGGCACATATACACAGTTATATATGTCTAGGTCAGGGCACGTATTGGTATGGAGGAATGCAGGTTTGTTCTTTATTTAATATTTAAGCAGATAAAGGTTTATGTATCTCATGAATAAATAAGTACAAATAAAATCACGTTTTTTTCAGTGAGAAAATGTGTTTTTATGGTTTTTTTTGTTTATAAGTGAGCGGGTATGAGAATACAGGGTCAAACCAACTGAAACACAGGGGTGAAACAGAACTTCCCATTCCTATTTAAATGGGGGTTTAAACCTATTGACTGCTAGAGGGCTTGTTAACACAATACAAAGCTATAGAAGAATTCTCCTTTTACTAGTCTGTCACCAGATCAACTCTCCCTTCATTGTTTGGAGGATTTCCCAATCATGCACAGGGTTAAAGGGTAACTTTCACCTAATTTTTCCTCACCCTACACTGTTTATTGATGTCTCCATTTTCTGTAAAATATATGTTTGAAAGTTAAACGGCTAGTAATATTTCATAATAAAATCATCTCCAATTAATCTTCATAGTATTTGGGCCATGGAGAGTGTTATTTCATTAATGTCAGAGTTGTAGTACAAGAGTAACTGAATGATAAAGTATCCCCCTCCTGCTCCTTTTACTGATGTAACGCTGCTCACCTCAGATCAGCAAGACTGTCCGGATGGATCGCAGAGAGGGACAATCTTCAATTAGCAGAAGGGAAAACCTGAGAAATCTATCAAGGGGGCAGGGTTTTCCTTATGATCACAGTAAGAAGATTGCCCCTTGCTGTGATCTGTCCGGTCATGTGACCAGATTCCACATCTGAGGGGAGGTGTCTTACACTAGGTAAAAGGGGAGGGAGGGGGATACTTTATCATTCAATTACTCTTGTACTACAACTCTGACAGTATTGAAATAACACTCTCCATGGCCCAAATACTATGAATATTAATTGGAGCTGCTTTTTTTGTGAAACATTACTATCCCTTTAAGAATCCTTTCTGTATTGTAAGAAAAGTACCTTTGATTCTATCAGTGGCAGAGGGGCCATGTTTGTGACTGACAATGATTGGCATCGCTGTCCCGTTAGTTAAGTGGAGCTCAATGGGTGGTGAAAGTACTTCCGCTCTTTTCCTGTACCAAACCGCGCATACACATTGTACATGTAAGTGTGCGTGTGTAAGTTATGCAGTATGTGACCGCGCTTACAAAGTGCACCGTGTACAGAAGTCGTCAGTCTTGGTTAGCGCTGTAGTCCTAGTGAGATATATGTAGTTTATGTTATATTATAATTATGTATTATGCAGTAGTTAGTTTGCTGGAAGACAAATTATATAAATGTTTTGCAAAATAATTGACTCAATAACCCGTAGAGTGGTACAGAAATTTATCCAATACACTACATTGCAATGCGTTGGATAACTCCCGGTCACTCAAAGGGTTAAATCCAAATACACATAAGCTTCAATTTATACCAGTTAGAAAACTTTATAGCTATTTATTCGCCCACAGAATTACACACACAGTCCGCTTCTCTTGCAATCTATTTTGGCAAGGTAAGCGGGCTGCAGTAGCGTAACTACAGGGATCGCAGGGGTCGCACCTACGACCGGGTCCGTGCACTCCAGGGGCCCGGCCTCCCCCTGTGACCCCTCCGCCTGGCGCCCGCAATCTCTCTAGTAATGCAGAGCGCTGGGAGATGACATCATCTAGTAATGCAGGGTGATGACATCATCTCCCAGCGCTTTGCATTACTAAGAGGACCACTCGGGAGCTCCAGGTAGGAGATGGGGGCATTGTGGAGGGGGTCAATGTGGTGGGAGGGGGGGCCCGTGACACTTCTTGTACCAGGGCCCGTAGGCTTCTAGTTATGCCCCTGGCGGTCTGCAACTGTATATAGCAAGATTGCGCTCAGTGAACACGCACTCACCATCTCTCTCTCTGAGCTGGACGCTCATAGGACTGAGAGAGCTCCAGGTCAGAGATACATGTCAGAAGGAGGGTGGACTGCACTGAAGGCATAAGGGAGGACCTATGGAGCGCTACGGGACACTTAGGGCAATTATTCAAAGAAGTAGAGAAACAGCTTTTGTAGTTTGTAACGGCTTTGCAAAGTACAAGGTCGTTGGGCTCATTAATATTTTCACAAAGTGTCGGTTGTGTTTGGAAATATGTTGTTTGTCCTGACTGAAATGGTTGTATGTAACGACAAAACTGTCGAATGTAATGGCAAAAAATGTCTTAACATACAACAAAAATTTCTTAAAGGGATAGTAATGTTTAACAGAAACAGCAGCTCTGATTAATCTTCATAGTATTTGGGCCGTGGACAGTGTTATTTCAATACTGTCAGAGTTGTAGTACAAGAGTAATTGAATGATAAAGTATCCCCCTCCCGCCCCTTTTACCTAGTGTAAGACACCTCCCCTCAGATGTGGAATCTGGTCTCTTGACCGGACAGGTAACAGCAAGGCAATCTTCTTACTGTGATCATAAGGAAAACCCTGCCCCCTTGACAGGTCTTTCAGGTTTTTCCTTATGATCACTGAAGATTGTACCTCTGTGTGATCTATCCGGACAGTCTTGCTGCTATGAGGTGAGCAGTGTTACACCAGTAAAAGAGGTGGGAGGGAGATACTTTATCATTCAGTTACTCTTGTACTACAACAAGACTGTTGAAACTGTATTGAAATAACACTCTCCATGGCCAAAATACTATGAAGATTAATCGGAGCTGCTTTTATTATGAAACATTACTATTCCTTTAACTAACGAAAAAAACGTCTTAACTAAAGACAAAAGTTCTCACATTCAGAACTTCACATTCCTTCCACTTTTTTCTTAACATACAAATGTTGTCTTTCGCAAGACTTTTTTGCTGTTAGGTACGACAATTTTTTTTTCCTCTATACGACACTGTAGAATTTAGCCACGCCCTTTCTCCGTCCCTTTGACCGGCGGTTTTGGAGTTGTGTCGTACACAATGGACATTACTAGGTTTTCATTGTATACTGTATAGAAAATATGTTGTTCATGAATACAATTACTTATTTTTGTCATTCATACAACATTTTTTGTCGTTATCCCTTTCAACATACGGCCCTTAGTCCCGCAGGGAACAGCCGGCTGACGTCAGGAAGTACCTGGAACGGTATTATATACTAATTGTAAAAGTGAAACCTATTTAAAGGGATAGTAATGTTTCATAATAAAAGCTGCTCTAATTAATCATCATAGTATTTGGACTTTGGAGAGTGTTATATCAATACTGTCAGAGTTGTAGTACAAGAGTAATTCAATAATAAAGTATCCCCCTCCCGCCACTTTTACTGATGTAACACTGCTCAGCCAGATCAGAAGGGAGGTGCCCAGGTAGACTGCAGAGAGGGACAATCTTCAATAAAGATAAGGGAAAAACCTGAAAAACTTGTCAAGGGGGCAGGGCTTTCATTGTTCTCATAGGAAGAAGATTGTCCCCTTCTTTTATCTGTCTGGTCTATGGACTGCATTCCACATATGAGAAGAGATGGCTTACACTAGGTAAAAGGGGCGGGAGGGGGAACTTTGCTTGTGAATATCTCTCGAACCATAAAGGTTTGAGAGATGAGACTTATATAATTCTTCATGTTTTGTTAATGCCTACAAAATAAAATAAAGATAAAACGAAGTATTACTATCCCTTTAAAGTGTTAGAAATGTCTAAATATAATTTTTAATACATTTGTAGAGGGTAAAAAAATAATCGGATTGCCACAAACCCCATCTCTCAAACCGCTATGGTTTGAGTGATATCAGCAATCAAAGTCCCCCCCGCCCCCTCTCTTGAGGTCAGCTGTAAAGCTCAAAGAAGGAGATCCGTCAGCCAACATGATGAGGCTCTTCAGCAGATCCAAAATCCCGTTATTGGAAACAAATTACTTCATTGGAAAGGTCTACAAAGTGTACTCGCCAACCAGCCACACTTTGTAGACCTTTACAATGAAGTAATTCTTTTGCAATAACGCTATTTCAGCTCTGCTGCAGAGCCGCTGGCTGATCGCCGCACAGGATCTCCTGCTGTCGGCACAGCGCTGACGTCAGGAGAAGGGGCGGGAAGCGGGAACGTTGATTCAGAATATCTTTCAAACCGTGAGGGTTTGAGAGATGGGGTTTTGCGGCAATCCGATTATTTTTTTACCTTCTACAAATTTATTACAAATTATTTTTAGACATTTCTAACACTTTAACTTCACTTTAAAGTAGGTGAATGTTCCGCTTTATAGACAATTACCGTAACCGTAAGTACAATGAAAACTACCGGAAAATCAATTCTATGTTCTTTATGTTCAAAAGAAAAGTAGAAGAGTTCTGGAGCAACCCACTGGCCCAATAGGGGAGAATTAAAAATCCCCCTTGATTTAAATGGGGATTCTAACCCTTTGAATGCTAGAGAGGTCTCCAGCGTACTGCTTCGCAATGCGATGGAGACCTCTCTAGCATTCAAAGGGTTAAAATCCCCATTTAAATTAATGTGAATTTGGGGATTTTTTCAGGATTTCCCTATAGTGCAAATGGTTTGTCCCAGAACGATTCAGCTTTTCCTTTGAACATTTGGCTCTAAGACAAAGCAACTGCGCAACAGAACAAACGACAAGTCCCGTTGATTTAAAGGAGTCTTTTAATACCTTGAAAGATAAGTTTCAAGTGGATGATAAAAGCCCCCACTGGAATGACTTGTTACATACAGCGCACCCCCCATTTCCATGGTCTCTTCCATCCCAAAATGACTCTTCTGCCTCTCCGTCAACAGACATGTTCTGATCCTCCTACGAACATACATTAACACATCTACCAACATTTCAGATGGCCAAAGAGGGACACTGGTGTTTAGGGGGTGTGGCTGGGGGTGTGGCTGGTGGGCGGGGCATTATCAAGAAGTTTTAGGTTTTTTATGACCTATTGACACCTCGTTGTGTAAATGAATAAATGATTCATAACAAGACCAAAGTATTTTATTTACACAGACTAATCTATACACATATACTGATGATTAATGTTTGTATAATGTGAGTTTTATTGCTGTGGAGCAATGTGATACACTTATATACACACCACACAGTCTGATCTCCTACACACAGGGACACCAGGGTGATACACTTATATACACACTATACAGTCTGATCTCCTAAACACAGGGACACCAGGGTGATACACTTATATACACACTATACAGTCTGATCTCCTAAACACAGGGACACCAGGGTGATACACTTATATACATACCACACAGTCTGATCTCCTAAACACAGGGACACCAGGGTGATGCACTTCTATACACACCACACAGTCTGATCTCCTACACACAGGGACACCAGGGTGATACACTTATATACACACTATACAGTCTGATCTCCTAAACACAGGGACACCAGGGTGATACACTTATATACACACCACACAGTCTGATCTCCTAAACACAGGGACACCAGGGTGATACACTTATATACACACTATACAGTCTGATCTCCTAAACACAGGGACACCAGGGTGATACACTTATATACACACCACACAGTCTGATCTCCTACACACAGGGACACCAGGGTGATACACTTATATACACACCACACAGTCTGATCTCCTAAACACAGGGACACCAGGGTGATACACTTATATACACACCACACAGTCTGATCTCCTACACACAGGGACACCAGGGTGATACACTTATATACACACCACACAGTCTGATCTCCTAAACACAGGGACACCAGGGTGATACACTTATATACACACACTGCACAGTCTGATCTCCTAAACACAGGGACACCAGGGTGATACACTTATATACACACCACACAGTCTGATCTCCTAAACACAGGGACACCAGGGTGATATACTTATATACACACCACACAGTCTGATCTCCTAAACACAGGGACACCAGGGTGATACACTTCTATACACACCACACAGTCTGATCTCCTAAACACAGGGACACCAGGGTGATGCACTTATATACACACCACACAGTCTGATCTCCTAAACACAGGGACACCAGGGTGATACACTTATATACACACCACACAGTCTGATCTCCTAAACACAGAGACACCAGGGTGATACACTTATATACACACCACACAGTCTGATCTCCTAAACACAGAGACACCAGGGTGATACACTTATATACACACCACACAGTCTGATCTCCTAAACACAGGGACACCAGGGTGATACACTTATATACACACCACACACTCTGATCTCCTAAACACAGGTACACCAGGGTGATACACTTATATACACACCACACAGTCTGATCTCCTAAACACAGGGACACCAGGGTGATATACTTCTATACACACCACACAGTCTGATCTCCTACACACAGGGACACCAGAGTGATACACTTCTATACACACACCGCACAGTCTGATCTCCTAAACACAGGGACATCAGGGTGATACACTTATATACACACCACACAGTCTGATCTCCTACACACAGGGACACCAGAGTGATACACTTCTATACACACACCACACAGTCTGATCTCCTAAACACAGGGACACCAGGGTGATACACTTATATACACACCACACAGTCTGATGTCCTAAACACAGGGACACCAGGGTGATACACTTATATACACACCACACAGTCTGATCTCCTAAACACAGTGACACCAGAGTGGTACACTTATATACACACCACACAGTCTGATCTCCTAAACACAGTGACACCAGAGTGATACACTTATATACACATCACACAGTCTGATCTCCTAAACACAGTGACACCAGAGTGATACACTTATATACACACCACACAGTCTGATCTCCTACACAGGGACACCAGGGTGATACACTTATATACAAACTACACAGTCTGATCTCCTAAACACAGGGACACCAGGGTGATACACTTATATACACACCACACAGTCTGATCTCCTAAACACAGTGACACCAGAGTGATACACTTATATACACACCACACAGTCTGATCTCCTACACAGGGACACCAGGGTGATACACTTATATACAAACTACACAGTCTGATCTCCTAAACACAGGGACAACAGGGTGATACACTTATATACACACCACACAGTCTGATCTCCTAAACACAGGGACACCAGGGTGATACACTTCTATATACAACACACAGTCTGATCTCCTAAACACAGAGACACCAGGGTGATACACTTCTATACACCACACAGTCTGATCTCCAAAACACAGGGACACCAGGGTGATACACTTATATACACACCACACAGTCTGATCTCCTAAACACAGGGACCCCAGGGTGATACACTTCTATACACACCACACAGTCTGATCTCCTAAGCACAGGGACACCAGGGTGATACACTTATATACATACCACACAGTCTGATCTCCTAAACACAGGGACACCAGGGTGATATACTTATATACATACCACACAGTCTGATCTCCTAAACACAGGGACACCAGGGTGATACACATCTATACACACCGCACAGTCTGATCTCCTAAACACAGGGACACCAGGGTGATACACTTATATACACACCACACAGTCTGATCTCCTAAACACAGGGACACCAGGGTGATACACTTATATACACACCACACAGTCTGATCTCCTAAACACAGGGACACCAGTGTGATACACTTCTATACACAGTGATACACATCTATACACACCACACAGTCTAGGGGTGTAGGAGTATGTTCCAGAACAGGGGCAGCCAAATGTGATCCTCCAGTGCTACCAACAGTGCATGTTTTTGAGATATCTCTTCTTGAGCGCAAGTGAATCAGTCAGTGGCTCAGTCACTTTCATGAATCTACCTGAGCTGGTTCAGGGATATCCTAATAAAATGCACTGTTGGTAGATCTTGAGGAGCAGGACTGACTACACCTGTCGTAGGACTATGCACTCCCCATGCGGCTGCTTACATACCCAATACAAGATAGCACATGTCTCATGCAGCCCAGTCTTATACATGTCCCCACATTCCTGAACCTATCTACTGGACACTTTCTTGAGCTCCATCTGCTCATCCCCCTGGAGGCCTGGACAACAGTCATGTTACAGCTTACCTTAGTTTCAGTGTCATCTACAGGAGCGAGGCTTCAAGCATGCAGCAGGCCTCTGTTTTATGTGTTTGCTTCCTGCAGTCCCCTCCTACCTACTTCCTCCTACCGACTTCCTCCCTCTGAGCTGCTCCTCCTACCTACTTCCTGTGGAGGGGTTTAAAAGGCAGACTGAGTCCTGACTCGGTTGCCCTTGTGTTGTTGTGCTTAGCAGTTCTCTTACCTTGGGCTCTGTGTATGACCTGGCTAGTCTTCCATTCAACCTGGTGCTGACCTGTGGCTCTGTCTGACTATTCTTTTGCTTATCCCTATAGTGGACACCCAACCTGGTGCAGACCTGTGGCTCTGGCTGACTACCTGAACTGTGTATGACCTGGCTTGTCTGACTACCCCCTCTGGTGCTGACTTGTGGCTCTGTCTGACTACTCTTACGTTTGCTCCCTTTACCTAGCAGACACCCAACCTAGTGCTGACCTGGGGCTCTGGTAGACCAGCTCTGATACTGACTGCAGGCTTGAATCAGTTATCTACTCCCTTCTGACTGCAGGCTGAGTCAGAGTTCTCTCCTTACTGATGTCAGCCGTCTGTCGGTACATCTCCTACTTCGGGTCAAGATCCTGTGTTCCTGTTCCTGACCCAGTTTCTGCTCCTATTCTGTTCCTGATTCTGGTAGAGGCTACCAGTGGCTGAGGCCTAGTCTTTAGCATTGTTGTCAAGCTTGGCAGCCTGTTATTTCTGATCACTGTGCTCGCTTGCTTGTAACCCTCTGCTTGTTTCTTTGTATATATTTGCCTATTGCTACTATTAATAAATTGCATTTAACTATACCTTTCTGAAACCTGAACTTCTCTGGGAACCGTGACAAGTCAGTGGACAATATACACCCTGGGAGATCTGGTTCTGCCAATGTGAAGACTGCAGGACCCAACATTTGAATCTACCCACTGAAAGTCCAGCCAACAATCTCCCTTACACAGTGGCTAATCCTTTCTCCCTTTTCCCCACTGTGTCTTACAGACAGTCCCATCAGGCCCGATGACCCCTTGAAGTGGTGGCCCTTGTCCTGATGGCTAGTTCAAGTGTTGAGAGATGATGTTATCTCCATTTACATGTAGACTGCCTGGCACCATGCTTCCAAAAACCATGCTGGTCTCTGGGCCTGGCTAATGCCGACATCATCCATGATGCTGAATCTGGGCTGCTGTGGCCACAGGCCTGGGGCAGTAAATGCTGGTTTAGTGTGTGTTGGGGGAAACACAAGGAGATGCACATTAAAATTCTAAGCACTGAAAATCTGGTGAAAGGGACCATTCCTGGTCCCCGCCACAAGTCCCAAACCCAATCCCGGTGTAATCCACCTTAAATCCAGACATAGTGTTTTGTCACACTTATGGTTCTTCATCCTAGGTTACTGCCAAATTTACAACCTCATGACTCATTATGCCTTTCCCCCAAACTTTTGTCTCTGTCTTTACAGAGAGTGTTTTTATATGCCAGTCTGGAGTCTATATGGCACTCCTCAATACTCCTAGACCTGTCACATACCAAAACATTTACACCTCCCTATAGACTGGAAGCCCTTATGAGCAGGGTCTGAAATCCCTTTATATTCCTCTACATTAGTGTTGAGCGAGCACCCCGATGCTCGGGGGTTCGGGTGCTCTGACCAAGCACCCCCGGAGGCTCGAGTGCTCGGCCGAGCACCCGAGCCCCATTGAATTCAATGGGAGGACTCGAGCATTACACCAGGCACCCCCTGCTCTGATGAGGGGAGGGTGCCTGGTCAATGCCCCCCTTCATCTCCACAATGTCCCCCTTCCACAATGTCCCCCTTCATCTCCGCAATGCCCCCTTCATCTCCGCAATGTCCCCCTTCCACAATGTCCCCCTTCCACAATGTCCCCCTTCATCTCCGCAATGCCCCCTTCATCTCCGCAATGTCCCCTTCATCTCCGCAATGCCCCCTTCATCTCCGCAATGCCCCCCTTCCACAATGTCCCCCTTCATCTCCGCAATGTCCCCCTTCATCTCCGCAATGCCCCCTTCATCTCCACATGTGCCCTACCTCCAGTCCCTGGTGGTCCAGCGGAGCGTCTGTAAGATCTGTGCCTCCTTCGGCACAGATCCCCGCCACCCGAACATGGCGGGCGAGCACATGGCGGTACTCGTACGAGTACCGCCATGTGCCGAGCAGAGCGATGCTCGAGCCGATCCGAGCATCGGCCGAGCATGCTCGCTCATCACTACTCTACATGTCTTGCTTATTAAAATCCATGTCTGATCTGTCCCTCATCGTACATCACTGTGGAATATTTTGGCCCTTTATAAGTACAGATTAATTATTCAGTTAATCCCAGAATTGCCCCATTTTTGCTATTGTGCATATGGCACTAAATGACGGACTGTGTACGAAAGAAAATTGGTGGTTTATTTGGCATGGATGTAATGAAACCAGAATTTTTCAATGAGTTCAAGCAATTGGCGGCTTAACAAAATCGCGGATGGTTTGCTCATCTGTGATTAAACTCTTACAGACAGAATATGCAAGTTTTAAATTCTAAACATTATGACAACCACATTGCGGACAATCTATTCTTGCTATAAATTAGAACTGATATGTCTTGTTCAAAGCTCAGCTCGTTGATTAGAGTTGTTTTATCTGTGTATTTAAAAGCAATGTACTCCTTAAAACCCATTATGAATAGTTAATATCGAGCTTTGCCTGGAAACAATTCCCATCAGTCTTTTGATAGCACTTTGGTAATATTCAGAGTGAGCGAGTCTGATGCTACTCATTGCCCTGAAGCGCTCACATACCAACTAGCAGAATGCCCTCTACTGTGCCACATCTTCAGCTGAATCCGTTCGCTTCCCTCCAGCCTCGGTGCCTGGCAAATTCAGGAAGTGTTTTACAAATCTCAGAATTAATAAATGGAGAATATTTTCTAGTCTCTTTTATCGTTTAATTAGATACAATAATCACTTTTTGCAAGCAAAGCAAGAAAAATAAAACTATTTTCAGCATGTCAGGGGTTAAAGAGCGTCACGGAGGCTACAATCCGATTTCTTATCCAGGGAGGTGCAACACATTTGTCTACAATGTTCTGAACACCTTTTTTGACACATGAAAGGGTTATTAACCCTTTGAGTGCCAGAGGGGTACGCAACTCATTTCATCTCAACAACACTTAACCCTTTGAGTGCCAGAGGGGTACGCAACTCATTTCATCTCAACACTTAACCCTTTGAGTGCCAGAGGGGTACGCAACGCATTGCTTTGCAATGCGTTGCTTACCCCTCTGGCACTCAAAGGGTTAAGTCAGCAACATCAGAATGTCGCCCCTTTTCAAGCAGGTGACATTTTAATGTGCCGTTTTGTGGTTTGCCCAATAGCGGGTGACATTTCAGAAGGATATGCACAAGTACAACGTGAATCAGTGGTCCGTATGCATAAGTGTACCAGCATGCTTGTAGAGTAAACCAACATCACCATAGGGGAGAAGGAACAATTCCAGCTGATTTAAATGGAAATTTTAACCCCTTGAGTGCCAGAGAGGTCGCCGGAGAGCTCTTTAGAATTAAAGATGTTAAAAAGCCCTATTTAGACCAATGAAATCTGGAGCATTTTTGTGCCCTGCTATTGGGCAGTACGGGGTTACCTCAGAATCTCACACTTCTATACATATGGACCACTGTGTTTGACACCTCTGTACCAAGTCCATGAAGTCCAGACACACAAGATGCCATAAGCCCCACCCATGGTCACACCTACAAATATGACCAAACCCATAGCTCCCCCCACAGCTGCCTGGCACAGGAAAGGCTTGTTATTACATAAAAGCACATGATCCTGCACAGGAGTTCAGTTTTCTATGACTGTGAAGGGCACAATTTACCCCTGTGGATAAGGCATGTTGCCGGGGGTTAATTTGGACTCTTCTTCATAATGAAGTAACAAAAAACTGTTGCTTCTTTCTTTGAATTGTCGCAAAAATCTGTCCATTTCTTTCTGGCTGTACAACAAAATCTTTCCTGCACGTTCTTAATCCTTTCCAGTCTGGACTATTGCAACTCCTTATTAATTGGTCTACCAGCTACCCCATATCTCCCCTCCCGTATTGATTCTTAACTCGGCCACCAGGATACTCTTCCTCTCCTCCAGAGCAGTACTTAACCCAACACTACTACAATCATTATCATGGCTTACCATATAACCTTCAAATTCTTCTCATTACCTTTAAGGACCTCAAACACATGTCCCATCCAATATTTAATGTATAATATCCCACCATATACACACCTGGGAACTTCTGTTTGTGGACTCCCCAGAGATGGGAGTCCTGTGGTGCCCCCAAGGGAGATAAAAGACCCAAATCCCATCAAAAGGGGGTGGGGCTTAATCACAAGTGGGAGACGGGACTTCCAAAACTTGAAAAAAAAAATGGCTGGGGAAGGAGGAGGAGCGGGCGGGGAGTGGGAGGAACACACTGTGAACGCAATATATGGGGCGTTTCATTAATGAAACTCCCCACATACAGAGAATCAGCCTCTGCTCCAGAGACCCGGTAATTTGCTGCAAAAAAACGGAGTCACAGCGGCAAATCCGGAGAGTTCCCAGCTATGACCATATACCTGCACATCCTCTACCGTCTGCTCATAACTGGTGGCTCTCTGAATTTCCTTTCTACCTGATTGCATCTGTATGCCACCAATCCTATACTTAGATTGTAAGCTCTAGGGGGCAAGGAACCTCCTATCCTAATATATGCATAGTCCATCCCTTTAATAATTGTCTGTATAACTACTTACTATATCCCGCCTATACTAAAAACAAAAGAAGTCTCTTAAGCC
The DNA here is from genome assembly GCA_037306005.1 of Rhinophrynus dorsalis. Lineage (NCBI taxonomy): Eukaryota > Metazoa > Chordata > Amphibia > Anura > Rhinophrynidae > Rhinophrynus > Rhinophrynus dorsalis. The sequence continues at coordinate 124,279,703 of CM074728.1, forward strand.
TTTGAATGGTAACAAGGTCTCCAACGCGTTTCACATCAGTGGAAGAGCTCTAGTACAGGAGCTCTCAAACCTGCCCTCCCCCCCCATGGTGCAAGTTTTCAGGATCTCCTCCCATGAACACTGATGAATCAATCAGAGGTTGAATCATTCTGAATGATCTGTCCGAGTTAATGACATTCACCTTTGATTAACCCTATGAGTGCCTGAGGGTTGTTTTGTCCATGGGATGGCGTAGTGGACAGCACCACTGTACAGTTTCAGGCCAAGAGATTCTAATCTAAAAAAAATGCTAGTTTGAGCAGCGATAACTTTTGAATAAAACAGCTCACAGCAGTGGGAATTGCCTTGTTTTAATCAGAACGATAAACCCTACAACACATTTTTTTTTTCATATTAAGTGTTACTATCCCTTTAAGCTTCCAAACACTTGAGTGCTTATGTACAATGCAGGAAGAGGAGCAATTCTAGAGCAACACACCTGCACCATAAGGGACAAATAAAATTCATATTGATATAAATAGGATGTTTAATCCTTAAAATGCTAGAAAGATCTCCAAAGCTTCACAACACATTAAAAACCTCTCTAGTATTTGAGTGGTTAACCCTTTGAGTGCCAGAGAGGTACGCAACACATTGCTTTGAAATGCGTTGCGTACCCCTCTGGTACTCAGAGGGTTAAGAAAACCTTTAAAATCATAGGGAATTTTGGTTTGTCCCCTACAGTTCAGATGGTTTACCCCACACTCCGCGTTACTTCTGCACACGGCCAGTAACGTAGAGCCTCGCGGCCTGCAATCCTATAGAATAGATATATGAGAGGCCAATACAAGGATCTCTCTAGAGAGCTATTCATTCTATGTCCTAATAACCAGGGGCCAACCCAAAAGATTAGTGAGGAGGAGGTTTCAACTGCAGCAGAGGAAGGGGTTCTTTACAGTAAGATAAGATACATTCTGGAATTCCTTGCAAAAAGGATGTGGTAATGGCAGATACATTGGATACATTTAAAGAGGACTTATCACCTCTACAAAACTTAGGCTTATTATGTAGAGTATATATACATAATGCTGAAACCGTTATTGATTTAAAAAAAAACAAAAAACAAAACGCTATTTATGTTAAAACGATAGCTTATAGAGTGCCCAGCACCCTACTTCCGCATACACGTCTGTTACTGCACTGCCCCTGCTCCCTTCCCACTACCCCGCTTCCTCTGATGATGGAGGCTGTCTGTCTATAAGCTGGAGCGATCTCATTGGCTAGATATTGCTCTCTGCCAATGAGATCGCTCCAGCTTATAGACAGACAGTCAGCCTCCGTCATCAGAGGAGTCTGGGTAGCGGGAAGGGAGCAGGGGCAGTGGGAAGGCAGCAACGGAAGTTTATGAAGAAGTAGGGTGCAGGGCACGCTATAAGCTATTGTTTTAACACAAATAGCATTTTTTTTTTTTTTTTAAATCAATACCGTTTTCAGCATTATGTATATATACTCTGCATAATAAACCTAAGTTTTGTAGAGGTGATAAGTCCTCTTTAACAGAAGATTGGATGCATCTCTACCAGAAGGGAAAATACAGGTTTCTAGTATGTATTAGAAGGTTAAACAAGAAGTTCTGCTAAACAGACTAAACACCCATCTTGTAGTAAAGAAGGATAATGTAATTCTCATTTTCAAGGTTATACTACTAAACTAGTTTATTATTAAACTATGTAAAATATGAAAACACCCAGTGACCAATCAACTCCCAATGTCTCAGATTATCAAATCACTTTGACAAACAATGAAAAAGGATATGATGATCACCCTATATAATAATTCTCTATTGTATGTTTGTCAGAAGCCATCATGCTCAGTAGGGATGGATGCGGGCACTGCAGTCATGCACAGTAGAAACTGCCCGCGCAGTGGCCTTTACGGAGAGAGGCGCTCAGAATCCAGACCAAGCGGTCCCAGGAAGCCGCTCAGAGAAGACTATGGTCTGAATTCGGAGCGCCTTGCTCAGTATCATCCGAGGCGCAGGCAGTCTCTACTGCGCATGACTGCAGCACCGCCACTGACAACAGGATCCGGCCACCAGCCGAGGTTGCTGGGTGGCACTGTGGCCTGTGTACACGGGCTTTTCAACTACTAGAAATATAAACCACAAAAATTATTTCCATCAGAGTACAAACACATATATATTAAACGTGTGAAAACATTTAACCCCTTAAAGGGATAGTAATGTTTCATAATAAAAGCAGCTCTAAATAATCATCATAGTATTTGGACTTTGGAGAGTGTTGTTTCATTACTGTCAGAGTTGTAGTACAAGAGTAATTGAATGATAAAGTATCCCCCTCCTGCCCCTTTTACTGATGTAACACTGCTCAGCCAGATCAGAAAGAAGGTGCCCAGGTAGACTGCAGAGAGGGACAATCTTCAATTAAGATAAGGGAAAATCCTGAAAAGCTTGTCAAAGGGGGCAGGGCTTTCATTGTTCTCATAGGAAGAAGATTGTCCCCTGCTGTTATCTGTCTGGTCTATGGACTGGATTCCACATCTGAGAAGAGATGGCTTACACTAGGTAAAAGGGGCGGGAGGGGAAACTTTGCTTGTGAATCTCTCTCAAACCATAAAGGTTTGAGACATAAGACTTATATCATTCTTCATGTTTTTGTAATGCCTACAAAATAAAATAAAGATAAAAGAAGTATTACTATCCCTTTAAGGACCAGTGGTCCAGGGAAGTTACCTTCCCTTAAGGACTGCTTTGATCCTTGCCGACGCGCTGGTACACGTGACCTGTTACACTTACTGGCACACCGCTTTGGGGCCTAAGACAGACCACTCCTGTCTTGGATCGGTCAATTTTAGGCCCCATTTTTACATACAGTGCTCCCGGTAGAACGCTGTAAGTAAAAAGTACGTGACGTGCTATGACTGTCACCGGTCCTTAAGGGTATAAGGACCGTGACGGTCATAGCACGTCATTTTGTCCTTAAGGGGTTAAAAAAGCAATTGCACCATTTGCTTTCACTTACTTGTTGCATGGAATTCTGGGAATTAAATGGAAATTCGTGAACTGTGGTTCCCTTATGGGGCAGGATTTCAGATCTGTTTCAGACATAAAAATCTGCACTCAAGGGTGTTATGTAGGCATCATCATTTTGCAGTACATACTTGTACAATAGAAAAGCAAGCAATTTTAATTCTTTAGAAATGTATCGATCCATTTTATCTCAATCTTATAAAATGTGTTCTTTTTTGGATGCCTATTGACCAATCAATTTTGTACTGATCTTTATTAGAAAAGCTCTTACCTGAATGTGTGTCTGTTTCTGTGATGTTAGAAATTCCACTTGTAAAGATTGATCGACTCTGTTTTATCACTGTAACATCTTATCCCGGATCCCTTGCACTGTACGATGAAGGTTCCATGTCTGGAGGATTAGCAGAAATCTCTCCATATTGAATGTCTTTCATGAGGCAATGTTTGCCATGTGAAATTCTGCAGAAGATTGTATTTTCATCTGTTTCAAGTCCACCGCTAATTTTCTGTAAGGTTCAGTAGATGTTTTTGAGGACTAAAAAGAAAAAGATACTCATCAACCAGTTTTAGTCTACAAAATATCTTAAAGTAAGTTTTTCTTTGAAACTTACTTATTAAATAATATTGGATTGCAGCACATAAATCATTTAGTGAATGTCTGAGTTGGAGACAAACTGTTGCTGTATTACTTAACCCATTTGATTCTCACGCAGCATGTTAAAGTCCTTCCACCATCTGAGGGGTTTAACCCCTTAGGGACCAGCGGTCCCTGGGTGTGCGGTCGTTTAAGGACCAGATAGGGAAGTTCGACGTGCCGCCCCACGTGACTGATCACGTGTGACTGATCACGTGTGCCAGCACACCGAACAAGGGACTGAAAGAGATTGCTCCGGTCTTGGAGCGATCAACTTCAGTTCCCGGTATTACTGCAGGAGCGCGGCGAGTAATAGTATATGACTTACCAGGACCGTCACTGGTCCTTAAGTGCTGGACCAGCGTGACGGTCCGGGTACGTCAATGGTCCTTAAAGGGTTAAATAATCATGCAAAACTAGTTGAAGAGCCCATGTACACAGGCCACAGTGCCACCCAGCGATGCTGTGGTGCAGTCATGCACAGTACAGACTGCCCACGACTCGGCTAATAACGGTGCAGCCCGCTCCATTATCCGCTGTGGCGCAGGCAGTCTGTACTGCGCATGACAGCTTCTGACAAACATACATTTAGCAAATTATTATATAGGATGTGTTCTGTCCCCCCCCCCCCATTATCTATCAGTAATATTGTCACTGAAGAACAGAGGCTGTTTAATGCACGGGGGCATGCAGATGGGCGTACACAGAATTTGTCTGGAGCCTCACCTTGAGTTCCCAACAGTCCCAGTTTTACAGAAAGGAAGACAATTTCATCCCGTTATGAGATGGTTAGGGAAGAGGGAGGGTATTCTGGGTAGAGCGAGGGTATTCTGGGTGTCCAATGCATAAGAGTTGAATTTACCACAAACAGGAATTGAAGAAAAGGATGGGTACAACTAACCTTAAAGGGATAGTAATGTTTCATAATAAAAGCAGCTCTAATTAATCATCATAGTATTTGGACTTTGGAGACTATTATTTCAATTCTGTCAGAGTTGTAGTACAAGAGTAATTCAATGCCAAAGTATCCCCCTCCCATCCTTTTACTGATGTAACACTGCTCAGCCAGATCAGAAGAGAGGTGTCCAGGTAGACCGCAGAGAGGGACAAACTTCAATTAAGATAAGGGAGAAACCTGAAAAACTTGTCAAGGGGGGCAGGGCTTTCATTGTTCTCATAGGAAGAAGATTGTCCCCTGCTGTTATCTGTCTGGTCTATGGACTGGATTCCACATCTGAGAAGAGATGGATTACACTAAGTAAAAGGGGCGGGAGGGGAAACTTTGCTTGTGAATATCTCTCAAACCATAAAGGTTTGAGAGATAAGACTTATATCATTCTTCATGTTTTTTTAATGCCTACAAAATAAAATAAAGTTAAAATGAAGTATTACTATCCCTTTAAATATTTAATCTTAAAACTGACCAGTAGACAGTACATAAGTCCAGGTTGATCCCGTTAGGTATCTACACATTGGCATGTATTACTGACAGATGTTTTTCACCTTTGAGAAGACCAGATAAAATGTGATTGGTGGGAGTAAATCAGTGTATGTCCATAAACAAGTGGTGCACAAGTCTTCTGGGTTTATGCACTGAAATGTGATAAGGAGGACACATCTACAGTGTCATAAATTCTACAATCACTATGTTATTCTATGGAGCCTCTCTCCAACTTGAAACATCCTACTGCACAAACTTCATAGACTAACACATGAACTGAGTAGTGTCTTTCACTGGAGAAGTTATCTCCTCTTTATCACACCTTAGTACATCTCCCCTGTAGTCTATAACTAAATCTCTCCCATAGAATAACATAGGATGAAGGAGTAATAGGACAGAATGCAGGAAAGACGTGCAATCGCTATTTACAATGTACTTTTGATGGCAAAATGATTAGCACCAACATGTTATTGAACTGTTCATGTTTTTCTCAAATACTGACCGTTTGCTAATTTTTTAGCAAATGCGTTTCAAAATGTGGGCGTGGCTAAAATGTCTGCCATTTTGTGAGAGGATTAGCAACCGAGCCTAATTCAGCAAAGCAATTAGCGCACATTTTCATAAGTCTGTCTAACTTTACTGTTAATTTGGGAACATGTGCTATTCTATATCAAGGTGTTAGTAGGTTTTTTTGCATCAAAATGTGAGAAATCTCAAATAGCACATAAATGTATGACTTTTATATAAAAGCGAATGTTCCACATTCTTGCATTCCCCCCACAGTCCAATAAGAGCATGTTCACCAAGGATGTTGGGACTTACAGTCTAACAACATCTGGAAAGTCAAGTTTGCTCACCCCTGATCCAGGAATTAAAGATTACTATGAAGCCCTGCAATGTACCTCCCACGTGCCCCTCTTTAGGAAATATTAGGGGTCTGTACCTCCCAAGTGTGCCTCTTTAGAAGATTTTAGGGGTCTGTACCTCCCAAGTGTCCCTCTTTAGGAGGGACAGCACTTCTTTGAGACCCAAATCCTTATGTCCCTCTTTCCCACCTTGATGTCCCTGTGTTTAGGAGATCAGACCATGTGGTGTGTATGTAATAGTATCACCCTGATGTCCCTGTGTTTAGGAGATCAGACTGTGTGGTGTGTGTATATAAGTGTATCACCCTGGTGTCCCTGTGTTTAGGAGATCAGACTGTGTGGTGTGTATGTAAGTGTATCACCCTGATGTCCCTGTGTTTAGGAGATCAGACTGTGTGATGTGTATAGAAGTGTATCACCCTGGTGTCCCTGTGTTTAGGAGATCACACTGTGTGGTGTGTATATAAGTGTATCACCCTGGTGTCCCTGTGTTTAGGAGATCAGACTGTGTGGTGTGTATGTAAGTGTATCACCCTGATGTCCCTGTGTTTAGGAGATCAGACTGTATGGTGTGTATATAAGTGTATCACCCGGGTGTCCCTGTGTTTAGGAGATCAGACTGTGTGGTGTGTATATAAGTGTATCACCCTGGTGTTCCTGTGTGTAGGAGAGCAGACTGTGTGGTGTGTGTATAAGTGTATCACCCTGGTGTCCCTGTGTTTAGGAGATCAGACTGTGTGGTGTGTGTATATAAGTGTATCACCCTGGTGTCCCTGTCTTTAGGAGATCAGACTGTGTGGTGTGTATATAAGTGTATCACCCTGGTGTCCCTGTGCTTAGGAGATCAGACTGTGTGGTGTGTATAGAAGTGTATCACCCTGGTGTCAATGTGTTTAGATCAGACTGTGTGGTTTGTATACATAATTATATCACATTGCTCCACAGCAATACAATTCACAATTAATGTTTATATAAACTTCAGTATCTGTGTTTATAAATTAGTCTTTATAAATAAAATACTTTGGTCTTTCTCTAAATCATTTCTTTAGTTAGACAAGGAGATCTCAATAGGTCATGATAAAACCTAAAAATAATCCGTAATGCTCCTCTTACCGGCCACTCCCTAAAACATCAGTGTCCCTCTTTGGCCGTCTGTATGTTGCATTACGCATCTTTCATAAGTATCCATTATTAGAGGAATGAAGCAATGCAGAATTATCAGTCACTCACTAGTTGACGCACTTTATCCTGTAACTCACTAACATCTCATCCCACACACATTATACCAATCCAACACAAATCACCCTGAGCTCATCATCCCTGCCTTTCTAACTCGAGTACATCATTCCTTTGTGAACTCCATTCAGAACTGTCTAGTTCCCCACGTTAGGTAGGCTGCCTGATGAAATAACATTTGTTTTGTGTTTTTTCATATCGGTCTTATATTATGAGCTGTGAAGGAAGCAGGATGTCTTTATGAAGCCCCAGCAGAGAAAAATAATGCCACAGATGGAGTGACAAAAAAACAAACTCAATGTGCAGAGCTGTAGTTCAAAGGGAGGTGAATAATCCAGTGATTCGCCTAGACTGAAATGTGCTTCTACCTGCAGGTACAGAAATCTACCTGGTACCCGCTGTTTTGTTTTGGCAGCGTCTTCTGCTCCGAGACTCGGCTTGTTATTTCATCGCGCTCTGCACATTACTCAAGTGTCTTTCTTTAACACTCAGGGTTTTTTGGTGAATATGGATGTGAATAGATTTTGTTTGGGTATCTGTTTGTGTAAACCTTGATTTGTATTTGTCAAAAATTAACCCTGCGAGCGCCAGAGAGGTATCCAACGCATTGCAGTCACGTCGATACAGCTCGCCTCCGATTCGTTGATAGAATCCACAGTCTGTAAAGTGTCAGCGTCATTTAAAGGGATAGTAGTACTTCATATAGTTAAGCTTTAATATTGATAGTATTAAAGGGATAGTAATGTTTCATAATACAAGCAGCTCTAATTAATCATCATAGTATTTGGACTTTGGAGAGTGTTATATCAATACTGTCAGAGTTGTAGTTGAAGAGTAATTCAATGACAAAGTGTCCCCCTCCCGCCCCTTTTACTGATGTAACACTGCTCAGCCAGATCAGAAGGGAGGTGCCCAGGTAGACTGCAGAGAGGGACAATCTTCAATTAAGATAAGGGAAAAACCTGAAAAACTTGTCAAGGGGGCAGGGCTTTCATTGTTCTCATAGGAAGAAGATTGTCCCCTGCTGTTATCTGTCTGGTCTATGGACTGGATTCCACATCTGAGAAGAGATGGCTTACACTAGGTAAAAGGGGCGGGAGGGGAAACTTTGCTTGTGAATATCTCTTAAACCATAAAGGTTTGAGAGATAAGACTTATATCATTCTTCATGTTTTTTAAATGCCTACAAAATAAAATAAAGTTAAAACGAAGTATTACTTTCCCTTTAAATGGATAGTAACCTCGAAAAAATAAATACAGGCGTATTTATAGGTACAGCTATAACATACTTACTGCCCTCATTTCCATCTCTCAAACTGTTATGGTTTGAGAGATATAATAAAATAAAGGTCACCGCTCCCTCCCCTTTCTCCCCGATGAGCTGTAAAGCTGTCAGAAGCGGAATCCGGTCACCTGACTGTAGGCGGCTCTTCAGGAGCGCTGTCATCGGGATATCTAACTATAATTACTTCATCGGTATGGTCTACGTGTGCTTGCAAGCCAGGCACATGTTGTAGACCATACCTATGAAATAATTATAGTTATATATCCTCAACGACAGCGCTCCTGAAGACAGGGCCGGATTTGCCATAAGGCAAAGTAGGCACCTGCCTAAAGGCGCACGCCACTGAGGGGCGCCTGCCAATGGGATACTTTTTTTTTTTTTCTTTGAAAAGATAAAAAAAAAATGGCAACCGTGCTGGCTGCACCGGTGCCCGCTCCCTCGCATTGCACCTCCCTGGCAGGAGGTCTGTCCGTTTCCTACCTCCCTGTCAGGAGATCTGTTGTCTGTGCCTCCTTTGGTACAGTCAGTCCTGTGGTTGCTGAAGCTCCCTCGTCATGATGACATCATCTCCCAGCGCTCTGCATTCCTGAACAGGAGACCGCGCGGGAGCTTCAGCAACCACAGGACTGACTTACCAAAGGAGGCACAGACAACAGATCTCCTACCAGGGAGATAGGAAACGGACAATGGGAGGGAGGCAGGAAATGTGAGGGCAACATGGAGATGGTGGGGGCAAGTTGGACCCGAAGGGGGGCATTGTGAGGGCAATTTGGAGCTGATGGGGGGCAATTTGGAGCTAATGGAGGGCAATGTGAGGATAGCATGGAGCTGATGGGGGTGCAATTTGGAGATGGTGAGGGCAATGTGGAGCTAATGGAGGGCAATGTGAGGGTAGCATAGAGCTGATGGGGACAAGTTGGAGCTGATGGGGGGCAATTTGGAGCTGATGGAGGGCAATGTGAGGGTAACATGGAGCTGATGGGGGGCAATTTGGAGATGGTGGGGGAAATGTGGAGCTGATGGGGGCAAGTTGGAGCAGATGGGGCAATGTGAGGGCAATAAAGAGATGATGGGGGCAATGTGGACATTAGGAGCATTGTGCAGGTGTCCAGTGGAGATGGCCAATGGGGGGGGGGGACTCTTTAGATTTCTGTGCCTACAGGCTCCTGAGATGTAAATCCGGCCCTGCCTGAAGAGCCGCCTTCTGGTCCCGGAAGCAGGAACTCATGACGTCACAGCGGACATATGAGAAGTGGGAGGGAGCGGAGACCTTTATTTTATTACATCTCTCAAACCATAACGGTATGGAAGATGGGAATGAGGGCAGTAAGTATGTTCTAATTGTACCTATAAATTTGCCTCTACTTTTTTTTTTTCGAGGTTACTATCCCTTTAAATAAATAAACTAAAGTATCCGTGTCTTTTTTCTATGATTTATATAATTCAACCCCTTAAGGACCACGTGACGTGCTATGGCCATCACGCGGTTTATACTCTTAAGGACTGAAGCGGTCTCTCTCAGACCCCAATGTGGCGCGCTGGTAAGCTTAACAGGTCATGTGTACCAGTGCTTCAGAATGGCTCAAAGTGGTCCTTAAGGTAAAGTAACTTCTCTGGGCTGCTGGTCCTAAAGGGGTTAATCCTTAAGGGGTTAAGAGTAATCGCTATGTAAAGTTTACCCCCTCCTGCCCCTTTAAGCCAAGTCAGCGCTCTAGCTGACAGACTTGGATTCTGGTCCACAGACCGGGCGTCTCGTCTGGAGAGCCGAAATAGCATTGCATACAAATAAAATATTCATCACAACAGTCTACAAAGTGGGTACAACGTCTACTGCCTCAGTCCGTGCACACTTTGTACGGTATCATTTTTAAATGTTGCACGCAAAAAAGCATGCAACCAGATTATACAGTTACCATGTCGCAGTGATCAAAAGGTTGACCTGAGAATCTCGCCTGCATGACAGCACAAGATTCTCATGTCGCCGGAACAAATGTTGCACGACAGCCTCTGGGTTAGTCTTTCTCTCACCCTGTATAGCAGCCAGCGAGCTGATCAAATGAACGTGACACTGGATACTGATGCAACTGGATTAAGTGTATAGCCCGGCGCAGAGCTCAGCAACAGTGAAAGAAAGACCTTAGTGATCCTTGACTTGCATCTCGATTTTGTCTTCTGAACAACTTGTAGCTGCTATACACTTAATCCAGCTGCATCAGTACTCAGCGTCACGTTCTTTTGAGAGAAAGAGTAATCCAGAGGCTGTTATGCGATGTTTATTCCAGCGACATGAGAATCTGTCGCCGTCATGCAGGGTGAGATTCTCAGGTTGACCTTTGATCACTGTGATATGGTAAGTGTAATTTGGTTGCATGCCATCATGCAAGGTGAGATTCTCAGGTTGACCTTTGATCACTGCGATATGGTAACTGTAATCTGGTTGCACGCCGTCATGCAAGGTGAGATTCTCAGGTCGACCTTTGATCACTGCGATATGGTAACTGTAATTTGGTTGCATGCCGTCATGCAAGGTGAGATTCTCAGGTTGACCTTTGATCACTGCGATATGGTAACTGTAATTTGGTTGCACGCCGTCATGCAGGGTGAGATTCTCAGGTTGACCTTTGATCACTGTGATATGGTAACTGTAATTTGGTTGCACGCCGTCATGCAGGGTGAGATTCTCAGGTTGACCTTTGATCACATGTGATATGGTAACTGTAATCTGGTTGCATGCAACCTTTTAAAAGTAAACACTTTGTAGACCGTTGACATGAGTTGCATTGGAGCGGTAGGGCACAGCTTGTACAGCACAGACTTTGCAAGCGGAAGTGACGTCATCAGGTATGTTTAAAAATTAATAAATCTCCCAATATACACACACACTCTTAAAAAAATCAAAGCAAAATTGAAGATATCCGTATGTAGACGAACCAAGTAGATCAAGTCAATGGCTGGTTGCCTATTGCTGTAACGGAACAATGATACTGCCTAACAATAACCCCCGCTTAAACTGATCTTGGCAGAAAATCCTAATGGCCATTATCGATCAAGTCTATTTGGTTAGTTCTCCAAAATGAGTCCTTAATTAATAAAGGATTACATCCACAGACATAGACAGGATGAACTGCCACAGACATCTTCTTACAATGGTGACGTAGTAGAGTTTGTTGCCTTAGAGATCAGGAATAAAGACATGTTTTCCTCTTCATACAGGATATTCATTATATAGTAATTAACCATTTCAGCGCCAGATGGGTGCACATTCTCAATCGCAATGCATTGCTCACCCCTCTGGCAATCAGTGGGTTAAAGGTTCAGTTTAGGGAACCAATCCACGCACATTTAATTCATACCAAACACTCAGATTTTCTGTCAAGCGATGCTTTAAGAAGCACTCCTACTTACAGCGAAGGGTTAATACCAAAAGGTAACAAACTGATCAAATACATGGGGGGGGTATTTACTGAAAGGGGATTGGAAAATACGTAAGAAACTATGAATTCACACACTAATAAGCACCACTGGTGCTACAATATAAGCAGAATAAGTGGCTGATTAGCGCCCCCACTTGGTCAGAGAGCGCTACTGCCTCCTGTAAGCAGAATCAGGAGGCAATGTCAAGGGAGTAAAGTTGGGCACCACATGAATTATTTCACTTAGGGCCCCAAAAACCTAGTGCCTCCCCACTTATAAGAAACTACGAATTTACCCATCTGTATTAGTATACATATCTGCACTTCATTAGCATATAGCTCTGCACTCTCTTCTTCATTAACATATAGCTCTGCACTCTGTCCTTCATTAGAATACAGTTCTGCACTTCAATGGCATACAGCTCTGCACTCTGTCCCTCATTAGTATACAGTTCTGCACTTCATTAGCATATAGCTCTGCACTCTCTTCTTCATTAGAATAGAGTTCTGCACTTCATTGGCATACAACTCTGCACTCTCTTCATCATTAACATACAGCTCTGCACTCTGTCCTTCATTAGTATACATGTCTGCAATTTATTAGCATACAGTTCTGCACTCTCTTCTTCATTAGAATACAGTTCTGCACTCTCTTCATCATTAACATACAGCTCTGCACTCTGTCCCTCATTAGTATACATGTCTGCAATTTATTAGCATACAGCTCTGCACTCTCTACTTCATTAGCATAAGCTCTATACTTCATTAGAATACAGTGCTGCACTTGATGATTCATTACAATGCAGTGCTGCACTTGATGATTCATTACAATACAGTGCTGCACTTGATGATTCATTAGCATACAGTGCTGCACTTGATTCATTAGCATATAGTGCTGCACTTGGTGATTCATTGCAATGCAGTGCTGCACTCGATGATTCATTAGAATACAGTGCTGGACTTGGTGATTCATTAGAATTCAGTGCTGCACTTGATGATTCATTAGCATAGAGTGCTGAACTTGGTGATTCATTAGAATTCAGTGCTGCACTTGATTCATTAGAATGCAGTGCTGTACTTGATGAACCATTAGAATGCAGTGCTGCACTTGGTGATTCATTGGAATGCAGTGCTGCACTTGATGATTCATTACAATGCAGTGCTGCCCTTGATTCATTACAATGCAGTGCTGCACTTGATGATTCATTGGAATGCAGTGCTGCACTTGATGATTCATTGGAATGCAGTGCTGTACTTGATGAACCATTAGAATGCAGTGCTGCACTTGGTGATTCATTAGAATTCAGTGCTGCACTTGATTCATTAGAATGCAGTGCTGTACTTGATGAACCATTAGAATGCAGTGCTGCACTTGATGATTCATTACAATGCAGTGCTGCACTTGATGATTCATTACAATGCAGTGCTGCACTTGATGATTCATTGGAATGCAGTGCTGCACTTGGTGATTCATTAGAATGCAGTGCTGCACTTGATGATTCATTAGAATGCAGTGCTGGACTTGGTGATTCATTGGAATGCAGTGCTGCACTTGGTGATTCATTGGAATGCAGTGCTGCACTTGGTGATTCATTAGAATGCAGTGCAACACTTGGTGATTCATTGGAATGCAGTGCTGCACTTGGTGAATCTTTGGAATGCAGTGCTGCACTTGGTGATTCATTGGAATGCAGTGCTGTACCTGGTGATTCATTAGCATACAGTGCTGCACTTGATGATTCATTGGAATACAGTGCTGCACTTGATGATTCATTACAATGCAGTGCTGCACTTGATGATTCATTAGAATGCAGTGCTGGACTTGGTGATTCATTAGAATACAGTGCTGCACTTGATGATTCATTAGAATGCAGTGCTGGACTTGGTGATTCTTTGGAATGCAGTGCTGCACTTGGTGATTCATTATAATGCAATGCTGCACTTGGTGATTCATTGGAATGCAGTGCTGCACTTGGTGATTCATTGGAATGCAGTGTTGTACCTGTTGATTCATTAGCATACAGTGCTGCACTTGGTGATTCATTAGAATGCAGTGCTGCACTTGATTCATTAGAATACAGTGTTGCACTTGATGATTCATTAGAATACAGTGCTGCACTTGGTGATTCATTAGAATACAGTGCTGCACTTGATTCATTAGAATGCAGTGCTGCACCTGGTGATTCATTAGAATACAGTGCTGCACTTGGTGATTCATTAGAATACAGTGCTGCACTTCATTTGTTAGCATGCAGTGCTGCACTTGATTCATTAGAATGCAGTGCTGCACTTGATGATTCATTAGAATGCAGTGCTGCACTTGGTGATTCATCAGAATGCAGTGCTGTACTTGATGATTCATTAGAATGCAGTGCTGCACTTGGCGATTCATTAGAATACAGTGCTGCACTTGATGATTCATTAGAATGCAGTGCTGCACCTGGTGATTCATTAGAATGCAGTGCTGCACCTGGTGATTCATTAGAATGCAGTGCTGCACTTGGTGATTCATTAGAATACAGTGCTGTACTTCATTCGTTAGCATGCAGTGCTGCACTTGATTCATTAGAATGCAGTGCTGCACTTGATGATTCATTGGAATGCAGTGCAGCACTTGGTGATTCATTAGAATGCAGTGCTGCACTTGGTGATTCATTGGAATGCAGTGCTGCACTTGGTGATTCATTGGAATGCAGTATTGCACTTGGTGATTCATTGGAATGCAGTGCTGCACTTGGTGATTCATTAGAATGCAGTGCTGCACTTGGTGATTCATTAGAATGCAGTGCTGCACTTGGTGATTCATTGGAATGCAGTGCTGCACTTGATTCATTGGAATGCAGTGCTGCACTTGGTGATTCATTGGAATGCAGTGCTGCACTTGGTGATTCATTGGAATGCAGTGCTGCACTTGGTGATTCATTAGAATGCAGTGCTGCACTTGGTGATTCATTGGAATGCAGTGCTGCACTTGCTGATTCATTGGAATGCAGTGCTGCACTTGGTGATTCATTAGAAAGCAGTGCTGGACTTGGTGATTCATTAGAATACAGTGCTGCACTTGGTGATTCATTAGAATACAGTGCTTCACTTGATGATTCATTACAATACAGTGCTGCACTTGATGATTCATTAGAATACAGTGCTGCACTTGGTGATTCATTAGAATACAGTGCTGCACTTGGTGATTCATTAGAATACAGTGCTGCACTTGACGATTCATTAGAATGCAGTGCTGCACCTGGTGATTCATTAGAATACAGTGCTGCACTCGGTGATTCATTAGAATACAGTGCTGCACTCGGTGATTCATTAGAATACAGTGCTGCACTTGGTGATCCATTAGCATACAGTGATGTATTCTGTAAGATGACAGTTAAACATCTCCTGGACTTTTTGGCTGACATGATACACACATTTTTTTGGAATTAAGTTTTCAAATACACAAACTTGAACTCAGGTTTGGCACTTCCACTTTAAGAAAGAACTGTTGGAGCTTTGCTGGATCTGCCTGTAATAGCGATGGTCACCGTTCCAGCTTCAAGGAGTTAAAATCTCTATTGAAATCACTGGGGATGAGCACTTGTCCCCAGTAGCACAACTAGGTTAGTACAGCAGCTTCAGTGATATTTTACAGTCAGCATACCATGCCAAAACCTGACCCCCCACAAAATAAATACATATATAAAATTATATACAATAATAAAGATTTAAGATAATATGAACATCTTTTGTCCCTTTTTGCATTGCACTTAATTTGAGTGTTTTCGTCAGTACGGAGAGGAGATGTCTGGCATTGAAATGGTAATGTGATGGGAAGCTGTATAATAAGGTACATCCCCTATGGGCCCGGGTATCATTTACACATAAAATGGAATTGCACATGGCCCTGCTTTCATAGCATATTTGTTTAATTATCTTTCTTAAAAAGCCTTTTTTTTCAATTAATTTTCAATATTTAAAAAAGGAATAAAAATGTCATTATCTGTGTACCTGAAAATTAATTATGGTTTGGGGAATAATTATATTTTCTAATAGTGCAAATATGTTCTGTCTAAAGGAGGGAGGCAAGCTTCCACTCCACAGACTACAGCTCCCAACATCTCTGCCCAGGCTTTGGTTAGATGAAGATGGTGGGAATTGTAGTCTCCAAGAGCTGGAGGTCTTCATCTTGGTCTCTTCATCTAGGTAGGGTTGTCACCCATCCGGTATTTTACCAGCAGGCCGGTAAAAAATTGGCTTCTTTCCAATGTTAAGTCTATGGAGGGAATGCCTTGGCCGGTATTTTTAAAAGAAAAGGTGGCAACCCTACATCTAGGTCAAGGGCTCGCCAGGTATCAGGGACTAAATCTTCCATCATCTCCAACCAACAGACGCTTAGAAATGATGAATGTTGGTCCCCAACAGCTGATGGACCAACAAATGATTACACCCATCTTATTTATTCTCCGGATATGGACGACAACTTGCATTTTCCCAGCCAGCATAGGACAATTCTGCTACAATCAAACACGATGTACTCAGAGAAGGTCAGCAAAAATGTGCATATTGGGAAGAAAAACATTTGTTTTAAAGGGTTAGTAATACTTTGTTTTATCTTTATTTTATTTTGTAGGCATTAAAAAAACATGAAGAACGATATAAGTCTTATCACTCAAACCTTTATGGTTTGAGAGATATTCACAAGTAAAGTTTCCCCTCCCGCCCCTTTTACCTAGTGTAAGCCATCTCTTCTCAGATGTGGAATGCAGTCCATAGATCAGACAGATAACAGCAGGGGACAATCTTCTTCCTATGAGAACAATGAAAGCCCTGCCCCCCTTGACAAGTATTTCAGGTTTTTCCCTTATCTTAATTGAAGATTGTCCCTCTCTACAATCTACCTGGGCACCTCCCTTCTGATCTGGTTGAACAGTGTTACACTAGGTAAAAGGGGAGGGAGGGGGACACTTTATCATTCAATTACTCTTGTACTACAACTCTGACAGTATTGAAACAACACTCTCCAAAGTCCAAATACTATGATGATTAATTAGAGCTGCTTTTATTATGAAACATTACTATCTCTTTAACTACCATGGGAATCCCCATGAGATCGCAGTTTCAGCCAACATCATCCAGAGGTGAAGTGACATGGATTCATCACTGGAACAGTCAGTCCCTCTCCTGCTGGAAATCCATCTAGAAGGTTGTGTCTTACATCTCCACGTGGCAAGGGTAAAAACCTTTAGCACTGTAGCTGTTGGGGATGACAAAACCATCGTCCCCAACCAGCCAATGGGTTTCCTATACTTGTATCATGTTGAAATGAGGCAAGTGAATTTGTGTGGATGAGTACTGGTTTAGATGTACGATGGCCTGTCCCTGCATGTGTAGGAACACGGGTGCAGGAAAGA
Source organism: Rhinophrynus dorsalis (assembly GCA_037306005.1). Lineage (NCBI taxonomy): Eukaryota > Metazoa > Chordata > Amphibia > Anura > Rhinophrynidae > Rhinophrynus > Rhinophrynus dorsalis. The sequence continues at coordinate 124,297,002 of CM074728.1, forward strand.
GAAGCCCATTGAAATCTGTGGACTGCTGGAGGCTCTTCAGCAGAGCCAATATCGCGATCTTGAAAAAGAACTACTTCATTGGTACAGTCTACAAAGTGTGCTTGGTTTGCAAGCACACTTTGTAGACCTTTCCGATGAAATGTTTATCTTTCAAGATTGCGATCTCGGCTCTGCTGAAGAGCCTCCACTGGTCCTGGGACCGGATTCTCCTGCAGTCAGTTACAGTAATGACGTCAGGGAAAGGGGACATTTAGCATAATTTTTCAATATCTACAATATTGTTTTTTTTAAAATATTTGGACAATACTATCCCTTTAAATTCAAATTTGTTATGAAACCAATTCATGTCTAGTATCAAACACATTCGGGGTTATGCACTAAGATGTGATAAAGAGGTGAAAAAGAGGAGATGACTTCTCCAGTGATAACACTTATCCAGTTCCTGTGTTATTCTATAGAGCCAATGCACTAATATCTCCAGTGATATCACTTCTCCAGTTCTTATGTTATTCTATGGAACCAATGCACTAATATCTCCAGTGATATCACTTCTCCAGTTCCTATGTTATTCTATAGAACCAATGCACTAATATCTCCAGTGATATCACTTCTCCAGTTCCTATGTTATTGTATAGAACCAATGCACTAATATCTCCAGTGATATCACTTCTCCAGTTCCTATGTTATTCCATAGACCCTATGCACTAATATCTCCAGTGATATCACTTCTCCAGTTCCTGTGTTATTCTATAGACTGTATGCACTAATATCTCCAGTGATATCACTTCTCCAGTTCCTGTGTTATTCTATAGAACCAATGCACTAATATCTCCAGTGATATCACTTCTCCAGTTCCTGTGTTATTCTATAGAGCCAATGCACTAATATCTCCAGTGATATCACTTCTCCAGTTCCTATGTTATTCTATAGAACCAATGCAATAATATCGCCAGTGATATCACTTCTCCAGTTCCTGTGTTATTCTATAGAGCCAATGCACTAATATCTCCAGTGATATCACTTCTCCAGTTCCTATGTTATTCTATAGAACCAATGCACTAATATCTCCAGTGATATCACTTCTCCAGTTCCTATGTTATTCTATAGAACCAATGCACTAATATCTCCAGTGATATCACTTCTCCAGTTCCTATGTTATTCTATAGAACCAATACACTAATATCTCCAGTGATATCACTTCTCCAGTCCCTGTGTTATTCTATAGACCCTATGCACCAATATCTCCAGTGATATCACTTCTCCAGTCCCTGTGTTATTCTATAGAACCAATGCACTAATATCTCCAGTGATATCACTTCTCCAGTTCCTATGTTATTCTATAGACCCTATGCACTATATCTCCAGTGATATCACTTCTCCAGTTCCTGTGTTATTGTATAGAACCAATGCACTAATATCTCCAGTGATATCACTTCTACAGTTCCTGTGTTATTGTATAGAACCAATGCACTATGATCTCCAAAGCTGAAGAAATCTTAGTCCATAGGCTCCTTAGATATCACTGGATAAGTCATCTCCACTTTATCACTCTTTAGTGCAACTACCCCATTGTGCTAAAATGCATTGGAAACTTCTCTGGCACTCAAAGGGTTAAATGGTTTACTGCTCCCTTCAATCTTAATTTGGTGAATGCAGTCCACATAGAATAATTTCTTAGAGTCATTAGGATTTCTTGCATGGATTAACCCTTTCTGCACCAGAGGGGTGTGCAATGGTCCTGAAAAGGGTCAGACAAGATGGATTTATTGTTAGGAAATGTTAATATTCCTTTACATTTTAGGATACTTTTTACTACTAATGCAGATATCAAAACGATGATTGAAATGGCTTCCCATTATTCTGTTCTCGTTCAGAACACAGGACGACATTTGGCTCCTGCGCAACAGAGCACTAAAAGGTCCATCAAATGGCATTTGCCTTTATGAGCCAACATAAAATTACCTTTTTTTTTCTGAAGTGATGGGAATGATCATAACATCGCTCCACAGTGGAGTTTATCTACGGAATATAATATTCTTCACTGTGTTTTAATACAGCCCCTGTGTACCTCTGTTTTTCACTGTGATAGGTTCTTTAATTAAGTGGCTTTGTGAGTTAACTAGGTACAGATCAACAGAAAGACTTATCAAAATTTTACAATAAGTTAATCACACCTGAAACGACTGTGGAAAGGAAGGCAGAATCCATCTCCTAATCACATGTAAGCTGTAAAACCGAACAGAAGTGCCATATTTATAATAGCATAAAAGGGAATATTAAATTAATGATCATTAGAGTTAAGTGCCGAGATAAAAATCAAGGAGGCTGGATACATAGTGAAGCCTTAATATGGCAGGAATTCCCAGCTTTGTTGTTTTAAAGAAATAATTCACCGTCCCCTTTACAATCCGGATCGCTGAGGACAAGGTGATAGAGGGGGACTGGCAGGAACAAGACACGATTGTCTGATAATGTGAGAGACGTTCAGGCCCAGTGAGGGGATCGTTTCACTGCACGTGGGTGAGTACGGTCCCTAATTACCGGTAAATCACACAGGGGCAGAGAAATGGAAAAGTGGAAAAAAACTGAGGCAAACCAACTTCATCGTACAGAATAAAAAAAATCCTATTGTGTTAAGTGGGTCTTTAACCCCTTAACGACCCTTGACGGTCATAGTATGTCATGGGTAAATCTGACGTACTATGACTGTCATGGAATTCCGGGATCCCCCCGCGGCTGCACGCTGTTCGGGAATCCGGAAGCGGAAATGATAATAAAAAAAAAAATATTGCTCCGTGGTCCTTAACTGACCGCGCTGATCGGCCGGTCATTAAGGGGTTAATCCCTTCAAGGAGCCTTGACTTGCCAGGACCATTACCCCTGTACATGTTGGTCTAAATAGTTTGTTTTATGTAGCGACTAGATGTTATAACGTTTTCATTTTTTTTTTATAAAATTGGTATTTTTCTGAATTTAATTGAGTAAAGATTACCGTGCGCCCTGCTTCCAGACAGACTGCGGTTACCAGCTCTCCGCCCGCAGTCTGTCACTCTGCCTCTGCTCCCTCCCACTATTCAGTCTCCTCCTACTTCCTGCCTGTAAGCTGGAGCGATCTCTGTACAATGACCCCTGCAGCTTACAGACAGAAATCATCCATCATTGGAGGAGGCTGGATAGAGAGAGGAGAGCAGAGGCAGGGTGACAGACTGTGGGTACAGAGCTGGTAACCTCAGTCTGTATGGAAGTAGGGTGCAGGGTAATCTTTACACAATTAAATTCAGCAAAAATAGTGACTTTATTAAAAAAATGAAAATGTTATATTATCTAGTCACTACGTAAACTATTTAGACCAATATATATAGGGGTGATAGATCCCCTTTAAGGACCAGTGACTGTCTTGACACATCATAGAACAGGCACGTGCACACATAGACACCAAGGGGGGCTTGAGCACCTGCCCTTTTTGTCCAAAGTGCCTTCGTGCCCTTTTAACAAAAAAAAAAAAATTTAATCAGTCCGATTTTATCGAGAAGTAACCTTTTTTTCATTTGAGCCCCTGTCCCCCAAAATGTCTGTGCACATCCCTGTCATAGAATTATGGGGTCCCCGCACAGCTGCATACCTCTCGGGGCCCCCAGAATCCAATGTGCCAAAAAAAAAAAAAAAAAAATGCCCCATGGACCTAAACTGCTGTCCGCACACTGCTGAGCCTGGTCGTTAAGGGGTTAAAGGAGCACTGAAAACTCCTAATAATAATCCCCACTTACCTGAAGATGATCAGAAAATGCTAATGGCCCTTATCACTTTTGCCCACGCTCATTGATACAAGAGATTACATTGTCAATCAACTCTGAATGTCAGGTCGTGGAGGCGGACATGACGGTGGCTGGCAAAACAACAGGACGCAAAGTCCGCCCACTACACACGGTCATCTTAACACTTTAACCCTTCGAGTGCCAGGGGGTAGGCAACGCATTGCTTTGCAATGCTTTGCGTGCCCCTCTGGCACTGAATGGGTTAAAGGGTTAGTAATGTCTGACATTAACTAACCCTAATATTGAAGGTATTCAAAAGATAATCTTACTGTGCCGAGTCGTATCTCTCAAACCTTTATGATTTTAGAGAAATAAGCGCTTAAAGTTCCCCCTCCTGCTGATGGGCTGCAACGCTTTCAGCAGTGGATCGTGTGACTCGGCGGCTCTTCAGCAGAGCCAAATGAGCGCTATCGAAAAACAGATACTTCACTGGAACGGTCTACAAAGTGTACTTGGTTTGTAAGCACACTCTGCAGACCATTCAGCTGAAGCATTTGTTTTTCGATAGAGCTCATTCAGCTCTGCTGAAGAGCCGCCGGCTGGTCTAGGACCGGGATCTCCTGACGTCAGCTACATGCTAACGTCTGGAACAGGGGCAGGAGGGGGAAATTTAAGTGCTTATATCTCTCAAACCATAAAGGTCTGAGAGATCCAGCTTGGCACAGGAAGATTATCTTTTGAATATTAGGGTTAGTTAATGTTAGACCAGTGATTTTCAACCAGGGTGCCGTGGCACGAGCATCTATTTAGGGTGCCCCATCTTTTCTATAAAGATTTTGATAAAATATGAATATTAAGTTTCAGATGAATATTTTTGGAAATTTTTCTGCACAATATGTTTGTTTCTGTTATTCTGATACCAAGACCTAAACGAATTGTATATTTATGCTTTTGTGTCCTCCATTAGCGCTTGAAGATTGACCTATAAAATGTTAAGTGTGCCCCGAATCTTCCAGACTGCATGTTAGGGGTGCCTTGACCAAAAAATGGTTGAGAACCACTGTGTTAGACATTGCTAACCCTTTAAAGCTCAGAGGAGGGAGCAATGCATGTCACCTTGATTCAAGCTTGCATATGAAAAAAGGTCATTAAAAACATGGGTCATGTTAGCCAAAAGACCAGCATGTTTACAGTTAAGGAGATATTCATACTTGGTACCGTGTGCTAATATATGCTAATTGCTGCACCATTTGAGTTTCATATGCTAACGAAGATTTTCAGTGATGTTTCTTTTGCTAATTAAGGTTTGTGCTGCACCAGGAGACTTTCACTTTTCCCCAAAATAAAAATGTGAACATTTCTTAAAATAAACAACTGCTGGACTTTGGGTTAACATGACACATAGGCAGTTTTGCATGACGTTTCCAAATATGTAAAAAAAAAATAAAATCAAAAGGTAACAGGTCTGCTTTAAAGGGTTAAACGATGAGTAGTCATCCCTCGAATAATTCTTCATACAACATTATGTGCTCACACCTGGGTTAACACACTGACAAGTTCTTATACATAAAAGAAGCTTGACAAATTGCTGAGTTTTCAGTGACCACCGTCACACACAATGCCGTTCATATCTGGCAGACAGACTGCATTCTGTTCCCCAGAGCATCCCAAATTTTGTTGTAAAACAGTCTGAGTTTCATTCTGACCATGGGGGAGCCCTTTCTCCAACTGCCTACTTATCCTTTAGGTAAAACGGTGCTGCCCAATGTCCACATGTACTAGCAAGAATTACCCAAAAACATGGGTTGGAGATCGCACTAGCTCAGAATATTCGGGGATAATGAAAAACTGGGTGCAATGAGAATAAAATAATGTGAACACAAAGCAAATTTTCTTCCTGAGAGGAAAGAAGGAAGGTATTCTCTTGTATGCACTCCTTTAACCCCTTAAATGTGGGAGTGAGTAATCTGTCTTGTTGTATTTACATGTGAAAATTATGGGTCTCAGGAAGGATCCTTATTTCAATAACACGATAAAACTTAGCTTTTATTAATTTAAACTTTAAAAATAATTGATATATTGCGAGATCACATTTATGTCTCAATTATTACGACCACATAATTAAAACGGGCACAGAGGGTCTGTCAGAGCTCGACATCCAAGAGTTCTCCATCAACTGCAGGAAGAAGCTGTATACAATAATTCTGAAAAGGCGCTTTAGTGCACAACTAACTCTGAGAGATTGTCCTATAACACGGATTATGAGCGCCTTAGACAGGTAACTAGCAATAGAATTCTATATAACATGAGAGACCTCGTGTGGTTAGGTTTTCATGGCAAGCTTTATGTGCGCACTAACTTAAAATTTAAGAACATTGATGAAAGGTATTGTCCAAGAGCGGCATGTAAAACAGTCTGGAGACCATGGACCGTATTTTGTTTGATGCCCTTTTTCAAAGCTGGTATGGAAAGATATTGCAAATGTTCTTAAAATGTATTGTTTAGGAAAGCAAAAGCAGGCAGAATTAGCGTATGGCAATTTTTCTCCTTGTAAATATGATGCGACTACTTTATATTTAACCCCTTAACGACCCTTGACGGTCATAGTACGTCAAAGGTTGATCTGACTGAACGACCCATGACGTACCATGACCGTCATGGAATTCTGGGCTCCCCCCGCGGCTGCACGCCGTTCGGGGAGTCGGGAAGCGGATTTTGAAAAAAAAATAAAAATACTCCATGGTCCTTAACTGACCGCGCCGCGCCGATTGGCTGGTCATTAAGGGATTAATTAACACAGTTGTAATATATTATTTGTGGCATGCAAGGTGTCTGTTATCTGTTAAACAGATTATTTTGAAAAAAGAGGAGGAAACGGCTCTAATAATAAGTGAATTGAGACGGAAACAAATGAAAGCGAAAAAGTACAACTTACTGGGATAATGTTGTTTTTCTTTTAAATGAAACATTTTAAGTTGTAAATATTGTAACGTTTTGTGTAAATTGTCTTGATTTATACTTTTGTTGCCAGAATCCTATATAATAATTCGCTAAAACGTGTGTAACGACAAAGTCACGCGAAGTAGAGACTTCCCGTGCCGCGGGAGCGTCCAGCTCTGTATCAGCCGCGGCGCGGGGAGTCTCTACTGCGCATGACTGCCCCACGACCGGCTGGCAGTGGCGCTATTGCCCATGTAACGGGCTGTCCAACCAGTTTTAAATAAAAAATGTTCCTTCCATCAACCTCAGGACCCAAAACGTTCTCGTTTCACCCCTGGGAGACTTTTCATATTATTGGTCCCTGAAATGCTTGTAACGGTGTCCTCTCCTGACCAGTTACATCACTGATTAGGACTGCATTTTAGCACAATACTATTAGGAACTGAAGCGCTGAGTGGTACAACTCTGGAGCACTCCAAGTGCACTAAGATGAAAAAATAAAAATTCTTATTGATTCTACATTGGGCTTTTAACCCCTTTGCAATGCATCGGAGACCTTACTAGCATTCAAGGGGTTAAAAGCCTCATTTAGAATCGATTAGTATGTAGCCATTTTTTTTTTGTTTCGTACAGTGCTGGAATTTCTCCCGTTATAAAGTGTTTTAGATTAATTCAAAGACGAAAAATGTTGCTATAATAATTATCAGGGAACGTTTGCGGTATCGATTTGAGGGAGGGTCCATGGGTGCCCTCTGCTGTGATCTTGCTCTCTCTCAGTTAAAAGGATCATGTTGTCCAAGGGTCTGTGCTGGAGATTTCTCATTGCTCTGAGTACTTAGAAGTCGTTTCTTCCAACTCTTAATTTGCCTGGAGCAAGGCTTTTATCAAGACTTTTAGCCAAGAGGCACCTGATGAAATATTCATTGGCAGAAATTGTGCCATGGGTGTTTTTCCCCATTTGTCCACTTGTATTTCATTAAAATATGGTCAGGCACAGAGAAAATGGCATTTGACACAGAAGTCTCGGAAAACTTTGTGTAATAGGCAATTAACCCTTTTTTCCTTTGTAGAAATTTAAATACTGAGAAATTGCAGAATGAGGAGGCTTTTTATCCAAAGTCCCAGTTCTGCCTGCATGGACTTCTACATTATATTCCTCTGTTCCCCAAGAGAATCAAATTATTATCCTTTAGTTAGAGAAGATGATCTTAAAAAAAAAAAATTCTGAAGGGGGTTTTATCCGTAGACAAGAAGACCTGGAGGAAGAGAATGAGGCTTTTGAAGCGTTCTCATATGTATGGGATTTTTTTTTTTATATTATTATTAGAGAATGTATAATGTTCAGAGCTTCTGAAATAAAATGAGACTTTTCAATGGTGGCTCAATTAGAAGGAAGGCTAGATTTTTTTTTTCTACTTCTACAAAGCGACGGATATTCTTTAACTCCGTGAATGTCAAAGTCTTCTCATTGCATTGGAGACATCTCCTGCATCTGGAGAATTAATCCATTGAGTGCCAGAGGTAGACGCAATGCGTTGCTTACCTCTCTGGCACTCAAAGGGTTAATGAATGGATGTACCTCCTAATAATTACACCCCTTCTCAGACAAGAAAATCCTAATGTATTTTTCCTGATTTGCCTTTGTTCATGAGATAACATTTTCAATCGGCGTTGAAGGTCCACAGGGCACAAACTCAGTTCCCTGTAATTTTTCAAAATAAAAGCAGCTCCAAATAATCTTCATAGTATTTGGGCCATGGCGAGTGTTATTTCAATACTGTCAGAGTTGTAGTATAAGAGTAATTGAATGATAAAGTATCCCCCTCCCGCCCCTTTTACCTAGTGTAACACTCCTCCCCTCAGATGTGGAATCTGGTCTCTTGACCGGACAGATCACAGCAAGGGACAATCTTCTTACTGTGGTTATAAGGAAAACCCTGCCCCCTTGACAGGTTTTCCCTTATGCTCAATGAAGATTGTCCCTCTCTGTGATCCATCTGGACAGTCTTGCTGCTCTGAGGTGAGCAGTGTTACATCAGTAAAAGGGGTGGGAGGGGGATACTTTATCATTCAGTTACCCTTGAACTACAGCTCTGACAGTATTGATACAGCACTCTCCACTACCCAAATACTGTGAAGATTAATTGGAGCTGCTTTTATTTAGAAACATTACCATCCCTTTAAAGCGATAGTAACAGTTAACATGTAAAAAAAAATATACGTTGTAGAGCTTATCCTCCTGAGTAAACAAGGGAAGTAACACTGCTGAGTGGTGTTTTATTCAAAAGTTATTGTGGCTCAAAACTTGACTTTTTAGGTGCAGTATCTCAATGGCCTGAAATGTTACAGTGGTGCTGTTGCTACACCATCCTATGGATGGACAGCTCTGGTCGAATGACCATAAACCTCCATAGGAGCAACAGCGCCACTGTAACATTTCAGGCCATAGAGGTAAAAAAATAATGTTTGAGCTGTTATAACTTTTAGATAAAAAACCTTTCTGCAGTGGGAGTTCCCTTGTTTTACTTAGGAGGATAAACACAATGTTATATACAATTTACATACTAAGTGTTACTATCCCTTTAAAGGGTGACGTAGGCTTGTGCCCTCTGCTTTTTCCCAGCTGAAAGAACATCCAGCATCTGTCATGTCCGCCCCAATGGGCGTAACATCCAGGAGAGAAGGGGCTATTTCTTCAAGAGAAGCACAAGGGTAAGATTCAGAAGGGTCATTAGGATTTTCTTGGTATAGTAAGATAACTGGGGGTACGATTATTAGTGTTCGTTCTCCTTTAAAAGCCAAACAGCGTGAAAAGATGAACATAAGGTAAATTAACACTAACTCCTTTTATTGAAAACTCTCCTCTTATCTGAAGCTGGACAGAAAGCCCTAATGGCCTTTTAGAGTCAGTGCTGTGTGGCTGATCCTCTGAGATTAATATCATATCAGTAGTGATTAGACTGTCCACAGAGTCGGATAGGGTCACCTTTGTGGTACACAATAACCCTAAATACCTCCCATTGAATGCTTCCTAAGAGAACCAATTTATGTTGCTTATTAACCCTTTGAGTGCCAGAGGGTACAAAACACAATGCATTGCGTACCCCTCTGGCACTCAAAGAGTTAAAACTGTGCAGGTTAAAGAGATAGTAATTGTTAAAGGGGATGTTTAACCCCTTCACAACTTTGCCTAAATTGTTTCCTTATGAATGATAAATAACGAAAAGTGTATCCTTTTTTTAAAAAAATCAGCTTGTTTGGAGAAATTAAAAGATTAAATGTAGCTCCATACCTACCTTCCAGCACACCGTGTTGACTGGATCTGTACCGCACTCTGGGCTTCTATCCAGCCTCCTCTGATGATGGAGTCTGTCTGTCTCTAAGCTGGAGCTCTCTCATTGGGCAGAAATAGATCTCTGCCGATGAGATCACTCCAGTTTAGAGACAGACAGCCTCTGTCATTGGAGGAGGCTGGATAGAAGCTCAGACTGCGGTACAGATCCGGTCAACACGGTGTGCTGGAAGTAGGTACGGAGCTACATTTAATCTTTTAATTTTTCCAATCTTGGATATATATATATATATTTTTTTTTTTTTTTTTTTTTTTTTTTTTAAAGGATAAACTTTTCATTATTTCTCATTTATAAGGAAACAATTTAGGAAAAGTTGTGAAGGGGTTAAACATCCCCTTTTATGTGACCAGGTCTCCATATTAATCTAGGATACTGTCGCATTCTATGAAGAACTGTATGTCACTGACTTTCCTCTCCATTAGAATGCAACAGAATAACCAACTGGAATTTGACCACTAGAAGGCACTGTTAATGTAGAAAAATATGGGTTTAAACTGTAATAACTGTGGAAATATGCATCTTTCTCAGGGAGTACACTTATTTTGCTCAACAAGAAAAGCCCTACAATACATATTTTTTTCATAAAAAGTTTTCTGCTTTAATACTACTTTAATAACCTCAGGGGTATCACAAAAAAGAATCACTATCTCAGCCCCACCTGGTCTTCTCCTCCACAGAGAAGCAGCTAATGATTCCTATTGGCTGTTATCATGTCACACCCACGTGCACAGCCAATAGGAATAATCTGATATTGCTAATCCCACTTCTTGGTTTAACCCTTAGTGTACAGATCTCCCTGATCTTCCTCCCCCCTCCAGAGAATCAGCTGACGGTTCCTGTTGGCTGCTATGCTATTCCATCGACCAACACAGCCGAAAGGAATGAGACTTCCACCGGTAGATTCTGCTCTTTAGAACCGGATAGTCAACCATGATCTTCAAATGATAACAACAGTGCATGTTTTCAGGATAACCCTGCTAGGGCACAGGTGGATTCATTAAAGTGACAGACACTGATATAGTCCCCCATACTGCATCCGAGGTATAACATGCACTGTTGGCTACTCCTGCTTTAGTGAATCCTGTGTTCCTCACACATGGACAGGCATGGTAGCAGTATAGATGGAACCTGCTCACGTCATTATCACCCAAATATTAATAGGTGACTCCTGCATTGGTTTGCTTGGCACTGGTGGTTATGAAGGACATTGCAGCCTCAAGTGTCTTCATGTAAATGATCTGCACGGTGATCCTAAAGTAGGGTGACCAGACCTCACCTTTAACCGGGGACGCATAGGAAAAATGCATATTGCAGGACTGCTTTCATTTCAGTCAAGTACTGAAATATGCCTATTTTCCATGTGTCCCAGGTTAAAGGTGAGATCTGGTCAGCCTACCCTTAAGACTGGACTGCAAATCAGGCATGCTGCAACTTGGATGCATTTGCATTAAAGGGATTGTAATGTTTCATAATAAAAGCAGCTATAATTAATCATCATAGTATTTGGACGTTGGAGAGTGTTATATCAATACTGTCAGAGTTGTAGTACAAGAGTAATTCAATGATAAAGTATCCCCCTCCTGCCCCTTTTACTGATGTAACACTGCTCAGCCAGATCAGAAGGGAGGTGCCCAGGTAGACTGCAGAGAGGGACAATCTTCAATTAAAATAAGGGAAAAACCTGAAAAACTTGTCAGTGGGTGCAGGACTTTCATTGTTCTTATAGGAAGAAGATTGTTCCCTGCTGTTATCTGTCTGGTCTATGGACTGGATTCCACATCTGAGAAGAGATGGCTTACACTAGGTAAAAGGGGCGGGAGGGGAAACTCTATCATTCAATTACTCTTGTACTACAACTCTGACAGTAATGAAATAACACTCTATATGGCTCAAATACCATGAAGATTAATTGGAGGAAACATTACTATCTCTTTAAATTCACCAAAGTAGCAGTGTGCTTCCAAAGCCTGTGACGTGCCGTACACAAGTGCCACATTAGTATCTCATGTGTACAGGTTTAGACATAACAATATGTTACATTTCAGTTAGAAAAATGTCATTTCTATTGAGCTTGTGAACAGGGCCCTAAAATAACAAATGATATGTTGAAGTGCATTGTTTGTGGGTTCAGGCAATGTTAACCCTTTGAGTGCCAGAGGGGTATGCAATGCATTGCGTTAAAGAATATATATATATTGTTTTGATGTAGTTATGAAGTCACTGTGTATGAAACCTGTGCTTTGCTGGTGTTTCCCCATGTGCCCAGTGCTGTCTGTCTGTCTTTTCGGCAATGTGCTGCAGATTTCCTACTCCCTGGGGACAGACTGGGTCAGGTGTCCAGTTAGACATGGATGTGTTGTGTCAGTGCAGCCTTGGACTCCCCTCCAACCAGTCAGTAGTGAGTATAGTCCTGTTTGGCTGGAGATGGTTAGTGCCCTACATTAGTGGTTTTTATACAGGTAAGTAACCAGCACCTTGGTCATTGTGACTGCTCCCCCCCCCGTGCTTAATCAGGGATCTCCTCAAATCCTGGCTTATTAGTGTAGCTCTGGTGCAGGGAATCACTGTTCTATGGCAATGATTCTTAGCTCCAGTCCACAGGGTGCACCAACAGGTCTTGTTTTCAAGATATCCCTAATTTATCACAGGTGAATCAATCAATGACTAAGCCACTAATTGCTCACCTGTGATTAAGCAGGAACAACCTGAAAACCTGCACTGTTGGTGTTCCCCGAGGACTAACATTGAAAAACACTGTTTTATGGAGTCTCCTTTTCATGATGCAGAGATCTTAATTAACTTAAGAGCATATACAAAACAAAACATGGATCAATTCCAATGCACCCCAACTGTATCCCAGGTCCTTCTATTGCTCTCTCAGTGCTTGTGCAGGTGTGTAATTAGCAGATCTTTCAGTCTAATCAGATCACCTGGGCGACACACAAGCCTGCATTGTGAGAAGCACAAACTCTGCCATAAGGTAGGCTGACCAGACCTCACTTTTAACCAGGGACACATAGGAGAAATGCATACTGCAGGACTGCTTTGATTTCACTGAAGTACTGAAATATACCTATTTTCTATGTGTCCCCGGTTAAAGGTGAGATCTGGTCAGCCTAACATAAGGACAACTTGTACCCTCAATTCTCCTGTGTTCAGAGGAAAACCCAGACTCATTCTGTGGTAGCAGCACCATCAGGGAGAATTATAAACTCCTCACTTTTCCTTTGAATTTAAATGCAGCTGTAAACCACTTGATTGCAAGCCACTGGACACCTCTGTAGCATATAAAGGGTTTAAAGGACCTCTGCAGTGTGTTGGGCATCCCTCTGGCACTCAAATGGTTAATTCATCTAACAAAATGCACATAGTCTGAAAAAGCTGGAGAGGCGCAGATCTGGAGTAAACCAACCGCAACCGCAACTCTGGGGACAGAACCATTTCTAAAATGTTCACCTTGCAATGTGTGTTGTACGCCCCTTTTGGTCCTTAAGTGGTTAAATGGGGCTTTTAAGCCCTTGAATTCTAGACAGTTATCAAAAGCATTTCTTCACAACGCTTTGGAAACCACTCTAGCATTCAAAGGGTTAAAATACCAATTTAATTCAGACGGAGAAGTCATTTGTCCCCCCCAGTAAGCGGACCAGATCTGTGTAATAATGCATTGGATACCTCTCTGGCACTCAAAGAGTTAACTAGAGACTTATGAAAAATACAAACTGCAGTGTTGTCTCCCTTCTCTGATGTCAGGACCTGCTGGGTGACGCTCCTGGTGAGAGGGAAGTGTGAACAGGAATCATTACACAGATAATTACCTGCAAAATGGTGTCCTGGCGCAAAGGGGTAGAGCCTTTCCCAGACGGCCGGGCACCAATGGGCACACTGCTCTAGGGGAGGAGTCCGTGTTCTGCCCATTTGTGGTCCTGTTATAGTGGTGGGCATCCTGCTTCAGGTTCTTGGTTATTGTACCAATATCTGCTGGCAGTGACTACATTGAGCTTCCACACCGAACTGATCAGATGACAAAAAAAAAAACAGAGCAAACTGTTGATTCCCTCACCTGTGTCCAAGAATGGAAATCCTTAACCCTTTCAATTTCAGAGGGAGATGTAGAGAAATTCATTGTACACTCCTACAAAGGGGACCACATACCCCTTTAATGACCCTTGACAGTCCTGGCATGTTATGGGTAGATTTGCGTTAAGGACCCCTGATTTGCAAAGACCATCATGGAATTCAGGGCTCCCCATGTGACTGTACACCGTTCGGGGAGCCTTGAACCGCAAGCAGCAAAAAAAAAAAAAAGGTCCTTGCCTTAAGTGACGGCTGCATGCGTGATCGTCCATCCTTAAAGGGATAGTAATACTTTAATATTACTAATCCCCAAAGTGTAGCTCTTTAAAAAAATAATTCAATTGCCACCAGTGTCATCTCTCGAACCATAAAGGTTTGAGAGATGAACCTGGGAGAAACTGAATTATTTTTTAAAGAGCTACATTATGGGGATTAGTAATATTAAAGTATTACTATCCCTTTAAGGGGTTAAATCAGGGACACAAAAGAAAGCGCACACAGTGCAGGGTCCCACTGATTGGTGCAGAATCCTGAGGAATGGAATTGTCATACACGTGTCTGATTTAAAGGGATATGTGGTCAGCTTGTCTTCCTCTGGCACTCAGCGGAATCTAACAGGCACAGTAAACCCATTAAGGATCACATGGGTGTGTGACACACTGCAAAGCAACAAAATTAACCCTTTGGGGGTTATGGATAAAAACAAAAGTGGAGCATTTCTGGGATAAAGTAACTGCACTATAAGGAAGAAAAATAAATAAATCCTCACATTCCTCTTGAATTAAAGGGATAGTAATACTTCGTTTTATCTTTATTTTATTTTGTAGGCATTAAAAAAACATGAAGAATGATATAAGTCTTATCTCTCAGACCTTTATGGTTTGAGAGGTATTCACAAGCAAAGTTTCCCCTCCCGTCCCTTTTACCTAGTGTAAGTCATCTCTTCTCAGATGTGGAATCCAGTCCATAGACCAGACAGATAACAGCAGGGGACAATCTTCTTCCTATGAGAACAATGAAAGCCCTGCCCCCCTTGACAGGTTTTTCCCTTATCTTAATTGAAGATTGTCCCTCTCTGCAGTCTACCTGGGCACCTCCCTTCTGATCTGGCTGAGCAGTGTTACATCAGTAAAAGGGGCGGGAGGGGGATACTTTGTTATTGAATTACTCTTGTACTACAACTCTGACAGAATTGAAATAACACTCTCCATAGTCCAAATACTATGATGATTAATTAGAGCTGCTTTTATTATGAAACATTACTATCCCTTTAAAAGGGGGTTTTATCCTTGGATATTGGATACGTCTCTTGCACATTGCACTGGACGCTTCTATAGCCTATAACATAAATGATGAGGCTGAAAAAAAGACCTGCGTCCATCAAGTTCAGCCCATGTCATATCACCCCTGTTGATCCAAAGGAAGGCAAAAAAAGCAAACTTTGAAGCCATTTTCAGTTAAAGGGATAGTAACACTTAATAGGGAATATTCAAAATATTGTACAGTTTGTCCTCTTTATATAAAAAAGGCCACTCTCACTGCTGAGTGTTTTTATTCAAAGGTTATTACAGCTCAAACAAAATTTTTAGGTGCAGTAGGTCAGTGATTTTAAATTGTACAGCGGCGCCGTTGCAACTTTATCCTATGGAGATTTATGATCAACTGACCAGAGCTGTGTATAGAATGGATTAGTAACAGCGCCACTGTAATATTTCAGGCCACTGACATACTACACCTAAAAAATTCAAGTTCGAGCTGCAATAATTTTTGAATAAAACAGCTCTCTGCAGTGAGAGTCCCTTTGCTTTACTCAGGACGATAAACACTAACATATATATATTTTTTGTATATTGAGTGTTACTGTTTCTTTAAGCACCAAGTGAGTAACAATAAATACTTCCTGACTCCAGATAGGAGTCGGCTATTTCCCTGGATCAATATCTGCTGTGAAACCAACTGTCATAATTCTGAATAATGCTCTATACTAGACAGGTATCCGTTACTTAAGAGATTAAAACCTCTGCTTACTTAAATGGAAATTTTACTCGTTACCTATGGTGTAGTTGATTGCTCTGCTTTTTTCTTCACACATATGCCTCTTTGGATACATGCACATTAACTGATTTACAATCCTGCCGCCCTCCTGGCATCCAGCGCTTCCCAATTGTAACACAGGTGAGTGAATCAATAGGAATGAGCCTCTGATTAACACACCTGGACTCTGGTAGGAACAGACTGCGAGGGACTTCCCTGTAATATTATCCTTTATGTACTCAGCACCAACATACTGCGCAGCACTGTATAAAATATGGGTGAGAACATATAATATGCTAGTGAGCGCCATGCAGACAAGGACAGAGCCAAGTACTAGTGAGCACCATGCAGACAAGGACAGAGTCAAATGTTAGTGAGCACCGTGCAGACAAGGACAAAACTAAGTGCTAGTGATCACCGTACAGACAAGGACAAAGCCAAATGTTAGTGAGCACCGTGCAGACAAGGACAGAACCAAATGTTAGTGATCACCATACAGACAAGGACAGAGCCAAATGCTAGTGATCACCATACAGACAAGGACAGAGCCAAATGCTAGTGATCACCGTGCAGACAAGGACAAAACTAAGTGCTAGTGATCACCGTACAGACAAGGACAAAGCCAAGTGCTAGTGATCACCATACAGACAAGGACAAAGCCAAATGTTAGTGATCACCGTACAGACAAGGACAAAGCCAAGTGCTAGTGATCACCATACAGACAAGGACAAAGCCAAATGTTAGTGATCACCGTACAGACAAGGACAAAGCCAAGTGCTAGTGATCACCGTACAGACAAGGACAAAGCCAAATGCTAGTGATCACCGTACAGACAAGGACAAAGCCAAGTGCTAGTGATCACCATACAGACAAGGACAAAGCCAAATGTTAGTGATCACCGTGCAGACAAGGACAAAGCTAAGCGCTAGTGAGCACCGTGCAGACAAGGACAGAGCCAAATGCTAGTGATCACCATACAGACAAGGACAGAGCCAAATGCTAGTGATCACTGTGCAGACAAGGACAGAACCAAATGCTAGTGATCACCGTACAGACAAGGACAGAGCCAAATGCTAGTGTTCACCATACAGACAAGGACAGAGCCAAATGCTAGTGATCACCGTGCAGACAAGGACAGAGCCAAATGCTAGTGTTCACCATACAGACAAGGACAGAGCCAAATGCTAGTGTTCACCATACAGACAAGAACAGAGCGAAATGCTAGTGATCACCATACAGACAAGGACAGAGCCAAATTCTAGTGATCACCGTACAGACAAGGACAGAGCCAAATGCTAGTGAGCACCGTGCAGACAAGGACAGAGCCAAATGTTAGTGATCACCATACAGACAAGGACAGAACCAAATGCTAGTGAGCACCGTGCAGACAAGGACAGAGCCAAATGTTAGTGATCACCATACAGACAAGGACAGAACCAAATGCTAGTGAGCACCGTGCAGACAAGGACAGAGCCAAATGCTAGTGATCACTGTACAGACAAGGACAGAACCAAATGCTAGTGATCACCGTACAGACAAGGACAGAACCAAATGTTAGTGAGCACCGTGCAGACAAGGACAGAGCCAAATGCTAGTGATCACCATACAGACAAGGACAGAACCAAATGCTAGTGATCACCGTACAGACAAGGACAGAACCAAATGCTAGTGAGCACCGTGCAGACAAGGACAGAGCCAAATGCTAGTGATCACCGTGCAGACAAGGACAGAGCCAAATGTTAGTGATCACCGTGCAGACAAGGACAGAGCCAAATGCTAGTGATCACTGTACAGACAAGGACAGAACCAAATGCTAGTGAGCACCGTGCAGACAAGGACAGAGCCAAATGTTAGTGATCACCGTACAGACAAGGACAAAGCCAAATGCTAGTGATCACCGTACAGACAAGGACAGAGCCAAATGCTAGTGAGCACCGTGCAGACAAGGACAGAGCCAAATGCTAGTGATCACCGTACAGACAAGGACAGAACCAAATGCTAGTGATCACCGTGCAGACAAGGACAGAGCCAAATGCTAGTGATCACCGTACAGACAAGGACAGAACCAAATGCTAGTGATCACCGTGCAGACAAGGACAGAGCCAAATGCTAGTGATCACCGTGCAGACAAGGACAGAGCCAAATGCTAGTGATCACTGTACAGACAAGGACAGAACCAAATGCTAGTGAGCACCGTGCAGACAAGGACAGAGCCAAATGTTAGTGATCACCGTACAGACAAGGACAAAGCCAAATGCTAGTGATCACCGTACAGACAAGGACAGAGCCAAATGCTAGTGATCACCGTGCAGACAAGGACAAAGCCAAATGCTAGTGATCACCGTACAGACAAGGACAGAACCAAATGCTAGTGATCACTGTACAGACAAGGACAGAACCAAATGCTAGTGATCACCGTGCAGACAAGGACAGAGCCAAATGCTAGTGATCACCGTGCAGACAAGGACAGAACCAAATGCTAGTGATCACCGTACAGACAAGGACAGAGCCAAATGCTAGTGATCACCGTGCAGACAAGGACAGAGCCAATTGCTAGTGATCACCATACAGACAAGGACAGAGCCAAATGCTAGTGATCACCGTGCAGACAAGGACAGAACCAAATGCTAGTGATCACCATACAGACAAGGACAGAGCCAAATGCTAGTGATCACCGTGCAGACAAGGACAGAGCCAAATGCTAGTGAGCACCATACAGACAAGGACAGAGCCAAATGCTAGTGATCACCGTGCAGACAAGGACAGAGCCAAATCCTAGTGATCACCGTACAGACAAGGACAGAGCCAAATGCTAGTGATCACCGTGCAGACAAGGACAGAGCCAAATCCTAGTGATCACCGTACAGACAAGGACAGAGCCAAATGCTAGTGAGCAACGTGCAGACAAGGACAGAGCCAAATGCTAGTGATCACCGTACAGACAAGGACACAGCCAAATGCTAGTGATCACCGTGCAGACAAGGACAGAGCCAAATGCTAGTGATCACTGTACAGACAAGGACAGAGCCAAATGTTAGTGATCATCGTACAGACAAGGACAGAGCCAAATGTTAGTGATCACCGTACAGACAAGGACAGAGCCAAATGCTAGTGATCACCGTGCAGACAAGGACAGAACCAAATGCTAGTGATCACCATACAGACAAGGACAGAGCCAAATGCTAGTGATCACCGTGCAGACAAGGACAGAGCCAAATGCTAGTGATCACCGTGCAGACAAGGACAGAGCCAAATGCTAGTGATCACCGTGCAGACAAGGACAGAGCCAAATGCTAGTGATCACCGTACAGACAAGGACAGAGCCAAATGCTAGTGATCACCGTGCAGACAAGGACAGAGCCAAATGCTAGTGATCACCATACAGACAAGGACAGAGCCAAATGCTAGTGATCACCGTACAGACAAGGACAGAGCCAAATGCTAGTGATCACCGTGCAGACAAGGACAGAGCCAAATGCTAGTGATCACGTGCAGACAAGGACAGAGCCAAATGTTAGTGATCACCGTGCAGACAAGGACAGAGCCAAATGCTAGTGATCACCATACAGACAAGGACAGAGCCAAATGCTAGTGATCACCGTACAGACAAGGACAGAGCCAAATGCTAGTGATCACCGTGCAGACAAGGACAGAGCCAAATGCTAGTGATCACCGTACAGACAAGGACAGAGCCAAATGTTAGTGATCACCGTGCAGACAAGGACAGAGCCAAATGCTAGTGAGCACCGTGCAGACAAGGACAGAGCCAAATGTTAGTGATCACCGTACAGACAAGGACAGAGCCAAATGCTAGTGATCACCATGCAGACAAGGACAAAGCCAAATGCTAGTGATCACCATGCAGACAAGGACAGAGCCAAATGCTAGTGAGCACCGTACAGACAAGGACAGAGCCAAATGCTAGTGATCACCATACAGACAAGGACAGAGCCAAATGCTAGTGAGCACCATACAGACAAGGACAGAGCCAAGTGCTAGTGATCACCGTACAGACAAGGACAGAGCCAAATGCTAGTGAGCACCGTACAGACAAGGACAGAGCCAAGTGCTAGTGATCACCATGCAGACAAGGACAGAGCCAAATGCTAGTGATCACCGTGCAGACAAGGACAGAACCAAATGCTAGTGATCACCGTGCAGACAAGGACAGAGCCAAATGCTAGTGATCACCGTACAGACAAGGACAGAACCAAATGCTAGTGATCACCGTAGAGACAAGGACAGAGCCAAATGCTAGTGATCACCGTGCAGACAAGGACAGAGCCAAATGCTAGTGATCACCGTGCAGACAAGGACAGAGCCAAATGCTAGTGATCACCGTGCAGACAAGGACAGAGCCAAATGCTAGTGATCACCGTACAGACAAGGACAGAGCCAAATGCTAGTGAGCACCATGCAGACAAGGATAGAGCCAAATGCTAGTGATCACCGTGCAGACAAGGACAAAGCCAAATGCTAGTGATCACCGTGCAGACAAGGACAGAACCAAATGCTAGTGATCACCATGCTGCGACTTATTTTCAGTAGAAAACTGTAGCAGTGCTGGGGCACATCAACCCCTTAACAACCGGACAACGAGAAGTGTGGCTGCCCATTAAGGACCACAGAGATTTTTTCTTTTGCAATGGATTCTGGGTCCCTGTGCGGCGACCTCAGAATTCCATGACGTTCCAGGACCATCACTGATCCTTAAATGCCCGGATCAGGCATGACAGTCCTGGCACATCAACGGTCCTTAAGGGGTTAATGCCACCCCCATATCCCTTTAAATCAGGGGTACATCTGAAAACCTCAATCGGCAGGACTGCACGGGGAATCACTGGTCTGTGGTTTTTTTTTTAATAGTTTTACCTGGTTTAACCCTTTGAGTGACAGAGAGGTATGCGTTGGATACCTCTCTGGCACTCAGAGGGTTAAAGGGATATATGGTGACCTTAAAGGGAACAGAGACAAATTCCTAAAACTTCTTAGTGATGTAAATGGAACTTTTAAACTTTTGAATTTTTGAGTGGTCTCCCCATTAAAATCACTGGGGAAATGTTATTCCTCCTCTGTGGTACCCAAGCACAAGTCTTTTAACCCTATGAGTGCCAGGGCAATGCGTTGGATACCCCTCTGGCACTCGTAGGCTTAATAGCCTAAGAGAAACTGGAGTCATTATGAGGCAAACCAAGTGCACCACGAGGGGGGATACATAAATTCTTCCTATAATCCCCTGGAATCGAGGAAGGGTCTCCATTACATTGCGGACAAGGTGACCGCGGATCCCTATAAATCAGCAATTCTTCTGGAACATTCCTTCTGCAGGACTGTGCTGGACTCCGCCGAACGCTGCGTTGTGTGTGGTTTATATGAGTTGGAGACCACTGCAGCATTCAGTGGGTTAACATCTCGATTAACAGCAATGGGAATTTTAGTTGTCCCTTATGGTGTCTCTGGTTTGCCAGAGAAATTTTCTTTTTTTACTTCGTACTCACCCTTAGTGCATCTGGCATTAAACAGTACGTTATATAATAATTATTTATAATTATAGAAATACAACACATTATTTTTAACAGCACTTCGTTATTTTATTAATTGTAACTCTCTCATGTTACACAGAAACACGGATTTTGACAGGAGAAGAGAACCATCTGGTCCATCCATTTGGCCCATTTCCCTATCTAATAACACACTCAGTCTTACATAATTCCCACTATAGACTTGTGTCTGTCTGTCCCAGGCATTACTGACTTCCCTAACAGTAGTAGTATCTACCACCTCTGCTGGGAGGCTGTTCCATGAGTCCATCACCCTCTCCATAAAGTAGCGCACACATTACTGTGGAGTCTTTCAGCCTCCATCTACTTTTGCTCCATTCATAACATGACCTTAACTAGACTTATGCACGACAAAAATTTTTGGTAAAATTGTAATTTTTGGTAAGAATCAGATTTTTTTGATTTTTTTTGTCGTTTGGAGGATCCGCATTTCGGACCAGACCTGTTTGACAGAATTTGGCGACATTCTGCGGTGACAATAAGGTACTAGACCTGCCTACACAACTGTGAGACTGGCTGTGTCACTCTGAAAACTATTAACCCTTTGAATGCCAGAGGGGTACGGAACGCATTGCTTTGCAATGCGTTCCGTTCCCCTCTGGCACTCAAAGGGTTAAAACAAATTCCTAATATTTTTTATATTTTGCACAAGAACAAAGATGACTATCCCTTGCAGTGGCAATAAGGCACTAATGCTACCCGCCTGCCTACACAACAACTGGACTCTGTATATCCTTCTGCTCTCTGAGCTCCAACAACAGACTAACAGGAAACGCAGGCTGTCTGGGTGTCTGACGTGTCATTAGTCCAACCCCCTAATTGGACTAGAGAGGGAGGGAAAGTATCATGCGCGTGGGTAGTCGTAGCCGAATTTCCAACATTTTCTATGACATTCTGATCCAGGGCTGTTTGGATTCGGATTTTAAAAAACGAACGACTTTTTCCCTTCAGAAGGCCCGAATGACGCCAAATGACCCTTATTCGTCCGAATTCCGAAATCGGCCGAAACGATTCCCCACAAGTCTAACTTTAACCCATTAAGGACCAGCTGACGTGGAGCGAGGCCAGCCGTTAAGGGCCACAGGGCTTTTTTGTTGCAATGGATTCTGGGGTCACCATGCATTGTGCAGCCGTCTGGCCTCCCCAGAATTCCATAACGTGCCAGGATTGTCGCAGGTCCTTAAGTTTAGGACCAGGCATGACGGTCCTTGCATATCGAGGGTTGTTAAGCGGTTAAAAACAAATGAAAACTGTTGAAATTCTGGCGCAAACCAACACGAGTCAAATAAAATGTCCAGCATTTCAACTGAGTGCCAGAGGGGTTTTGATACATTGTCTCGCAATATGTTGGATACCCCTCTGGCTGTGAAAGGATTAAATGGAGCTTTGGACCACGCATTGCATTGGTGAGCTCACTAGAATTCAAGGGGTTAAAATCCCTGGTTAAAAGATTGTGAAGTTTATATGTCCCCTCATAGTGCCGTTTGTTTGTTTTTCTCAAAAATTGCTCCTCTTTAACTTTCTGAATATGGCCGAAACATTCATCCTTTAACTCTTAATCGACTTGTTTATTAATTACTTAATCCCCACAGTGAAAAATAATAAGAATTAAATGAAATTATTCAAAAGGCTGTTTACTGAAAGGGAATCCATGGATATAAACCGGCTCAAACTAAATGTGACAGGGGGCAGAAATGACTAGTGAAATAAATTGGAATTTTAACCCCTCGAATGCTACAGAGGTGTCCAACACTGTCTTGGATTCCACTGCAGTTTATACCTTTATCAAGGGTTTTATGGCGGAATGCAAGAAATGTGCGTTGAAGGGATTTCTAATGCGCAGACAGATATTGCCCTTGTTCCAATGCAGGAAGCCAGATACAGAATGCTTCTTGAGTTGCTCATAAAAATTAGCTTTTACAACAA
This sequence comes from Rhinophrynus dorsalis, assembly GCA_037306005.1. NCBI lineage: Eukaryota > Metazoa > Chordata > Amphibia > Anura > Rhinophrynidae > Rhinophrynus > Rhinophrynus dorsalis. The sequence goes on from CM074728.1 coordinate 124,320,645, forward strand.
AACTATACAGATGTATAAAATCGTTCGCAATAGCACTTCCTGTATTAGGCGCATTCGTTAATTCTGACCACGCCCCCAAAAAATATGTGCAGCTGTTTCACTAATCTTGATTTTTCATGCGCAATTCAACAAAATCATGAGCAAACCTGGTTTTCACACTGGAAATAGAGATTGTGCGCTTAGTTACAGGTTTCTGCATAGACGACAATGGGATTCTGTTAGATAAAAGCAACTGAGAGCGGTTATCAATCGCATTGCAATCCAGGCCACATTAACAGTCCCTTGGCAATGTGTTATATACCTCCTCGGCGCTGAAATGGTTAATGAGAAATTGTTAGTAATTATCTCCCCCGTGAAAAAAATGATATGAATTAAAAAATGTTATTTGAAGGGATGGTTTCCGAAAAGAAATCCTTTTCTCCAGAGACTTGTAAATGCCAGAGATTCTTTATTTTGTCATTGTAAAGCTGAGTGAGATTAATGTTCGTCACTTTTAGTAACTCAGCGCTGTAATTTGGGTTTAGACAAGTCGGTTTATTGAAGGAAAACCCTCCCGTGTCTGCATTCCAGTATCAAAGGGAGAAAAGAATGGGACCAGAGCCAGCCTGGCTGCACCGATTCAGTCTGTCAGCAAAAACTCAGGCAACAATGTCATAAGGTATAAATCCAGCCAACAATAGGACAATAATTAAGGATGTGAGTTCCCCCTTTTCCAGCACTGAGGGTTTGTTTTAAGCCAAGTAGATCCCCCAAGCCAAAAAAAGTCAATATATATTGCAAAACAAAGACTTAAGTGATGTGCAGCAATGCGGAGTAAGTCAGGGCCCTGAATTGGGAATCTGTTGTAACTTGTCGCTCGCTTCCATTGGATTTACTAGGACAATGCGCCGCCAGGACAGTCAACAACTCATTAAGTCCTTAAGGCCCAGACTTGTACTTTTGAAAGGCGGCAGAGGGGGGATTGAACAGTAACTTCTTTTTTTTCCTTCTCTGATCTGATCTGACAGTGTTTTTATTTGATGTGCAAAAGGAGATCAAGGTGAGCTTTATAGAAAACACGTTATGATAAAACAGTTTGGATCCTATTCAGGAAACGTGGGATATAAGCACAAAGGGTAAAGAGGGAGCAGCTGTGACTGAGTCAAGGGGCCTGTCAGCTCTGATCTGTCGTTTAACCCCGTACAATCAGACCAGGTTCCTATATTATCTGTAGGACACATGACTGCAGTCAGTTGGTAAGATGAGATAATGTACTGAGACCCTTCCCTTTTCTTCATTTTTACTTTAATCACAAAAAAGGAGGTTCCACCCAATGGGAAGTAACATGTTGGACAACACTCTGGCATTCAAAGGGTTTAACTGTAAGCATGTGTGTCCTGAATCACGATGCCGCAGCTCCTTTACACTGTAAATGAATGTATTTTCTTCCCTTTCTTCATCACAGGAAGATCTTCTGAGATCCGCTGGTGGTGAATTGCATCTTGGTTCTGTGCTGAAACACCCCTCAGTCTTGATTATGGACGATAATGTTTCTAGAAGTTGGAATCCAGTAGCAGATGACTCTAGTTCAATCAAGGGCAACCACTCACGCCATGGGGCTGAGCCCCAGAGGTTGTGTTGCCACCAATGGTCAGTGAAGCAAGTCCAAGGAACTGTACATAAGGGCAGAGGCAAAAGTGCCAGATTGTCCGAAGTCAAGGGCAGGCAGCTAGGGTTCAGCATCAGTAAGCAGTCAGATAGGTTGGGTCAGACAGCAAACATCAGGAGTCCAAAGTAACAAGCCAGGTCAAGATCAGGTAGTCAGGAACTGTACAATAGCACCAAGCAGCAAAGAAGGATCCAAGATAATTAAAGGGATAGTAATACTTCATTTTATCTTTACTTTATTTTGTAGGCATTAAAAAAAACATGAAGAACAATATAAGTCTTATCTCTCAAACCTTTATGGTTAGAGAGATATTCACAAGCAAAGTTTCCCCTCCCGCCCCTTTTACCTAGTGTAAGCCATCTCTTCTCAGATGTGGAATCCAGTCCATAGACCAGACAGATAACAGCAGGGGACAATCTTCTTCCTATGAGAACAATGAAATCCCTGCCCCCCTTGACAAGTTTTTTAGATTTTTCCCTTATCTTAATTGAAGATTGTCCCTCTCTGCAATCTACCTGGGCACCTCCCTTCTGATCTGGCTGAGCAGTGTTACATCAGTAAAAGGGGCGGGAGGGGGATACTTTGTTATTTAATTACTCTTGTACTACAACTCTGACAGACCTGAAATAACACTCTCCAAAGTCCAAATACTATGATGATTAATTAGAGCTTCTTTTATTATGAAATATTACTATCCCTTTAAGCATTGTTGAACTATGGCTTTTTTAGCCAAATGGAGGATTGTCTGCATGTGACTGAGCACTTTTAACCTCTTGTAGCTTTCACACTTTTGCAACTCAAACATGCTGTATTTCTGTGCCAACAGGTGACTGCAGGTAATTGCCACAACACTTCTATTGTGCACAATGTTATGGCATTGTGACGAAGTTGCAGGCAAATGCTGAAGGGTATGACAGACACAAGAAGAATGGATGTCTTCTTACAACCTCTCTCAATACAGACCCATCATGAAGGATGACACTGACCCCTTGTCAAGGTTTTGCTGAGCCGCTCTATTCTGCCTATTGATTCTGATGTCTGAGCTAATCCAGTGCTCTGCTATCCACTGCTGCTGTCTTCTGAGTTTCAGGCTCAGGCTGATCAGCTGACCTCTCTGATTGCTCACCTGACTGTTATCAGCCAACCCTCCCAGGGTATTTAAAGCAGCTTGGCTCACTTCCCCATTGTCCTTGTGTTTGTTTGCTGACCTGTTGCTGCTGTGGATTTTCCTGCTCTCCTGTTTGCTGTGTTCCAGACCCTCGGCTTGTTCCAGACTTCGCTGACTTCTGTGCTTCTGAACCTCGGCTTGTTCCTGACTTTGCAGACTTCTGGTTTCCTGACTCCGGCTTGGCTGATTACCTGTCTTGGTTCCTGACCCTGGCGAGTATTTTGGTTTATGGTCTTGGATCATGCTTCTGTTTTTGTTGCACTAATAAAGGTGTATTGCATTTTACCTTTTTGTGTCCTGTCAGGTTCCCGGTCCCTAACACCCCTTCCCCAAGGATAACATAAGGATGCCTATAGGGCCAGGACAATCTGGATGTGACTGATGAAACCACTGCAGAACAACGGGAGCGAGGATGACCGGATTTGGTTCCCAGGATCAATCATCAAGACCATAGCCTTTCCATTGGATGTAGTACTCAAGCCTGCCTTTTAGGAGACAAGAATTTAGGAGGGACTCCAACTTGTACTCATCATAATCCTCAATATGTACATGAGCTGGAGAAGCATTTAGAGACAGGTTTCAGGTGAGATGCATAAAACAGTGAGTGCTTCTTGTAGAAAGGTGACAGAATGAGTTGAAAGACCATGGGAAGATCTGTCTAGCAATAGGAAATGGACCTATGTAGCTGGAACTCAGTTTCTTTGAAGGCAAGGAGAGATGAAGATATTTGATGGAAAGTCAGATCTTCTCTCCTTCTTGATAAGGAAGAACAGGAGAATATCTGCTCTCAGATTTTGTCTTGTAGGCATCCCAAGCTTTAGACAGGGTGTCATGGAGCAGGAGAAGCTTGCCTTGAATGAGAAACACACTAGCTGAGACAGGTTCTTCAAGAGGAGTCACAGAAAGAGGCTGAATGATAGGCATAGTTCAAGTTCAAAGAGAGAATTCAGTGGAGAAGTGTTTGATTGTTGTAGGTACATTTTTACCAGGAGAAGTGAGTAACAGTCACCTTGCAAATGAGAAGCGAAGCATTACAAATACTGCTCTAGGACCTGACTTATCTGCTCAGTTTGTACTGGATTGTGTATAATATGTAGAGGACTGAGAACCCTGGATGCATAGGTTTTGGACAAAAGAAGAATTTAGAGGTGAACTTTGTGCTGCTGTCAGACACCACTTCAGTAGGAATGCCATGGAGTTTGACTATTGCCTATTGTCTCTTTGACTACCCATGCAGCAGTTTATCCAGCAATAGGCAGATGAGGAGGAGGAATGAAATGCGCCATTTTTGAGTCTACCAATAGGAGCTGGAATAGTGTTATGGACTTTGGATTTCGAGAGCTAGACTATGAAGTCCAAGGGGATATAGAGCCAGGGTTTGGCAGTAATAGCCAAGTGCAGATGAAACCCAAGGTGCTCTTAGTATGAGAATATTTCAGAATGGCACATGTTGTACAAGAAGAGACAGTGTTTGTCTGTTCTAGGCAGGCCTGGCCATCAGAACTTCTTGGTTATCCCTGGATAACTGATCAAGGGATTATCCTTACATAGTTGAAGGTCATCAGGTTGGGATATATAGTTTCCCATTATAGGTCTAGAGGCAATGTTCAAAAGGAAGAAGCCTCTTACAGAAGGGTGGATGAGACTGGTCAGTGATAGAATAAAGACTGGAAGTTAAGTCAAATTTTGTGGCCAGGAAGTGCTGAGGAGTGAGAAAAGGTATTTCTCTTCAGAGATATTTAGTTTGGAAGGGAATTGGCAAGAAACGGCATTAGCTTTGCTATTACAGAACCAGGCCAGTAGGTGATATGGATAGAAACTTGAGAAGAACAGAGCCCAGCGGTAGTCTTTTAATGCTTTCAGATTCTCAAGTTCTTGCAGTCTACGAAAATGAGAAATGGATGCGCCGCCCTTTCCAGTGAATGGCACCATTCCTCTACCTTGATGGCTTCTGAAGAGGACTCTGTGAGAGAAAGACAACTGGGGGAAGGAGTTTTTTATGACCAGCTCACTGAGAAAAAATGGCACCAGCTGCAGATTCAAAAGCATCCACTTCAACAATATGCGGAAGAGGAGAATCTAGATATCAGACTATGGGGGTGTCCATAAAGCATTTATTGAGGTGACTGAAATATTGTTGAGTTTGTGGTATTCAAATAATGGGAATTTTGTTACCAGTCATCTGGGTAAGTGGAAGCAACCACTTAGAGAAGTTCAGGATGAACATGCAGTAGAAGCTTGTGAACCCAATACAGAATTAAAGTCCTTTTCCATTTGTTCATGTAGGTCAATCAAAGGTGGAAAAACTCTTTTTGGGATTCATCTGTTTACATTTAGGGCTGATCAAGATATAAATATGAGTACATATTGACGACAGGCCTAGAATTAGATGAAAAAAGTGTGTAATTGGCTGCTTTGAAAATTGTTTTTCTTGTTGATCAGTTCAGAGAGTGACCCCAAAGAGATGAGTTTTGTGAGTATCTGGTCCTGAAGGGATAGTCAGTCCATAAATGGTTTGTATATGGTTGTGGGTCCATTTTTGATCAGCAGAACCTGATGAAGAGTATCCAGTTGAAGGTCAATGACAGTGGTGTAAAAATAGAGGTCGCAGGGGTCGCACCTGCGACCGGGCCCGTCACTCTCAGGGGCCCGGCCACCCCCTGCGACACCCTCGCCACGCGCCCGCAGCACAGCTGATCTCCCGACAGCCGGCGCTCTAGTAATGCAGAGCGCTGGGAGATGACATCATCTCCCAGCGCTCTGCATTACTAAGAACCGTGCAGGAGCTTGCGATGCAGAGGTCTGTGCCGAATGAGGCACAGATCTGTCATCTCACACACTGCTAGACCACCAGGGACTCGAGGTAGGAGGAGGGGGCGGTCAGTAGGGGCATTGTGGAAGGGGCAATGTGGAGAATGAGGGGCACTGTGGAAGGAGCATTATGGAGAATGAGGGGCATTGTGGAGAATGAGGGGCATTGTGGAGAATGAGGGGCATTGTGGAGAATGAGGGGCAATGTGGAGATGGGGGCATTGTGGAGAATGAGGGGCATTGTGGAAGGGGCAATGTGGAGAAAGAGGGGCATTGTGATGGGGGCATTGTGGAAGGGGCATTGTGGAAGGGGCATTGTGGAGAATGAGGGGCATTGTGGAAGGGGCAATATGGATATGGGGGCATTGTGGAAGGGGCAATATGGAGGTGGCCTATGTAGTTGAGGGGGGCCAATGTGGTTGGGGGGGCCCATGGCAATTCTTGCACCAGGGACCCGTGGCTTCTAGTTACGCCTCTGGTCAATGATGTTGTCACTGGCTCCAGAATCAGTGATGACCAGGAAGATCAGAATTTCGAAAGCTCACTGGGGAGAGATATAGACTTGTGGTCAGTTTCCCACAAATGGCCAGATTAAAGGGATAGTAACGCCTGCAGTTATGAAACTTTAATATTGTAGACATTAAAAATACAGATTCATTGATGAATCCTTGTATCTCAAACATTTATAGATTGAGAGATATAACATAATAAAGTCCCCTCACTCCCCTTTCACTGATGTCAGCTGTAAAGATGACAGAAGCAGATTCGGGTCATGCAACCCGACGGCGGCTCTTCAGCAGCACTATCTAAAAAGAAATACCTTATTATAACGGTCTACAAAGTGTAAAAACAATATTTGGGTTTACGTTCTCACTCAAACAGGCAGAACACAAAAAAATGCGCTTAGAGAATCTCAGACCTAATAAATAAGGAATAACCTTTATTTAGTGAGAATTTTCTAAATATCATAGAATATTGTGTGCTGCTAGTTAAAAAGGATTTCACAAATCGCTATCCTCATCACATTACAGATATAAAAGATAAATAAATAATAACAAGCGCATCCACAATAAAACTATGATAATAAATATGTAATGACAAGTTAGAAATCTAATATGTATATTCTAAAAATGGACAGGTGTAGTTCCCAAAGTTACCCCACACCACGAAACGCGTAGAGCAAAGGACTTCTGCCCATTGTGGTAATACTATATAGTTGACTATATCTGATTGGTATTTATTCTATTTTTTATTTTTTGGGAAGCTGTACAGTTTTTCTTTTTTTGCTCTCTAGTGATGAAAGGTTCTTTTCTTTCTCTATGTGTTTTTTTATATTGTGGTAATTTTATATATACTTTTTTGCAATAAAGAGATTTTTATGTTTGTTTTATTAAGTTGACAATCTATATTAACCATCTACATATAGATTAGGTTATATGTTGCAACTTATATATTATTTTTTAGCTCCTTCTGTGGTCCACATATTATTTATTTGATGTGTGGGGTAACTTTGGGAACTACACCTGTCCATTTTTAGAATATACATATTAGATTTCTAACTTGTCATTACATATTTATTATCATAGTTTTATTGTGGATGCGCTTGTTATTATTTATAGGTCTACAAAGTGTGCCTGGTTTGCAAGCACACTTCATAGACCGTTCCAGTGAAGTATTTATTTTTAGTTAGCGTTATTTCTGCTCTGCTGAAAAGCCGCCGTCTGGTCCTGGGACCAGGATCTTCTTCTGTCAGCTGGAGGCTGACGTCAGTGAAAAGGGAGGAAGGGGGGACATTAGCAGCTTGTATCTCTCAAACTATACATGTCTGAGAGACAACACATACATCATTGACTTTATATTTTTAATGTCTACGATATTAAAGTTCCTTAACAGCAGGTATTACTATCCCTTTAAAGGGATAGTAATACTTCGTTTTATCTTTATTGTATTTTGTAGGCATTAAAAAAGCATGAAGAACGATATAAGTCTTATCTCTCAAACCTTTATGGTTTGAGAGATATTCACAAGGAAAGTTTCCCCTCCCGCCCCTTTTACCTAGTGTAAGTCATCTCTTCTCAGATGTGGAATCCAGTCCATAGACCAGACAGATAACAGCAGGGGACAATCTTCTTCATATGAGAACAATGAAAGCCCTGCCCCCCTTGACAAGTTTTTCAGGTTTTTCCCTTATCTTAATTGAAGATTGTCCCTCTCTGCAGTCTACCTGGGCACCTCCCTTCTGATCTGGCTGAACGGGGGGAGATACTTTGTTTGTGAATATCTCTTAAACCATAAAGGTTTGAGAGATAAGACTTATATCATTCTTCATGTTTTTTTAATGCCTACAAAATAAAACAAAGATAAAACGAAGTATTACTATCCCTTTAAGTTTACGCTGACAATGGTACTCACTAGCAATTGACCGGGGACAAAGAGGACAGCAAATGACACACATACATAAGCATATACATATGCACAAACATGCACACACAGACACACAGACAATGAAAAGCTCAAATTGTTTCCCTAAATATATTAATAGATATTTCTAAGCATCACAAAGTGATTGTATTATCACAATATTATTCACGGACACAAACACACACACACACACACACACACACATAAACGTACAGATATACACATTCTAGTACTCACACACACACGTGTCTGTGTGTGTGTATATATATATATATATATATATATATATATATATATATATGTGTATGTGTGTGTGTTTATATATATGTGTGTGTGTGTGTGTTTTTATTTATATATATATATATATATATATATATATATATATATATATATATGTGTGTGTATAAATATATATATGTGTGTGTGTATACAAATATCCTGTCCCAGATATAACGTCTCTCTCACATACTCTCATATACACATAAATGCACATAAACCCACAAATATACTCTCACAGTCACACACATATATACTCTCACAGACATTATCACTCAAACACATATACATACATACAACACGCATACACTATCACAGGTAAAATCTAACACACACATTCACACACTCACAAACACACACACACGGCAATGGAAGTCTCAGATCCTTTCTCTAAATATATCAACAGATATTGTGCATTTCCATCTTATCTGCATTGTCTAAGCACCATAATGTTATTATACAAAGGGCAGTCCCTGAGAGGGATGGAGTAAAACCATGTTGAATTGTACAGTAGATAACCAATAAAGTATGTTTCTTCCCTGAAGTCCCCCCTGTATAAAGGTCATTTGCCTGGAAGCCTCGCATTGTAATTACTCTGCCCAGTGAGACTTGTTCAGAGGCCGACTAACTGGAAAGGGAATAAGAGACGTCTCTTGGTCTCCATCTCTGGGGCCATCCTGACCGGATATTTATTATATTAGTGTGGCTGGGGACCTTTGGGCTGATAAAAGCCATTGCACTGTTAGGTGAGTTGTTACATATTCCTTCAGGGAAGGGATTGAACTTGACAGTGGCCATAAACAAACAATTAATTTAATTACTTCTTCCTCATTAGGCTTCACTGCAATTGACCAAAGGATCCCTCTTTTTCCTTCCGGGATTGAACGGGAACAAACGTGGCCTTAGCAATGGCAGCCCCCTCGTCACTGGATTAATAGGACAATGGAAATGCTGTCTTTATTTTACATTGACCTTCCCAGTAGAAAAAAGGATTGATACAAAATGTTAAAACAATGAACACATTTGTCAATTATTTTTGCTTATTTATTACTGAAAACAAGAATCGTTAACACCAGGCATCGTCAGTTACTGGACTTATAGAAGTTGGCTTGTTAGAGCTGATGGAAGCCGTAGGCCCCAAGATGGAGAGGAAATAATTGACTCAAAGGTGACCGAATTCCCTTTAAATCGGGGACTCACATGAAAATGTCATTCTGTAGGATTCCACAGGAATGAGTGTAACCCCTCAGTGTGTGTGTGTTTTATTTGTGTCCCAGATTTAAAGGGAAATGCAGTCACCTTGTCTGCTTGTGTTTCCTAAAACTGAACTGACATTTTCAATATGGATCTTTTCGGAGATGACTTCGGGGGGGTTATGTATTAAGATGTGATAAAAAGGTGATAAAGTGGAGATAACTTCTCCAGTGATATCTCTTCTTCTATGGAACCAATGCACTAAGATCTCCAAAGTTGGAGAAACCTGTACATAGGCTCCATAGAATAACATAGAACTGAAGAAGAGATATCACTGGAGAAGTTATCTCCTCTTTATCACCTCTTTATCACACCTTAGTGCATCTCCCCCTGGTGTCATTAGAATGATACATTAAAGTGATACATTAGTTCAATGCTTTAGAACGATGCACTAAAATCATGCATTAGAACAGTGTATTAGAACAATGCACTATGTATTAGATCAGTGTATTAGAACAATGCATTATGCATTAGAACAATGTATTAGAACAATGCATTATGCATTAGAACAATGTATTAGAGCGATGCACTCTGTATTAGAACAGTGTATTAGAACGATGCCCTATGCATTAGATCAGTGTATTAGAACAATGCACAATGCATTAGAACAGTGTATTAGAAAGATGCACTATGTATTAGAACAGTGTATTAGAACAATGCACAATGCATTAGAACAGTGTATTAGAATGATGCAATATGTATTAGAACAGTGTATTAGAATGATGCACTATGTATTAGAACAGTGTATTAGAATGATGCACTATGTATTAGAACAGTGTATTAGAATGATGCATTATGTATTAGAACAGTGTATTAGAATGATGCACTATGTATTAGAACAGTGTATTAGAATGATGCATTATGTATTAGAACAGTGTATTAGAATGATGCATTATGTATTAGAACAGTGTATTAGAATGATGCACTATGTATTAGAACAGTGTATTAGAACAATGCACAATGCATTAGAACAGTGTATTAGAAAGATGCACTATGTATTAGAACAGTGTATTAGAATGATGCAATATGCATTAGAACAGTGTATTAGAATGATGCAATATGCATTAGAACAGTGTATTAGAACGATGCACTATGTATTAGAACAATGTATTAGAACAATGCACAATGCATTAGAACAGTGTATTAGAACGATGCACAATGCATTAGAACAGTGTATTAGAACGATGCACTATGTATTAGAACAGTGTATTAGAACAATGCACTATGTATTAGAACAGTGTATTAGAACGATGCACTATGCATTAGAACAGTGTATTAGAATTATGCACTATGTATTAGAACAGTGTATTAGAATGATGCACTATGTATTAGAACAGTGTATTAGAACGATGCACAATGCATTAGAACAGTGTATTAGAATGATGCACTATGTATTAGAACAGTGTATTAGAATGATGCACTATGTATTAGAACAGTGTATTAGAATGATGCACTATGTATTAGAACAGTGTATTAGAATGATGCACTATGCATTAGAACAGTGTATTAGAACGATGCCCTATGCATTAGAACAGTGTATTAGAACGATGCACTATGTATTAGAACAGTGTACTAGAACGATGCACTATGTATTAGATCAGTGTATTAGAACGATGCACTATGCATTAGAACAGTGTATTAGAACGATGCCCTATACATTAGAACAGTGTATTAGAACAATCCACTATGCATTAGAACAGTGTATTAGAACGATGCACTATGCATTAGAACAATGTACTAGAACGATGCACTATGCATTAGAACAATGTATTAGTACAACGCATGTAGCACCAGCTTTGAAACCAGACAGGAATATATTTTTCCTGGAAATAAAATAAAAGGAATCTATGAGGGGTTGTGGACAAAATTGTTGAAAGTCTCACAAACAATCCCCTTTGTAAATAGTACAAAGTAGGGAATGAGTGAGAATTACCTTCCTCAATTATATACAATCATAAAATACTTGCACTACGTTTTAAAGTGACAGTCAAAATCTTTTTTGACCTTACATATTTTGCAACTAATTGTTTTACATTTTTAGGCCCATGACCATGAGCTTTATAAATTCCTGTTTCCAGGCAGCTTTCTGTCGGGGGCTGTGATTGCAGAGATATTTTTACAATGTTGCAATCTCCCTGAAACACTAATTGATCTGCATGATGTAAAGTTGGCTTTTTTACATTGTTTCACTCCCTTTTTTACATTGTATCATTTTTATATGATTGTACTCACTCTGCTTTCATAGTCCTAAACAGGAAGCTCACTGGAAACAAATTCAGGCAGACCTCTTGTCAGTAGTATAAAAGTTTAAAAAAACATGTGAAGAGTAAAACAATAAATATTAAAAGGTATAGACAATTTGACTTATATTATATTACTCACTGGCAGAATATATAACATGGTTTCATTTGGGATCATTTTAACGAAGCAAAACTATATAGGTTCAATCAAAGCCAAGGATATGCATTGCATATCCCTCTGGCACTGTAAGGGTTAACTTTAAAAAGGCTAACTTCAAAATGTTAGACTGGGATACATTATATAAAGTAAAAAATACTGAGGGAAAAATGGTCAGAATTTAAATTTAAGCTGCAGAAATATATTCAACAGTATATACCCTTTGGGAACAAAAGCAAAAGAAGTACATGTAGAACCAGTGTGGTTAAAGGGATAGTAATACTTGAAATGTAAAAAAAAATATGTTGTAGGGTTTATCCCCCTGAGTAAAACAAGAGTACTCCCACTGCTGGAAGGTGTTTCATTCAAAAGTTATTAATTTTCAAAGTTGAATTTTTTAGGTGCAATATCACAGTGGCCTGAAATTGTACAGTGGCGCTGTTGCTACACCATCCTATGGACAGCTCTGGTCCCTACAACATATATTTTTTTACATTTTAAGTATTACTATCCCTTTAAATGCAAATATAAAAAAGGAAAGGCAAGGGAAAAGGGCATTTAAACTATTTGAGTCTGACAGAACAGAAAATTATTTCTTGAAATACAGGGAGTGCAGCAAAAAATTGGAAAAAAGTAAATTAGGTTAACAAAAATAGATAGTGAAAGTTGAATTGACAGGGACAGCAAGACTAATCCCACAATGTTTTTCAAATACATACCGTAAAATCTCAGGTATAATACGCACCTGTGTATAATACGCAGGTGTATATTGTACCCTAGATTTTAGGGGAAAACAAGAGTGCCTATGTATAATACGCAGGTGTATATTGTACCCTAGATTTTAGGGGAAAACAAGAGTGCCTATGTATAATACGCACCCTTGTTTTCCCCCTTACTACAAAAAAAAATTAAAGCTGCCAGCTACCCTCCTCCGTCCCCCGGCGCAATCCGACATTAAAATAAGACTTACTTGGTGATATAGATCAAGCCATTGAAGTGCTACATGTGAAAAAGCTACCTCTCATCTTCCCTGCGGGCGGCATTCTTGCATTTGCTGCCCGCTTCCTTCAATGGGCTACCAAGACCTTCCTCCTGCGGTATTGTCCTGTGAGGACCTTGAGATCCTCACAGGGCATTACCATTGGCTGGCGGCGGAAGGTCCTGAAAACCCATTAAAGAAAGCGGGCGCCAAATGCAAGAATGCCGCCCGCAAGGAAGATGAGAGGGAGCTTTTTCACATGTAGCACTTCAATGGCTTGATCTATATCACCAAGTAAGTCTTATTTTAATGTCGGATTGCGCCGGGGGATGGAGGAGGGTAGCTGGCAGCTCTAATAAATATTTATTTTTTTATTCGGCAAAAATCTCTCGGGTATAATACGCACCCCCCACTTCACATAAGGTGAAGAGGGGTAAAATTGTGCATATTATACCCAAGATTTTACGGTAAATAGCAAAAAAACTTAAAGGGATAGTAATTAGTGTTGAGCGAGCATGCTCGGCCGATGCTCGGATCGGCTCGAGCATCGCTCTGCTCGGCACATGGCGGTACTCGTACGAGTACCGCATGTGCTCGCCCGCCATGTTCGGGTCTCCTCCCCGCACGTTTTGCGGCTGCTGCGCAGCCAATAAACGTGCAGGGAGGCTCTGACATCGGTGTAATGCCAGCAGCCATGTTGGCTGCTGGCATTACACTGATTGGCTGGCCAGAACCCGTGGTCAGGTGCTGTATAGCACCTGACCATCGAGTTCGGCTCAGTCTGAGCCAGGGAGAGCTGAGGATAGGAAGGGAAAGGCAGTGTAGGGAGGAAAAAAACAAAAATTGTGAAAAAAAAAGAACCAAAAGTCCTTTTTAGGACTACTGTGTGTGGGGGCAGCAGGTTATTTGGTGTGGGGGGAAAAAAACAAAAAAAAAAAAAAAAAAAATATATATATTCTGTTTAGTGTGCAAAGTTGCAGATTAGAGCACATTCTGTTTAGTGTGCACAGTTGCAGATTAGAGCACATTCTGTTTAGTGTGCAAAGTTGCAGATTAGAGCACATTCTGTTTAGTGTGCAAAGTTGCAGATTAGAGCACATTCTGTTTAGTGTGCAAAGTTGCAGATTAGAGCACATTCTGTTAAGTCTTCAAACTAAAATATCAAAGTCACATATTCCATTCAGTGTGCTTCGCCGCAGTTTAGCAGCCTATTCTGTGTACTGTGCAGAGTTGCAGAATAGGAAGAAATACTGTTAAGTCTTCAAACTAAAATATCAAAGTCACATATTCCATTCAGTGTGCTTCGCCGCAGTGTAGCAGCACATTCTGTGTACTGTGCAGAGTTGCAGAATAGGAAGAAATACTGTTAAGTCTTCAAACTAAAATATCAAAGTCACATATTCCATTCAGTGTGCTTCGCCGCAGTTTAGCAGCACATTCTGTGTACTGTGCAGAGTTGCAGAATAGGAAGAAATACTGTTAAGTCTTCAAACTAAAATTTCAAAGTCACATATTCCATTCAGTGTGCTTCGCCGCAGTTTAGCAGCACATTCTGTGTACTGTGCAGAGTTGCAGAATAGGAAGAAATACTGTTAAGTCTTCAAACTAAAATATCAAAGTCACATATTCCATTCAGTGTGCTTCGCCGCAGTGTAGCAGCACATTCTGTGTACTGTGCAGAGTTGCAGAATAGGAAGAAATACTGTTAAGTCTTCAAACTAAAATATCAAAGTCACATATTCCATTCAGTGTGCTTCGCCGCAGTGTAGCAGCACATTCTGTGTACTGTGCAGAGTTGCAGAATAGGAAGAAATACTGTTAAGTCTTCAAACTAAAATATCAAAGTCACATATTCCATTCAGTGTGCTTCGCCGCAGTTTAGCAGCACATTCTGTGTACTGTGCAGAGTTGCAGAATAGGAAGAAATACTGTTAAGTCTTCAAACTAAAATATCAAAGTCACATATTCCATTCAGTGTGTTTCACCGCCGTTTAGCAGCCTATTCTGTGTACTGTGCAGAGTTGCAGAATAATAAGAAATACTGTTAAGTTTTCAAACTCAAATATTAAAGTCACATATTCCATTCAGTGTGTTTCACCGCAGTTTAGCAGCCTATTCTGTGTACTCTGTACAGTTGCAGAATTATAAGAAATACTGTTAAGTTTTCAAACTCAAATATTAAAGTCACATATTCCATTCAGTGTGTTTCAACGCCGTTTAACAGCCTATTCTGTGTACTCTGTACAGTTGCAGAATTATAAGAAATACTGTTAAGTTTTCAAACTCAAATATTAAAGTCACATATTCCATTCAGTGTGTTTCAACGCTGTTTAACAGCCTATTCTGTGTACTCTGTACAGTTGCAGAATTATAAGAAATACTGTTAAGTTTTCAAACTCAAATATTAAAGTCACATATTCCATTCAGTGTGTTTCAACGCCGTTTAACAGCCTATTCTGTGTACTCTGTACAGTTGCAGAATTATAAGAAATACTGTTAAGTTTTCAAACTCAAATATTAAAGTCACATATTCCATTCAGTGTGTTACAACGCCGTTTAACAGCCTATTCTGTGTACTCTGTACAGTTGCAGAATTATAAGAAATACTGTTAAGTTTTCAAACTCAAATATTAAAGTCACATATTCCATTCAGTGTGTTTCAACGCCGTTTAACAGCCTATTCTGTGTACTCTGTACAGTTGCAGAATTATAAGAAATACTGTTAAGTTTTCAAACTCAAATATTAAAGTCACATATTCCATTCAGTGTGTTTCAACGCCGTTTAACAGCCTATTCTGTGTACTCTGTACAGTTGCAGAATTATAAGAAATACTGTTAAGTTTTCAAACTCAAATATTAAAGTCACATATTCCATTCAGTGTGTTTCAACGCCGTTTAACAGCCTATTCTGTGTACTCTGTACAGTTGCAGAATTATAAGAAATACTGTTAAGTTTTCAAACTCAAATATTAAAGTCACATATTCTGTGTAAGATGAAGAAGGCGGGTAAAAAGGGACGGGGAAGTGGACGTGATCCTGAAAGTTCAGGGCGCGGGTCAGGACGCGGAGAAACTGTGCCTGGTGCCAGAGCACAAGAAAGAAAGACATCCACCATACCTAGCTTCATGTCTGATTTCACAGGGCGTCGCAGGACATCACTCTCGAGGTCCGACCACTGCGAACAGGTGGTCGGTTGGATGACAGCTGATACTGCTTCCAGTCGGTTAAGCACCACCCTGTCTTCCACCAAGTCCACTCTCAGTAGCCAAGAGTCTGGTCAACATAATCCTCACTCTGATCATCCTTCCTCCCACCATAGACGGTCTGGTCAAAGAAGTGATCCCACACTGGGATATAGTGATGAGCTCGTCTCATCACCAATCCTTCATTTGACCCTCTCTCCAAGCACGCTTGCAGAGGAACATGACATCTTGTGCCCTGATTCACAACCTCTAGAGGCTGCCCAATCACAAGAAGATGACAGATGTGAACGGCATTTAAGGTCAAAGGAAGTAGTGGATGATGATGATGATGATGATGAGACACAGTTGCCATTAAATCAACCACTATTTCCGTCTCAAGACCTTGTTGAGGAGAATGTTATACAGTTGTCAATGACTGAGTATGTGGTGGGATCAAGACTTGAGGAGGATGATCAGAGTGAGGAAGTGGAGGAGGACTTGGTGGACGATGAGGTGACTGACCCCACCTGGGAAGGTGTAGAGCCGAGCGATGACAGCAGTCCTGAGGGTGAGCCATCTGCAGCACCGCAACAGGCTGGAAGAGGCAGTGGTGTGGCTACAGAAAGAAGGCGGACCGCACCAAACCGGCCCGCAAATGTTCCACGGAGCACCCCCTTGCGTAAATCTACCTTGCCAAAGGGTAGGTGTTCCGCGGTATGGCGTTTTTTTAAGGAAAGTGCGGACGACAAAAGAATTGTAGTTTGCAACCTGTGCCACACCAGAATGAGCCGAGGCATGAACACTAGAAACCTCACCACCACCAGCATGATCCGACACATGGCATCCAAGCACCGTAGTAAGTGGGAGGAACGCCTGGATCGCCCACCTGTGTCTGCAGGCCACACCACTGCCTCCTCTTCCCCTGTTTTCGGTGCCGGCCAATCGCCTGTCGAAGGCGCAGGCCCGCATACCTCCCGCCCTGCACCTGTAGCATCTGAAGCACCATCAGCGACCACATCCACTTCCCTGTCCCAGCACAGCGTCCAAATGTCGTTACCCCAGGCATTTGAGCGCAAGAGAAAGTACCCAGCCACCCACCCACAGGCCATAGCACTAACCTCACACCTTTCCAAATTACTGGCCATCGAAATGCTGCCATTTAGGCTTGTGGACACTGAGTCCTTCCGCAGCCTGATGGCAGCAGCTGTCCCTCGGTACGCGGTCCCCAGCCGCCACTACTTTTCCCGGTGTGCCATCCCCGCATTACACCACCATGTGTCCCGTAACATCACCCGTGCCCTGACCAACGCAGTTACTGGGAAGGTCCACTTAACGACTGACACATGGACAAGTGCTTGTGGCCAGGGACGCTACATTTCCCTGACGGCACACTGGGTGAATGTCGTGGAGGCTGGGAGCGACTCGGACCCTGGGATGGCACGGGTGCTACCCACGCCGAGGATTGCGGGCCCTACCTCCATCAGGGTTTCCACCAGCACCTACGTTATTGGCTCCTCCTCCTCCGTTTCCACCTCCGAATTCTCTACACACACCGCCACTCCCCCATCAGCCAGTAGCTGGAAGCAGTGTAGCACTGCAGTGGGGAAGCGTCAACAGGCCGTGCTGAAGCTGATCTGCCTTGGGGACAAACAGCACACGGCCTCAGAGCTGTTGCAGGGGATTAGTCACCAGACCGAGCAGTGGCTCTCGCCACTCAACCTGCAACCAGGCATGGTTGTGTGTGATAATGGGCGTAACTTGGTGGCGGCTTTGGAGCTCGGCAAGCTCACACACGTACCATGCCTAGCGCATGTATTTAATTTAGTGGTGCAGCGATTTCTAAAAACCTACCCCAATGTGCATGATCTCTTGACCAAGGTGCGCCGCGTGTGTGCACATTTCCGTAAGTCATCAACAGCTTCAGCCGGCCTGTTGAAGCTGCAGCAGCGCTTACAATTGCCAGCTCACCGGCTGCTGTGTGACGTGAGCACGCGCTGGAACTCCACCTTCCACATGTTGGCCCGGCTTTGTGAGCAGCAGAGGGCAGTAGTGGAGTACCAGCTGTTACACGGTCGTCGCCTCTCCGTTCAACTTCCTGTAATCAGAAGTGAGGAGTGGGAATGGATGTCAGACCTCTGCGAGGTTTTACGCAATTTTGAGGAATCGACACAGATGGTGAGCGGCGATAACGCTATTATCAGTGTAACCATCCCACTTCTGTGTCTACTGAAACGCTCGCTGCTCACAATTAAAACCGACGCTTTGCATGTGGAAGAGGTGGAAATGGGGGAGGAAGAGCTTACACAAGGTGATAGCCAGAGCACCCTCACTTCGTCTTCTCAGCGACAATTGGAGGAGGCGGAGGAGGAGGAGGAGGAAGACACGGTTGCCTCCGCTACAGAGGGTAGCCATGGAACTTTAGTTCCATCTCTTCAGCGTGGGTGGGCAGAAGAGGAGGAAGAGGATGAGGATATTGAGAGTCAGCCTCCTGGTGAGGACAGCGAAATCTTGACTGTTGGTACTCTGGCACACATGGCTGACTTTATGTTAGGCTGCCTTTCCCGTGACCCACGCGTTGTACGCATTTTAGACAACACGGATTACTGGGTGTTCACCCTTCTGGACCCCCGCTACAAAGAGAATTTCTCATCTCTCATTCCTCCGGTGGAGAGGACAAGCAAAATGGTGCAATACCAGAAGGTTCTTGTTGAAAAATTGCTCCAAAATTTTCCATCTGACAACGCTGGCGGCAGAGTACGTGCTACCTTGGCCAACCGAGAAGGGGAGAAAAGGGGAGCACACAGCAGTTCCGAGAAAGGCAGGGCAACACTCTCCAAGGCGTGGGACACCTTCATGACAACCTGCCAGCACCCTCACCCTGATGCGCAGCCTAGTGTCACAAGGAGGGAAAAGTTTTGGAAGATGGTGAAGGAGTACGTAGCAGACCGTGTCAGCGTCCTCAATGATCCCTCTGTGCCTTACAACTACTGGGTGTCCAAGCTGGACACGTGGTATGAACTGGCACTCTACGCCTTGGAGGTGCTGGCCTGCCCTGCCACCAGCGTTCTGTCTGAGCGGGTATTTAGTGCTGCTGGTGGCATCATAACAGATAAGCGTATCCGCCTTTCCACCGACAATGCTGATAGGTTGACACTTATAAAAATGAACAAGGCCTGGATTTCCCCTGACTTCTCCACTCCACTGGAGGAAAGCCCCGGGGGAACATAAACTCACTTTATATATGTTATTTACAATGATGGGAATACTCTGTATTCCCATTCACCCCTTCCACCCAAAAAACGGGTATATGGTTGACTCTTAATCTTCTCATCCTCCTCCTCCTCTTCCATATGCCCTGTGCTATAATTTTTATATAGGGCCAGCTCACCAGCGTGCCCTGGGATATAATTTTTATATAGGGCCAGCTCACCAGCGGGCCCTGTGATATAATTTTTATATAGGGCCAGCTTACCAGCGGGCCCTGTTTGCCAATTTTTATATAGGTCAGCTCACCAGCGGGCCTTCTCATATAATGTTTTATTGGGTCAGCTCTCTAGCGGGCCCTCTCATATAATGTTTTATAGCGTCAGCTCACTAGCGGGCCTTCGCATATAATGTTTAGGATGGTCAGCTCTGCAGCAGACCCTCACCCATAATGTTTTAGATGGTCAGCTCAGCGCACGTTTCCATCTTAATCATGGCCTCAGTTCTGAAAATCAAGGAAATTTTTGGGAGAATTTGCCTCTGCGCACGTTTCCCTCATAATCATGGCCTCAGTTCTGAAAATCAAGGAAATTTTTTGGGAGAATTTGCCTCTGCGCACGTTTCCCTCTTAATCATGGCCTCAGTTCTGAAAATCAAGGAAATTTTTGGGAGAATTTGCCTCTGCGCACGTTTCCCTCTTAATCATGGCCTCAGTTCTGAAAATCAAGGAAATTTTTGGGAGAATTTGCAGATGATATACAAGTAAATATACAGCAAATATTGTTTGGTAACAATTTTTCGCCTAAAGTCGTTTTTATTTTCCTTTTTGTGTGTTTTATGGTCAGTCTGTAAAAATGGCGTACTACGGGCGAAAGATCGTTCCCAGCAGCGATGTTGGAGTCCAAGGTGCATCCAGACATCCTCCCTATGCTGTCCCTGAACCATTTCTGTAGTGTTTCCATCTTTTTCTGCCCTTTTCCTATGGACCAGGCACCCTCCCCTCATCAGAGCAGGGGGTGCCTGGTGTAATGCTCGAGTCCTCCCATTGACTTCAATGGGGCTCGGGTGCTCGGCCGAGCACTCGAGCCTCAGGGGGTGCTCGGTCAGAGCACCCGAACATCCGAGCATTGGGGTGCTCGCTCATCACTAATAGTAATACTTCATTTTAACTTTATTTTATTTTGTAGGCATTAAAAAAACATGAAGAATGATATAAGTCTTATCTCTGAAACCTTTATGGTTTAAGAGATATTCACAAGCAAAGTTTCCTCCCCCTGTTCAACCAGATCAGAAGGGAGGTGCCCAGGTAGACTGCAGAGAGGGACAATCTTCAATTAAGATAAGGGAAAAAGCTGAAAAACTTGTCAAGGGGGGCAGGGCTTTCATTGTTCTCATAGGAAGAAGATTGTCCCCTTCTGTTATCTGTCTGGTCTATGGACTGGATTCCACATCTGAGAAGAGATAACTTGCACTAGGAAAAAGGGACGGGGAGGGGAACTTTGCTTGTGAATATCTCATAAACCATAAAGGTTTGAGAGATAAGACTTATATCATTCTTCATGTTTTTTTAATGCCTACAAAATAAAATAAAGTTAAAATGAAGTATTACTATCCCTTTAAGAAGGAGTACACTGGATCGTTCAAAAATGAAGTGTGAGAGTTGATTAGTTAGGATAAGGAAAAGGCTGATGTTCTGAGCATTTTCTTTTCATTGGTTTATATACCAGGAAATAAAAAAGCAACAAGCAAAACCATACCATTATCAGATATTGGATCTCAATGCAATGTTAGAAAGACCACTATTTTTACTCTTTGAAGATTCTCTCACCACAGGTGCAGAGCCAACAGGCTGGAATAAAGCCAATGTAGTTCCTTTATATAAGAAGGGAACTGAAACAGTACCTGGCAATTAAGGACCTGTGAGTTTGACTTCGTCGGTGGGAAAACTGCTAGAAGGGATAATAAGGGATTATATTCAGGATTATACTGTGGAAAATAAAATTGTTATCAGGAATCAGCATGGTTTTATCAAGAATACAGTAGATCTTGCCAAACTTATATTGAGCTTCTATGAAGAAGAAAGTGGCAACCTTGATGATGGTAAGGTAGAATATGTTTTTCTAGATTTTGCAAAGGCATTTGATACAATGCAAATTTAATGTGAGAAAGTGTAAAGCTATGCAGTTGGGGAAAAAAATCTCAATGATACTTTTGACCTTAATGGAATTATTGTAGGAGACTCATTGCTAGAGAAAGATCTGGGAGTCCTTGCAAAATACACATTGGGAAACAGTGACCAGAGTCAAACAGCAATAGCAAAAGCAAGGTCCTGTTGTGCATAAAAAGGGGTATTGAATTAAGAGTGGATAACATCATTTTGCCATTGTATGAATCGTTGGTTAAACCTCACCTTGAATATACAGTACAGTTTTGGGCACCAGCTCTGAAACAGGATATACTAGAACTAGAGAGGGTACAGCAACAAAATTAATTAAGGGAATGGAGGACTTGACGTATGAGGAACGACTAGACAAACTTGGTTTATGTACTGTAGAGAAAAGACGACTAAGAGGATATCTTATCACAATGTATAAGTATATGAGAGGTCAATACAAGGGTCTCTCTGTAGAGATATTCATTCCAAAGCCTGATCAAAAGATCAGGGGGCACCCCTTGAGATTAGAGGAAAGGAGGATTCAACTTCAGCAGAGGAAAAGGGTCTTTACAGTAAAGACTGTTAAATTGCAGTGTTCCTTGACCATGGGTTATACTGTGTATTAGCAGGTTAAACATGAAGTTCTGCTAAACAGATTAATACTCATTTAGGAGAAAAGAAGGATTATTTAATCCTCCTTTTTTTGTTATACTGTGGCAAAGGTTGGACTTGATGGACTTGTGTCTTTTTTCAACCTAATTTGAATTAGGGAATGCAAGCGGGTTGTTGGGATGTATAGCTTGGGGCATTAGTAGCAGAAAAAGGGAAGTGGTCATGTCACTGTACAGATCTCTAGTTAGACCTCATCTAGAGTATTGTGTACAGGACTGGAGACCTAGAGTGTTGTGTACAGTACAGGAGACCTAGAGTATTGTGTACAGTACAGGAGACCTAGAGTATTGTGTACAGTACTGGAGACCTAGAGTATTGTGTACAGTACTGGAGACCTAGAGTATTGTGTACAGTACTGGAGACCTAGAGTATTGTGTACAGTACAGGAGACCCAGAGTATTGTGTACAGGACTGGAGACCTAGAGTATTGTGTACAGGACTGGAGACCTAGAGTATTGTGTACAGTACTGGAGACCTAGAGTATTGTGTATAGTACTAGAGACCTAGAGTATTGTGTACAGTACTGGAGACCCAGAGTATTGTGTATAGTACTAGAGACCTAGAGTATTGTGTACAGTACAGGAGACCTAGAGTATTGTGTACAGTACTGGAGACCTAGAGTATTGTGTACAGTACAGGAGACCTAGAGTATTGTATACAGTACTGGAGACCTAGTGTATTGTGTACAGGACTGGAGACCTAGAGTATTGTGTACAGGACTGGAGACCTAGAGTATTGTGTACAGTACTGGAGACCTAGAGTATTGTGTATAGTACTAGAGACCTAGAGTATTGTGTACATACAGTACTGGAGACCCAGAGTATTGTGTATAGTACTAGAGACCTAGAGTATTGTGTACAGTACTGGAGACCCAGAGTATTGTGTATAGTACTGGAGACCTAGAGTATTGTGTACAGTACTGGAGACCTAGAGTATTGTGTACAGTACTGGATACCTAGAGTATTGTGTACAGTACAGGAGACCTAGAGTATTGTGTATAGTACTGGAGACCCCATCTCCAGAAGGATATAGATACTCTAGAGCAGGGCTCAAAATTTCCACTCGCCACTAGCAAATGGTGAGTGAAAATTTAGCCCTGGTGGGTAGAAATTTAGCCCTGGTGGGTATGTTTTGCCCTTCAGTGGCGAGTAACTTTTTAGGTCTGCCAAGTAGCAAAGGACTTAAAATTGTAAGTCCTGCTATAGAGAGAATTCAGAGAAGGGCTACTAAAATGGTGACTGGTTTACAGGAAAATAAATATCAGAATAGACTAAAGGATCTGAACATGTATAGCTTGGAGGAGAGAAGAGAGAGAGGGGATATGATAGACACATTCACATACATGAAGGGATTCAACAAAGTGCAGGAGGGAAGTACATTTCACAGGAGTAAAAATGTTAGGACAAGAGGCCATAGTCTAAAACTAGAGGGACACAGGTTTAGATATAATGTAAGAAAGTTATACTTCACTGAGAGGGTAGTAGATAAGCGGAATAGCCTACCAGCAGAAGTGGTAGATAAGTGGAATAGCCTAACTGCAGAATTGATAGACTGGTGGATAAATGGAATAAGCCTCCCTGCAGAAGTGGTAGAGGTTAATACAGTGAGGGGAATGTAAGCATGCATAGGATAGGCATAAGAATATCCTGAATACAAGACAAGACCAAGGGCCAAATAAGGTTTGAGGTTTGTGCAGTAAGAAAAATGGCTGACTAGATGGGCCTAATGGGTTTTATCTGACCTCAAATTCGATGTTTCTACAATTATAATGTAACTATGTAACTAGAAAAGAGGTTGACTGTCACATTAGCTCACTGGATACCAGAGATGTTCTCAGTGCAATGCAAAGCAATGTGTTGAGGATGCTTCAAGAATCCAAGGGGTTAAAATCCTGCCACAAAAAAAAATCTATGTACAGCTCTCTCAGGTGCCAAATAAACGGACTAAGAGCTGCGAGTGGCCTATAGCGCTTCACCTTGCCAAGCACCATGCAGGGTCTTTTACTACATTTTCCATGATTACAATACTCATCATCACAATATTGAAATAAATAACTATTCTCTCCCTGCACAGCCCTTCCCTGATTCCTGTATATTGATGTCTTTATGTTCTCAAGGAAAAAAAAAAGAACATTTTCTTTTATTTGTTAGTAAAAAGTTACCTGCGGCTTGAGAAATCTACAAGCTTATTACCTGGCAATGGAGGGGGACGCACACAGAGAGCGCAGCTGATGCTTATTTTACTTTGAATATTCCCAAATCTTTTCTTGTTAGCATTTAAAGAAAGGGAGAAATCGAGCCACACGCTGGCGCCCATTATTATAACAATATTCTATCATTATGCCTCTTTCTAGGGGGCATATTGCCTGCGCTATCTATTTAGATGTGTGGAAATACATATCTCTCTTAATATCAAGATAAAATTGAGGAATCGGTCTCATAGAGCTGTGACACTTCAAATTAATATTATTTTTCTTAAATATAATGGTCTATTTATGAAAGTTCTCAGGCTAAAAAACCAAACCAAAACGCGCTTATTTATTAACGAGAAAAAACGCACAATGAGACAAAAGGAGAATCTTAAATTCACATTAACTGAAATGGGGATTTTAACCCTTTGAGTGCCACAGAGGTACCCAACGCAATGCATGGGTTACTTCTCTGGCGCTCAAAGGGTTAGGTCAGTAAATGTTATAGAAATCTCCGATGCATTGGTTTAAATTCAGGGGCATAAAGGGGAACTATCACCCCTATACAAGTTTGGCTCATAATTATCTTCATCTAGAGATAAGCTGTGATAGTTTTATTTTCTTATAGAATGCGTTCGATGCGTGCTATGGCAAAATTTAAAGTTTTAAAAAGGAGCCGGGCCTTACCTCCAGACAGAAGGAGCCGGGCCTTACTTCCAGACAGAAGGAGCCGGGCCTTACTTCCAGACAGAAGGAGCCGGGCCTTACTTCCAGACAGAAGGAGGCGGGCCTTACTTCCAGACAGAAGGAGCCAGGCCTTACTTCCAGACAGAAGGAGCCGGGTCTTACTTCCAGACAGAAGGAGCCGGGCCTTACTTCCAGACAGAAGGAGCCGGGCCTTACTTCCAGACAGAAGGAGCCGGGCCTTTCTTCCAGACAGAAGGAGCCGGGTCTTACTTCCAGACAGAAGGAGCCAGGCCTTACTTCCGGACAGACTGCGGGTACAACTCTGCCCCACAGCCTGTCAATTTTCATCTGTCCCCTCCCCACACAGCTCCTTGTTCCAACCTCCTCTGATGATGGAGGATTTCTCAGGAACGCTCTCATTGGCTAGAGATCTCTCCAGTTTACATGAAGAAATCCTCCATCATCGGAGGAGGTTGGAACGAGACAATACTTGGGGAGGGAACAGACTGCGGTGCAGAGTTGTACCCGTAGTCTGTCCGTAAGTAAGGCCCTGGCTTCTTTTTAAAACTTTAAATTTTGCCATAGTACGCATTCTGTAAGAAAATAAAACTATTACAGCTTATAGCTATATGAAAATAACTAGTATGAAAGCCCATATACAAGGGCTAAAGTGCCACCCAGTGTCCCCGGGTGCTGCCCAGGAGCCGGGAGCAGAGACAGGCGGTGAGAAATTCGGGGAGCCCCGCTCCTGATCAGCATGTTCGGCCAGTATCTACTGCGCATGACTGCATCGTTCCGGCAATCTCTACTGCGCATGACTGCATCGCTCCGGCAATCTCTACTGCTCATGACTGTATCGCTCCAGCAATCTCTACTGCTCATGACTGTATCGTTCCAGCAATCTCTACTGCTCATGACTGTATCGTTCCAGCAATCTCTACTGCGCATGACTGTATCGTTCCAGCAATCTCTACTGCTCATGACTGTATCGTTCCAGCAATCTCTACTGCTCATGACTGTATCGTTCCAGCAATCTCTACTGCGCATGACTATCGCTCCGGCAATCTCTACTGCGCATGACTATCGTTCCGGCAATCTCTACTGAGCATGACTGCATCGTTCCGGCAATCTCTACTGCTCATGACTGTATCGTTCCAGCAATCTCTACTGCTCATGACTGTATCGTTCCAGCAATCTCTACTGCTCATGACTGCATCGCTCCGGCAATCTCTACTGCGCATGACTGCATCGCTCCGGCAATCTCTACTGCTCATGACTGTATCGCTCCAGCAATCTCTACTGCTCATGACTGTATCGTTCCAGCAATCTCTACTGCTCATGACTGTATCGTTCCAGCAATCTCTACTGCTCATGACTGTATCGTTCCAGCAATCTCTACTGCGCATGACTGTATCGTTCCAGCAATCTCTACTGCTCATGACTGTATCGTTCCAGCAATCTCTACTGCTCATGACTGTATCGTTCCAGCAATCTCTACTGCGCATGACTATCGTTCCGGCAATCTCTACTGAGCATGACTGCATCGTTCCGGCAATCTCTACTGCTCATGACTGTATCGTTCCAGCAATCACTACTGCTCATGACTGTATCGTTCCAGCAATCTCTACTGCTCATGACTGTATCGTTCCAGCAATCTCTACTGCGCATGACTATCGCTCCGGCAATCTCTACTGAGCATGACTGCATCGTTCCGGCAATCTCTACTGCTCATGACTGCATCGTTCCGGCAATCTCTACTGCGCATGAATGCATCATTCCGGCAATCTCTACTGAGCATGACTGTATCGTTCCAGCAATCTCTACTGTGCATGACTGCATCGTTCCAGCAATCTCTACTGTGCATGACTGCATCGTTCCAGCAATCTCTACTGCGCATGACTGCATCGTTCCGGCAATCTCTACTGCGCATGAATGCATCATTCCGGCAATCTCTACTGAGCATGACTGTATCGTTCCAGCAATCTCTACTGTGCATGACTGCATCGTTCCAGCAATCTCTACTGTGCAAGACTGCATCGTTCCAGCAATCTCTACTGTGCATGACTGCATCGTTCCAGCAATCTCTACTGTGCATGACTGCATCGTTCCGGCAATCTCTACTGCGCATGACTGTATCGTTCCGGCAGTCTCTACTGCTCATGACTGTATCGTTCCGGCAATCTCTTCTGCTCATGACTGCATCGTTCCGGCAATCTCTACTGCGCATGACTGTATCGCTCCGGCAGTCTCTACTGAGCATGACTGCATCGTTCCAGCAATCTCTACTGTGCATGACTGCATCGTTCCGGCAATCTCTACTGCGAATGACTGTATCGTTCCGGCAATCTCTACTGCGCATGACTGTATCGCTCCGGCAATCTCTACTGAGCATGACTGCATCGTTCCAGCAATCTCTACTGCTCATGACTGCATCATTCCGGCAATCTCTACTGCTCATGACTGCATCGTTCCGGCAATCTCTACTGCTCATGACTGTATTGTTCCGGCAATCTCTACTGCGCATGACTGAATCGTTCCAGCAGTCTCTACTGCGCATGACTGCATCGTTCCGGCAGTCTCTACTGCACATGACTGCATCGTTCCAGCAGTCTCTACGGCGCAAGACTGCATCGTTCCGGCAGTCTCTACTGCACATAACTTCATCGTTCCAGCAGTCTCTACTGCGCATGACTGCATCGTTCCGGCAATCTCTACTGCACATAATTGTATTGCTACGGCAGTCTCTACTGCGCATGACTGTATCGTTCCGGCAGTCCCTACTGTGCATGTGCTGTTACGCACACAGGGAGCTTCTCAGTCTAGCAATTTATATTATTGGAGATTATGAGTCAAACTTGTATAGGGGTTATAGTACCACTTTAAAATAGGAGTTTTTATTAATCAATTTTTAACTATGGCCCTAAAATGAGAATGTACAGATCTGGTCTGGTGCACAAAATACACAATTAAAGAAGGTGGAGATCCACAATACAAACCTCTGTCTGACCTCCTCTCCATTCACTGTGGCTGCAGAAATACAATTGTTTGAAAGAGGAGATTAAAGGGATAGTAATGTTTCAAAATAAAAGCAGCTCCAATTAATATTCATAGTATTTCGGCCATGGAGAGTGTTATTTCAATACTGTCAGAGTTGTAGTACAAGAGTAATTGAATGATAAAGTATCCCCCCCCGCCCCTTATACTGATGTAACACTGCTCACCTCAGATGTGGAATCTGGTCTCTTGATCGGACAGATCACAGCAAGGGACAATCTTCTCACTGTGATCACAAGGAAAACCTCTGCCCCTCTTGACAGGTTTTTCCCTTATGCTAATTGAAGATTGTCCCTCTCTGCAAGCCATCTGGGCCCTACCTTTCTGTTGTAAAAGGGGCAGGAGGGGGATACTTTATCATTCAATTTCTCTTGAACTACAACTCTGACAGTATTGATATAACACTCTCTGTGGCCCAAATACTATGAAGACATACTATGACATATTGGGGTAGAAATGCAATTGATCCCTATTTTAAATTGCAAATGTGTGTATAATGTAGCATTATATGATTACACATTTAATATCTACTAATCACTAATCTCATAAACCTGAAAACTAACCTTGCCTTCTAATTGTTCAATGATCAATGCTTATTGGAAGATTTATTTTTAAAACTCTAATTGTTGTTTGAAAATGTGCAGTGGAAAGTAAACCCTTAAGGACTGAGCTGTCCAGGGGTGGGGTGTACTAGAGGGCCATACAATTTTTTTCTTTTCTTGTGGCCTACCGGGGTATCACAGAGGACCATGTAGGGGCGCTGTGATCACAAAATTCCATGACCTGCCAGGACTGTCACTGGTCCTTAATGCTGGGACCTTAGTGATGGTCCTGTCATGTCATTGGTCATTAGGGGTTTAAGACTATATACATTGATTAGCAGAGTAACATTAAACATAGTTTTTTACATTTCACTCTGTTAGAATTTGATGAAGAGTAGTTTTCCATAACTGCCACGGTAGTGAATGTTCACAGACTGCTGGGACTTGTGAAAGTGCAGGATCTGGCGAAAATAATGGTATTCCATGAGGCCGATGTACTGTGAAGAACCAGGATAATTCTGGAGCAAACCTAACTGTACCATAGGAGATAAAAAAAATATACAGATTTTCATTATTTAAAAAGGGGCTTCTAATTCTCGAATGCTAGAGATGTCTGAAATAAATAATGTTGGGGTCAAAATCCTCATTTATATCAATGGGGACTTTATTTGCCCTCTATAGTGCAGTTGGTTACAATCAGAATGACTCCAGGATGGAGATGCTCCGATGTGTGATAAAGAGGTGATAAAGCGGAGATAACTTCTCCAGTGATATCACTTCTCCATTTCATATGTCATTCTATGGAGCCAACATAATAAGATGTTTAAAGTGGGAGAGATCCATAGGATAATATAGAAACAGGAGAAGTGATACTGAGAAGTTATCTCCTCTTTATCACACCTTTATCACCCCTTAGTGTGACACTCGTACGTATCACTGGGAATGTGCGCTGCATGAAACCCCACTCACAGCAGATTACGACTGTTCAGAGAATAAGCAAGCAGCTCAAGTATAGTCGAAAAAGAGGAAACACCCCAACAATAGGAGAAGGCAATGGCGTAACTATAGGGGTCGCAAGGGTCGCACCTGCACCTCCAGGGGCCCGGTCCCCCCCTGTGACCTCTCCGCCTGGTGCCCGCCGGAGCTCTAGTAATGCAGGGTGATGACATCATCTCCCAGAGCTTTGCATTACTAAGAGAACCGAGCGGGACCTCCAGGTAGGAGATGGGGGCATTGTGGAGGGGGTCAATGTGGTCAGGAGAGCCAATGTGGTGGTTAGGGGGGGCCATGCACTCCAGCGGCCCAGCCACGCCCTGCGTCGCTTCCACCTTGTGCCCACAATCTTCCACCGGCGCTCTAGTAAAGCAGATTAATGACATCATTTCCCAGCGCTTTGCATTACTAAGAGGACCATGTGGGAACTCTAGGTAAGAGATGGGGGCATTGTGGAGGGGGTCAATGTGGTCAGGGGGGCCAGTGTGGTGGGAGGAGGGCCAATGTGGTGGGGGGGCCAGTGGCACTTCTTGTACCAGGGCCCGAAGGCTTCTAGTTACACCTATGGGAGAAGGAGAGGCTGGATACCAATTATAAATATATATAAATAGAGGGTAGTCCAGGCAGAAGGTCAAGGTAGGCAGCACAGGAGCTAGGTCAGTGTCCAAGCAAATGGTCCGGGCTGGCAGCACAGGAGCTAGGTCAGTGTCAAGGCCAATGGTCAGGGCAGACAGCACAGGAGCTAGGTCAGTGTCCAGGCAAGAGCTCAGGGCAGGAAGCAGGCAAAATGAATCCAGGTCCAGGCAGAGGTCACAAGAGGGCAGGCAGATGACAGCGGAGAAATCCAGGTCCAGGGAGAAGGTCATAGGAATGAGGTCACAACAAACACAGATCTAAATCACCCAAAAGCTCAAGATACACTGAGCACCGGCTCTGCGCGATAGCCAGCTATATAAAGGGACAGAGCATGACGTCAAGACATCATGAGGCAATGGCAATGTGGTTGCCCAGCAATGCCATGCAAACATGCCTGAGAGGAAGTCCACGCTGGTGCGAGGAGGCACTGCTGGGAGGACACATGAGCAGACACCGACACTTCACGCATAACTCCCAAGTTCTACTTAGATAAGAGAGGGTTTCTCACATAAAAATCACTGAAATGGTTGATTGTAAATAGCAATTACAAAGTGAAAACACAGAGCACAGGGTGAATATATAGAAAAAATTACTGAAACTCACAACTCACAGTGTTAGAACACAATTTTACAGCCTCCCTTAATCAAGTCAGAAGCATACTGTGTATAGATATGTATATAATATATATATACACACACACACACACACACATACACACAATGAACCCAAGTTAATGAAATATGAAGCACAGCAGGTAATCAGAGGATCTGTCGCATCAGTTCAGCCAGGAATCATTATATCAATTTAGATTTCAATAAAAATAATTTTCATAAGTCATAATGATGGCATTATGTATTAGATAGGACTCATGGGGTACCTTGGCGAGGTAGTGGGCTTAGTGCAAACAGGGGAGGGCTGGCCTGGGGGGCAGGGGGCCAGTCATAGGTCTGGGCTGGTGGGCCACTCCCACTTGTTGCTGCAAATTGAACTACAATCCAAGTGGAGCTGCACTAGTATCACAATCAGCCCCGGACTGGGACAAAAAATAGGCCCGGGTATTTAAGGCTGAGCAGCCCATTTTTGTGGGCGGAGCTTATAATCACGTGCGGCGTGCCGCACGTTGATTGCCCGCCCACCAGGAAACTTGGAACAAGGTGGCTGTCTTTCAGAAAATGAAAGAATGCTCAAACTCGTTTAATTATTAATTTTTTTTTTTAAGCGACCGGACCGGCCCTGGACCGGTCCACCAGGAAAATGCCCGGTATGCCCGATGGTCAGTCCAGGCCTGAGCACAACCCATTTCTCTTGTAGGTTATAATAACTAGTATTTATATAGCGCCTTTCTCCCAGTGGGACTCAAAGCGCTTTCAGCGCACACTCTCGGAATTAACCAAATCGGCAGCTGAAATAATAGATGTTATTATTACCCAATCAATGGTACTCGTTTTATCGACCTCGGAAGGCTGAAGGGCTGAGTTGACCCTGCTGGGATTCGAACCTGCAACCTTGCGGTTGGAATAGGCTCCATAGTCAGGGACATTACCACTGAGCTATCTCACCAGCTTATGGTTCTATAGTATCACTAGTGCAGTGATACCATAGATACTTAAAGGGATAGTAATACTTAAAATGTAAAAAATAATATGTTGTAGAGTTTATCCCCCTGAGTAAAACAAGAGTACTCCCACTGCTGAAAGGTGTTTCATTCAAAAGTTATTAATTTTCAAAGTTGAATTTTTTAGGTGCAATATCACAGTGTCCTGAAATTGTACAGTGGCGCTGTTGCTACACCATCCTATAGAGATTTATGGTCAACTGACCAGAGCTGTCCATAGGATTGTGTAGCAACAGCGCCACTGTACAATTTCAGGCCACTGTGATATTGCACCTAAAAAATTAAACTTTGAAAATTAATAACTTTTGAATGAAATACCTTTCAGCAGTGGGAGTACCCTTGTTTTACTCAGAGGGATAAACCCTACATCATGTTTTTTTTTACATTTTAAGTATTACTATCCCTTTAAATTGTAAGCTCTGTAGTTGCACCAGTGTAACCCCATTTCAATTGTATCCTTTGTGGTATTGCTTGCCTCACTTCACAACACTAACCATTTGAGTGCCAGAGCAGTATGCTGCATGGCATTACCCCTCTGGCACTCAAAGAGTTAATGGCAATTTTAAAATTAACAAAAGGGGGTGGGCTGGGACAGTGGGCTGGAACGATAGTAAAATTGGGCTACTTGATTGTAATTGCCCTCCAGGCCACATGTTGCCAGACCTCCCCTGAGTGCAAAGCAATTCATTTCTCTAGCACTGAAAGGGTTAAACGTATTTTGGTGAACTATGCTGCAAACGCCTCATTTTGTGGAAACAAGTGAATGAATGAATTGGTATAAAATACTCTCACATGTAAGTGATTTGGATGAGGCAGCGCGGGATCGTCTCCTGTCACAGTGTGAATTTATATCACAACTCTCGCCCATCGCCTCACGGTTATAAACCGGAACTGTTCAGTCAAATCAACCTGGAATGAACTCGCCAGTTTTCGGAAAGAAGAGATTTCAATTACAATTAATAAACTGCTGGATTGTTCTAACACATTGAAACTGTGTTTTCTTTTATGGAACTCCTATATTGATTATAAAATATACAGTATCACACTTTATTAAAAGATGAATCTTTATTAAAACTTTGCCTAGGCATACGCACTGCATAATTTATCATTTTTACCTTCACATTCTGGATTTCCAGTCGGATCTGAAGACGTAATAAAACACGCAGACACAAGGTTTTCATGTCGCGTTCTGATACACATATTGTAACAGTTTGCAAACCGCCCTTCTCACATTTGATTGCTGCTCTCTTCCTTCTACAAGGATAGAGGAGATTTCATGATAAATATGTTCCCTTACTGCTAGCTTTGATATATTTTCCTTTCTCACATACTCTGCCTACTCATAACATAAAAACTTTAAAAAAATGTCCTAATACGTAATGATAGTTAATCTTGGAATATTACCAGATGCCGTATTTCAAACACAAAGTAGCGGAGGAATTGAAATGCTATGTTGCATTAACCCCTTGGAATCTAGACCCCCCCTCTAGACTGTAAGCTCTCATGCCCAGGTCACTATGATCCTGCTGTTCTCCACATTTGATTGTATTATTTAATACCTCTGTATGTCCATTCCCTATTGTACAGCACTATGGAATTTGCTGGTGCTATATAATTATATATTATGTTATATATTAATAAATATATTAATGTTATACGCAGGTAAGTATCATTCCTCCCAACATTTCAGATTGCCAAAGAGGGACACTTGCATTTTAGGGGGTGTGGCTGGGGGTGTGGCTGGTGGGTGAGGCATTATATAGAATTTTTACACAATTTCAAAACCTACTGACACCTACTTCTGTAACCTAATACATGACTTATAACAAGAACAAAGTATTTTATTTACACAGACTAATTTATAAACCCATATACTGATGTTTAAACAAACAATCATCTGAGTTTTATTGCTGTAGAGCAATGTGATACATTTATATACACACCATGCAATCTTATCTCCTAAAAAGAGGGACATGAGGGTGGGAAAGAGGGACAGAGGGATTTGGGTCTAAAAGAGGGACTGTCCCTCCTAAAGAGGGACACTTGGGAGGTATGGAGTATATTACTGTTACACACAGGTAAGTATATTAATGTTGCACACAGGTAAGTATATTTAATGTACGGGAATTGCAAAGAAAATGCCAAAGAGGCCCATTGAGGTACAGATAGCTGTGATGTTCCTCCTCATAACAAGATGGCTGCCTGTCTGAATGTAGCAGATTCAGTTTATATGCCATAGCTGGGGTTATCATTGTGGGGTTAGTGAATCCTTACTTTAGGGACATTCCAAAGGGCTGACGTTTTCAGATCCAGCTATTAAGGATTTGAGCAAAGGAAAGCAGAAGAAGCAATACTTTGTACACGCAAAGGGTTAAAGGTATTCTCCCCCAACTCCCCACCCCCTGATACTATGGCAAACAGTTATAAACACCAAAAAATACCCACTAAAAGACACCCCACATCAACCCCTAGGTCACAGCCCAGATAGGAAAATGTAACCAGTGGCTGTGACTGCCTTGTGATAACTGTATATAGGTTTACTGTGTATATGCTTTACTGTGTATAATTTTACTGTGTATGTTTACTGTGTATACGTTTACTGTGTATATGTTTACTATGTATATGTTTACTGTGTATATGTTTACTATGTATACGTTTACTGTGTATATGTTTACTGTGTATGTTTACTGTGTATACGTTTACTGTGTATGTTTAATGTGTATACGTTTAATGTGTATATGTTTACTATTTATATGTTTACTGTGTATACGTTTACTGTGTATACGTTTACTGTGTATATATTTACTGTGTACATGTTTACTGTGTATATGTTTACTGTGTATGTTTACTGGGTATATGTTTAATGTGTATATGTTTAATGTGTTTATGTTTAAAGTGTATGCATTTACTGTGTAGATGTTTACTGTGTATGTTTACTATGTATATGTTTAATGTGTATATGTTTACTGCGTATATGTTTACTGTGTATATGTTTACTGTGTATGTTTACTATGTATACGTTTACTATGTATATGTTTACTATATGTATGTTTACTGTGTATATGTTTACTGTGTATGTTTACTGTAAATATGTTTACTGTGTATATGTTTACTATGTATATGTTTTCTATGTATATGTTTATTGTATATATGTTTACTATGTATATGTCTACTGTGTATATATTAACTGTGTGTATGTTTACTGTGTATACGTTTACTATGTATATATTTGCTGTGCATACGTTTAAGGTATATATGTTTACTATGAATATGTTTACTGTGTGTATGTTTAATGTGTATGCTATATGTTTACTGCGTATATGTTTACTGTGTATATGTTTAATGTGTATGCATTTACTGTGTATATGTTTACTATGTATATGTTTACTGTGTATATGTTTACTGTGTATACGTTTTGTGTATATGTTTACTGTGTATACATTTACTGTGTATATATGTTTACTGAGTATGTTTACTGGGTATATATTTACTGTGTATATGTTTTACTGTGTATATATGTTTACTGTGTATATGTTTACTGTGTATAAGTTTACTGTGTATATATTTTACTTGTATAAGTTTACTGTATATATGTTTACTGTGTATGTGTTTACTGTGTATATGTTTATTACATATATGTTTACTGTGTATACGTTTACTGTATATATGTTTACTATGTATACGTTTACTGTGTATACTTTTAGTGTATATGTTTACTGTGTATGTTTACTGTATATATGTTTACTGTGTATGTTTACTGTGTATATGTTTACTGTGTATACGTTTACTGTATATATGTTTACTGTGTATAAGTTTACTATGTATATGTTTACTGTGTATAAGTTTACTGTATATATGTTTACTGTGTATAAGTTTACTATGTATATGTTTACTGTGTATATGTTTACTGTATATATGTTTGCTGTGTATATGTTTACTGTGTATACGTTTACTGTATATATGTTTACTGTGTATACGTTTACTATGTATATGTTTACTGTATATATGTTTACAGTGTATAAGTTTACTGTATATATGTTTACTGTGTATACGTTTACTATGTATATGTTTACTGTATATATGTTTACAGTGTATAAGTTTACTGTATATATGTTTGCTGTGTATATGTTTACTGTGTATACGTTTACTGTATATATGTTTACTGTGTATACGTTTATTATGTATATGTTTACTGTGTATATGTTTACTGTATATATGTTTACTGTGTATACGTTTACTATGTATATATTTACTGTGTATATGTTTACTGTGTATATGTTTACTATGTATATGTTTGCTGTGTATATGTTTACTGTGTGTATGTTTAATGTGTATGCTTTTACTGTGTATATGTTTACTATGTATATGTTTACTGTGTATATGTTTACTGTGTATATGTTTACTATGTATATGTTTACTGTGTATATGTTTGCTGTGTATACGTTTACTGTGTATATGTTTACTTTGTATATGTTTACTGTGTATATGTTTACTGTGTATCCGTTTTGTGTATATGTTTACCGTGTATACGTTTACTGTGTATATATGTTTACTGTGTATGTTTACTGGGTATATGTTTTACTGTGTATATACGTTTACTGTGTATGTTTTACTGGGTATATGTTTACTGTATATATGTTTTACTTTGTATATGTTTACTGTATATATGTTTACTGTGTATATGTTTACTGTAAATATGTTTACTGTGTATATGCTTACTGTATATATTCGTGGTCTGAATTTCCCAAGTGTCTCTCTTTAGGAGATATTAAGGGTCTGTACCTCCCAAGTGTCCCTCTTTAGGAGTTATTAGGGCTCAATACATCTCAAGTGTCCCTCTTTAGTAGATTAGGGGTCCAGTCCATACCTCCCAAGTGTCCCTCCCTGAGACCTAAATCCCTCTGTCCCTCATTCTCACCCTGGTGTCCCTGTGTTTAGAAGATCAGACTTTGTGGTGTGTATATAAGTGTATCACCCTGGTGTCCCTGTGTTTAGGAGATCAGACTGTGTGGTGTGTATAGAAGTGTATCACCCTGATATCCCTGTGTTTAGGAGATCAGACTGTGTGGTGTGTATAGAAGTGTATCACCCTGGTGTCCCTGTGTTTAGGAGATCAGACTGTGTGGTGTGTATAGAAGTGTATCACCCTGGTGTCCCTGTGTTTAGGAGATCAGACTGTGTGATGTGTATATAAGTGTATCACCCTGGTGTCCCTGTGTTTAGGAGGAGATCAGACTGTGTGGTGTTTATATAAGTGCATCACCCTGGTGTCCCTGTGTTTAGGAGATCAGACCGTGTGGTGTGTATAAGTGTATCACCCTGGTGTCCCTGTGTTTAGGAGATCAGACTGTGTGGTGTGTATATAAGTGTATCACCCTGGTGTCCCTGTGTTTAGGAGATCAGACCGTGTGGTGTGTATATAAGTGTATCACCCTGGTGTCCCTGTGTTTAGGAGATCAGACTGTGTGGTGTGTATAGAAGTGTATCACCCTGATATCCCTGTGTTTAGGAGATCAGACTGTGTGGTGTGTATAGAAGTGTATCACCCTGGTGTCCCTGTGTTTAGGAGATCAGACTGTGTGGTGTGTATAGAAGTGTATCACCCTGGTGTCCCTGTGTTTAGGAGATCAGACTGTGTGATGTGTATATAAGTGTATCACCCTGGTGTCCCTGTGTTTAGGAGGAGATCAGACTGTGTGGTGTTTATATAAGTGCATCACCCTGGTGTCCCTGTGTTTAGGAGATCAGACCGTGTGGTGTGTATAAGTGTATCACCCTGGTGTCCCTGTGTTTAGGAGATCAGACTGTGTGGTGTGTATATAAGTGTATCACCCTGGTGTCCCTGTGTTTAGGAGATCAGACCGTGTGGTGTGTATATAAGTGTATCACCCTGGTGTCCCTGTGTTTAGGAGATCAGACTGTGTGGTGTGTATAGAAGTGTATCACCCTGGTGTCCCTGTGTTTAGGAGATCAGACTGTGTGGTGTGTATAGAAGTGTATCACCCTGGTGTCCCTGTGTTTAGGAGATCAGACTGTGTGATGTGTATATAAGTGTATCACCCTGGTGTCCCTGTGTTTAGGAGGAGATCAGACTGTGTGGTGTTTATATAAGTGCATCACCCTGGTGTCCCTGTGTTTAGGAGATCAGACCGTGTGGTGTGTATAAGTGTATCACCCTGGTGTCCCTGTGTTTAGGAGATCAGACTGTGTGGTGTGTATATAAGTGTATCACCCTGGTGTCCCTGTGTTTAGGAGATCAGACCGTGTGGTGTGTATATAAGTGTATCACCCTGGTGTCCCTGTGTTTAGGAGATCAGACTGTGTGGTGTGTATAGAAGTGTATCACCCTGATATCCCTGTGTTTAGGAGATCAGACTGTGTGGTGTGTATAGAAGTGTATCACCCTGGTGTCCCTGTGTTTAGGAGATCAGACTGTGTGGTGTGTATAGAAGTGTATCACCCTGGTGTCCCTGTGTTTAGGAGATCAGACTGTGTGATGTGTATATAAGTGTATCACCCTGGTGTCCCTGTGTTTAGGAGGAGATCAGACTGTGTGGTGTTTATATAAGTGCATCACCCTGGTGTCCCTGTGTTTAGGAGATCAGACCGTGTGGTGTGTATAAGTGTATCACCCTGGTGTCCCTGTGTTTAGGAGATCAGACTGTGTGGTGTGTATATAAGTGTATCACCCTGGTGTCCCTGTGTTTAGGAGATCAGACCGTGTGGTGTGTATATAAGTGTATCACCCTGGTGTCCCTGTGTTTAGGAGATCAGACTGTGTGGTGTGTATAAGTGTATCACCCTGGTGTCCCTGTGTTTAGGAGGAGATCAGACTGTGTGGTGTGTGTATATAAGTGTATCACCCTGGTGTCCCTGTGTTTAGGAGATCAGACTGTGTGGTGTGTATATAAGTGTATCACCCTGGTGTCCCTGTGTTTAGGAGATCAGACTGTGCGGTGTGTATATAAGTGTATCACCCTGGTGTCCCTGTGTTTAGGAGATCAGACTGTGTGGTGTGTATAAATGTATCACATTGCTCCACAGCAATAAAGCTCACATTAATGTTTAAATATCATTATGTGTTCATAAAGTAGTCTGTGTAAATAAAATACTTTTCTTTAAATTTTTTATTCAGTTACATAAAAAAGCTGTTGATAAGTTAGGAAATACCTAAATATTCTCAGTAATGCTCCTCCCACCAGCCGCGCCACCCAGCAACCCCACCTACAGTAAGTGTCCTTTTCCTATCTGAAATGTCGGAAGGTATGGGAAGTCAGAGGATTCAAGTTAAGAGTTCCTTTAAAGACAGAACTAATGTCCTCGTTTAGTACGCTTTCTCTGTTTATAGAAATAAAATGTATCTTAATGATCAAAAAATGAGCTTCCTTCAAAGTTTTATAATTCTTTGGCTAATTCAAAACAAATTTTTAAAGACGCGGGCCAGCTGGACTTGTTCCAGTACTGCAGTATTAATTAACAGTAGATAAAAGCAATCATATATTACATCAGCGGTGTTTTATAATATTTAATTACTGGTTGAGAGAATAGGCTCCACACCTGTCCAGATAAGGTTCCGTTTGTAATAATTGGATATTTTTTTTTTTTTTTACAAAACTGTGTAATCGAATGAATGTTGATTAAATTTGCTTCTTTTTTTGTGTGATCTCTAGTTTACCTCCTAAGTAGACCACAGGTGCTAAATTCAGGAAAATACAGGATGAAATCACCCTACAGGCGATCAGAGCGTTTGGCTTGGGTTTGTGTGCAAACTGTGATTAAGTGCGTGCGATGGAATGTTGGTTTGGCAAGAGCTAAAATGGACAGGAATGAATTTGCCTTCATAGGCTTTGAGATGACTGCAAAAGTTAAACATTTCTGAAAGTTTTTAACCCCTTTGGATCGTAGAGGCGCCTCCAACATAAGGGGTTAAAGCGCAAAGTGGCATTTAACCCTCTGAGTGCCGATTTGCATTGGTTGCCTCTCTGGCACTCAAAGGGTTAATACTAGATTCTGCTACTAAGTTTACTTATCATGGGACTTCCAACATAAACGCTATTGTTCTTTTCAATTTAATTAACGTGTTCCTGTTATAATTATCCCAGCACCAAATGGTATACATTCACACATTTAATAAAGTCTCACTTGCTCCTTGTTATCTCCCAATCCTAGGTGGTCTCTGATGAAAGGTGTTTGTAGCAGTGTTTGTCCTATAAAGAGAGAGAGATGCTCTGTAGGTTGTGATACCAGTGAACTCTGTGCCTGCCGGGCAGATTTTGCAGCTCTCTGCTGAATTTAATAAGAAATCTGTAGATAACTCGTTGAGGGGATGGAAGGAATTTCTTATAAAAAAAATAAATAAATAAAAGTAAAAAAACAAAAAAATATATATATATATGATTTGTTTGCTTAATGTTCCTGTACACGCTTAACCCTTTGAGTACCAGAGGGGTTCACAATGCATTGCTTTGCAATGCATTGCGTACCCCTCTGGCACTCAAAGAGTTAAAATGGATTGGTTACCCTAAGTTAAGTTTAGCTTATTTTAAAGAGAAATAAAAACTGCATGTGTGCTAGAAATATACATTTTTACAGAAACGTGATGGTCAGTGTGGCACTTTATGGTAATTAGTTTATATACTGGGCCAATCTTGGCCCACTGCTATGAATGAATCTATGCAGAGCCCCCCCCCCCCCAGGGACATTTCTAACAGCACAGCATCAGTGCGGATTTATATATATATATATATATATATATATATATATATATATATATATATACGGGCGGGTGTATGTTTGTCCGATACAGTCATGTGTAGTAGACACTGCCCGAACGCTTGGCCCGTGTACATGGGCTTTACCCCAGTACTTACATATTCTACATTTTCTTATCTCAAAAATTTTAAAATATATTCAAGCGCCCCAAAAAAAAAAGTAAAATATAAATAAATCCTTAAAAATCAATTAGTTTTTTTTGGTATTTATTTATTTATTACCATTATTTTTGGACGCGTAGAAATACTTTTATATTTTGTAGTTATACCTTATCTCCCACATTTTGGTGGTTTTTTGTATATTACATAGCTGTCAACATATATATTTTCTGGACAATACTAGAGATTTTGTTGCATTTTCTTATCTTAACCCCTTAATGACCACATGACGTGCTATGACGTCTCACGGTTTATACACTTAAGGGACCGGTGACGGTCATAGCACGTCACGTACATTTTACTTACAGCGCTCCTGCGTGGGAGCTGTAAGTAAAAACAGGGTCCGAAATTGACCGCTCCAAGACTGGAGTTGTCTCTCAGACACCGTGGCGCACTGCTACACGTAACAGGCCATTTGTACCAGCGCGTCACAAAGGATCAAATCGGTCCTTAAGGTACAGTAACTTCCATGGTTTGCTGGTCTTTAAGGGGATTAAAATATATATTTACTTTTATGTATCACACAGTGAACTCCCTGGATCTGTTTAAGAGTTTTGTGGTTAGTCGACATCACAGCAGAACAATGATACAATGTAACACTATACCTGCAGCACCAAGTGCTCTATAAACTGTATTCTATATTTTTTTCCATTGTATAACTGTCCCTAACAGAGAGCTTTCTGGAATCCCATCCAGATAGCTCAATGTCCGTCCATAAAACTGTAAAAAAAATAATAATAATTAAAAAAAAAAAAAAAAAAAATATATATATATATATATATATATATATATATATATATATAGGCAATGTGACTTCAGATGCTATGTGTATGTATAATATGGTAATTCAAAGTAAAAGGTCCTTATCCCATAAATGTTTGCAATAAGCTGACATTTTCTAATGGCCTCGGTACATATTATTTACTATTATCCATGTGAACTCTTGACTGAATGGGATTTTTACCCAACGTACTTGTGGTAGTTGAAGTAGAAGATTTAAAACTCTCAATAAACTCGCAGCGAACAGCAGCTTTTATTATGACATGTTTGTCCGTGAAGTCCATTTCATCAGAGCGTTTCATGCCATCTATGGCCCGAGTCGAGATATTATTGCCATTTACAGAAAGAGAAGTGCTTGCGGGGCTGATTTAATACTTCGTGTAACAGAGCTGCGGGTTTTTGGTCAAGTTCAGTGCTTGGGATTTCAGTGCGAGATTCTGTCAATCACCGGTTCTACTGTAGATGTGATTAGTACATAAAACGTACACCGTGGGCTGTATGTGCAATGCAAAAGTGGTGCAATTCTGGAACACAGTGCATCATAGGGAGCAAATAAAAACTACTCTCTAATTATAAAAGTGCTTTAACCACTTAAATGCTAGAGAGATTGCTTTGCAATGCATTGGAGACCACTCTAGCATTCAAGTGGTTAAAAATGCACATTTAAATCAGTGGGAATTTGGGGAATTGTATCTTTTGATACCGTGTCAGTGTCAGTGTCCTTTTTGTTAAATGAGACCAGCGCCATCCAGTTTTTCCAACTTCCATTAGAACCACGATGCCAGTACCCACCAGCAGCACTCTGTGTAACAAGCACCGGATCAATAGATTTTGGGCCCCAAACTGGTACCTTGCCTAGGGCCCAATGCAGCCTTCATCCATCTCTGGCTGTTCAGAACTGTGGGTGGACTTTTATCTATGGTGTCCAACGTGCAGAGATATTAGGGGTCTGTACCTCCCAAGTGTCCCTCTTTAGGGGAGATATTAGGGGTCAGTACCTCCCACATGTCCTCCTGTAGGAGATATTAGGGCTCCTTACATCCCAAGTGTCCCTCTTTGAGACCCAAATCCCTATGTCCCTCTTTCCCACCATGGTGTACCTGTGTTTAGGAAATCAGACTGTGTGGTGTGCATAGAAGTGTATCACCCTGGTGTCCCTGTGTTTAGGAGATCAGACTGTGTGCTGTGTATATAAGTGTATCACTCTGATGTTCCTGCGTTTAGGAGATCAGACTGTGCGGTGTGTATAGAAGTGTATCACCCTGGTGTCCCTGTGTTTAGGAGATCAGACTGTGTGGTGTGTATATAAGTGTATCACCCTGGTGTCCCTGTGTTTAGGAGATCAGACTGTGTGGTGTGTATAGAAGTGTATCATCCTGGTGTCCCTGTGTTTAGGAGATCAGACTGCGTGGTGTGTGTATATAAGTGTATCACCCTGATGTCCCTGTGTTTAGGAGATCACACTCGGTGGTGTGTATATGTGTATCACCTTGGTGTCCCTGTGTTTAGGAGATCACACTCGGTGGCGTGTATATAAGTGTATCACCCTGGTATCCCTGTGTTTAGGGGATCAGACTGTGTGGTGTGTATATAAGTGTATCACCCTGGTGTCCCTGTGTTTAGGAGATCAGACTGTGCGGTGTGTATATAAACGTATCACCCTGGTGTCCCTGTGTTTAGGAGATCAGACTGTGTGGTGTGTATATAAGTGTATCACCCTGGTGTCCCTGTGTTTAGGAGATCAGACTGTGTGGTGTGTATAGAAGTGTATCACCCTGGTGTCCCTGTGTTTAGGAGATCAGACTGTGTGGTGTGTATAGAAGTGTATCACCCTGGTGTCCCTGTGTTTAGGAGATCAGACTGTGTGGTGTGTATAGAAGTGTATCACCCTGGTGTCCCTGTGTGTAGGAGATCAGACTGTGTGGTGTGTATAGAAGTGTATCACCCTGATGTCCCTGTGTTTAGGAGATCAGACTGTGTGGTGTGTATATAACTGTATCATCCTGGTGTCCCTGTGTGTAGGAGATCAGACTGTGTGGTGTGTATAGAAGTGTATCACCCTGGTGTCCCTGTGTTTAGGGGATCAGACTGTGTGGTGTGTATATAAGTGTATCACCCTGGTATCCCTGTGTTTAGGAGATCAGACTGTGCGGTGTGTATATAAACGTATCACCCTGGTGTCCCTGTGTTTAGGAGATCAGACTGTGTGGTGTGTATAGAAGTGTATCACCCTGGTGTCCCTGTGTTTAGGAGATCAGACTGTGTGGTGTGTATAGAAGTGTATCACCCTGGTGTCCCTGTGTTTAGGAGATCAGACTGTGTGGTGTGTATAGAAGTGTATCACCCTGGTGTCCCTGTGTTTAGGAAATCAGACTGTGTGGTGTGTATAGAAGTGTATCACCCTGGTGTCCCTGTGTTTAGGAGATCAGACTGTGTGGTGTGTATATAAGTGTATCACCCTGGTGTCCCTGTGTTTAGGAGATCAGACTGTGTGGTGTATATAAGTGTATCATCACATTGTTATACAGCAATAAAACTTACATTAATGTTTGTATAAATGTCCATATGTGTTTATAAATTAGTTTGTGCAAATAAAATACTTTAGTCTTGTTCCAGATCATTTATTCACTTACACAAGGAGGTGTCAATAGGTCAGACAATAACCTAAAATTCCTCAGTCATGCCCTGCCCACCGGCCACACCCCCAGCAAAGTCCCCTAAAACACCAGTGTCCCTCTTTGGCCATTCAAATGTTGGGCTGTATGTCATCATAAGGTAAATTGATGGGTTATTACTTTAGGTGGTTGTTGTACATTAACTGGAGATCAGTGCTGACAGTGAACTGCAGATATAAAGCACAGATATACAAAGAAAATACCCAAGAGCTATGTGAAGGTCACCTACCTAGGATGTTTTTCAGTGAAGCAAATTACGTGTCACTTATTCCTATAGGTCTAAAATTCAGTTTCTGTTCAAAAGCTTCTGCCAAACCAGAAGATCTGCAGTAGCTTTGTCTCCCCTGCCCTGGTTTTTGTCCCTAATCCTAGTAATCACAGTATTGTTCCCAATAAACTGAGGCTGATGTATAAAGTAGACCAATCACTTCTCATACACCTGTCAGTATTGTTATGGCAACAGGAACCCTGGGCAGGAATGGCTGCCCCCAGAGAGTGTATATAATAGATGAGGAAGC
The DNA here is from genome assembly GCA_037306005.1 of Rhinophrynus dorsalis. Classification (NCBI taxonomy): domain Eukaryota; kingdom Metazoa; phylum Chordata; class Amphibia; order Anura; family Rhinophrynidae; genus Rhinophrynus; species Rhinophrynus dorsalis. The sequence goes on from CM074728.1 coordinate 124,365,430, forward strand.
CACATTTGTAAAGGGACCAGGCACTCAAGGAGGCCCAGTAACCCCAGTGCCCTGTAGCCAGGTTCAAGTTGAGTCCCTGGGAGAATTTTTTAGATATTTGCATCAGGGCCATCCAATATCCAGTTATAACAGCGTCCAACAGCTGGATGTGCAGCTATTGATTACTTCTTGTTACCCCATAGTTGTGTTAGGTTTCTCTGTGCATGTAGTCCATAGCTTTATCCACCCCCTTGTGATTTGGGTATTGATAACATCTCGATGATGGCTCCCATCCATCCCGCCGTCCTACCTGGGTGCAGTTAGCCTCTGCCGAGCTTATTAAGTTGGTGAATGAAGCCAGATTGTCCCTTAGTTTAGTACACAAACTCTTAGAGCTCAGCGCTATTCTGCATCTGTCGCTTTAGCTGTCACATCATCCCTCTGTTACTGATGTTAAAAGAAATCTTTACTGTCAGTCATATAACCAATTCACTTTGTTCACAGGAAAGTGACAACCTTGTTTTTCTTTCCCCACCACAGAACTGACTCCACTGAATTAGCATTCTCAAAATTTAGACTACCTCATTAGACTGAATAAATTTAAAAGCTTCTGTGCGGATTGTAAAGATGTGTCCTCACTTCCCATGAAATTTTTTTAAAATATATTTTAAGCATGTTTTGAGAAAGAAACCGAAAGCTTGGCTCACAGGGATATATTTTATGTTTTAAGGACCATGGGGTGTTTTATGACATCAAAAAACCCATCCTTAAATAATGCCTTAATTATGATGTTTTCTGCCTTACAGTCTGTCTCTTTAAGGTCTCTCAACACAGGCGTGAGGCTGGGGATTGCAGTAAAGGATTGGTGGCAGGGAGGTTTAATTGGGGACGAAGGGAGAAGCGGATTAGGAGTTTCAGTTGAGGAGTGGCAGGATGAAGAGAGAAGTCACAATTCATTATATGATGTATATTATGTACTGGTTTGGAGATGTATCTCTCTGTGTAAGTCTGTGGCCTACCTGCCTCGGAATCATGTCATTCCCATGTGTTTCTGTCCCACCTAGAAATGAGGGCAAATCAACTATCTAACGAACATTAAAGGTTTTTCACTCTCGGTTTACCAACAAAAACCCTGCTACTTTTATTTACTGCCCTCATCACAGTGAAGTCACCAAGGCCTGGATTCTAGCTACAGATCTGGAGAGAACCAGCTGTACCGTGGGAGAACATGACAATCCTTACTGATTTAAATGAAGCCTTAACCCTTTGAAATCTGGAGAGGTTGCGACAGCTTAACAAGAGACCGCACTAGAATCCAAGGAGTTAATACCCCATTTAGACCAACATGAATACTGTTTGTTCATGATGGCTAAGATGGTTTGCCGGATCATTGCACCAAATTTCTTGACTCTTGCCTCTCACTGTCCCAAATTACCTATTGCAGTAGTCTTTAACCCTTTGAGTACCAGAGGGGTACGCAACGCATTGCTCTGCAATGCGTTCCGTAACCCCCGGCACTGAAAGGGTCAACCCTTTGACGACCAGAAGGGTGCATAACACAATGCGAAGGAATCAGGGCTGTATTTCTCAATAGGAAGAGTAGGCAACTGCCTAGATGTTCAGCTTTTGAGGGGCGGGGCCTCAATGGTTCTGGCCACACCCACATTCTGAATGGTGGGTTTTACCAATGAAAACCAAACTCAATGTCCCTTCACCAGTTTTGTACCCATTTGCAGGCTATCATTTAACCCTTTTGTTGTTAGAGAGCTCTCCAACACAATGCAAGGCCAAGGGTTGTTCTTGTGTCAGGAAATAGTAGATGGGACTGGGGTTATGTGAGAAGCGTGGGTGTGGCCATGGACGGAGCTAAGGGCACCTGGATTGCCTTCCCTAGAGGCACCTGGGATGTAAATCAGGATCTGGAAGAAATGTGTTACACAGCTGGTCAATGGCACCCTATCCAAATACTTGGTTTTGGTAATGTTACCTTTTTTACAGTGTGATCGAGTATTATATATATATTTCTATACAGATCTGTATCTTCATAAGAATGCATCATAACTTTGCCATTTTACATTTATTCTAGAAAAGACCCCCCTCCCGCCCCTTTTACTTACATGAAGCAGCCTCAACAAGCCGCTCCTCACAGAACACAAGGAGGGACAATCTTCTATTAGCATAAGGAAAAATCTTTGTTATAATAATCTTTATTATACAATCAAAGTAAAATGACAAGCATAAAGCTACAGATCAAATAAACATATATACAAAATACTCTATATTATTGTAAAAATAAAACATTACTATCCCTTTAAGACCTCGGTGGCCTTGCTTTCCATGGATTAAATCTCCCGACTGAAATCAAATGGAATGCTTATCTGTCATCCGTGGTGCAGGGGATTTGTCCCAGAATTGCTTTCATTTTTCTGTGGGCATTTGGTCCACTTAACTCATATATCAGGGAATCGTTGGAATTCTAATGTGGTTTTGAAAGACATTTGCTTCCAGGTGACACTTTCCCTTTAAAGAGTAAAAGGAACATTAACATCCTTAATAATAACCTCACCACTTACCTTAAAAAGGAGCAGTGAACGTTCTTATGAAAACCTGTGTGTTATAGAGAGTTTCTTGCTGAATAAAACAAGGGCCATCTCACTACTATCGGTTGTTTTATTCAAAAGGTTTAACAATTCAAAGTATCAGGACGTAAAACCATCCTTACTTCCTGAATGCTCAAACTGACAGGAAGTAATGCAGCTGTTTCTATCCCACTCTGTGGAGAGCTGTTGTCAGTGACTCACCTCTCATAGAGAATGCAACGGAATAACTAATTGGATTCTGGCCACTAGAGGTCACTGTCAATGTAAACATCAAGAATTTAAAGTGTAATAACTGTGGAAATATATATCATCTATCAGAGGGAGTGCACTTGTTTTACCAAGCAGGATACACCCTACAATATATATTGTTTTTCCCCATAAAAGAGCAGTTATCATGTTTGAGTTTTCTGCTATGAACGTGGCCCTAAGGAGGAGGTGCATGGAGCACAGCAAGACTGAAATGGGAAATATCCAGGACCTGCAGGTCATTACATCTCTTGGTATATGCAAGGGAGGTCAGGGGTCACAGGATATTTATATGTAAAGGTCAGGTTCTAATGTGCAAGCTTTCCCTTTCATTACTGTGTATATGTATCCAAGATATGGTCTGTGCTGCTCTCCTGACTACACACATATATCACTGTTTTAACACTCTTAATAAATGCTACTTTGAGCTCACCAGGAACCTGTATATTTCATATATTTTGTATGTAATCTGAGAGGTTTTGGCTTCTCTTCTCTAGGTTTGTAGCTCCCTGTCCATCCAAGTGATAGCCCAATTGGGGAAGGTATAAATACCTCCCTTATTTCCCTCACAAGGGTAAAGTGGTATCACTGAATTTAATTACATTATACTAAACACATGATCACAGTAGGGCTAAGGTGGTATCACTATATTTATTTGTATTATACTAAACACATGATCACAGTAGGGGTAAAGTGATATCACTGTATTTAATTCCATTATACTAAACACATGATCACAGTAGGGGTAAAGTGGTATCACTATATTTATTTGTATTATACTAAACACATGATCACAGTAGGGGTAAGGTGATATCACTGTATTTAATTGCATTATACTAAACACATGATCACAGTAGGGCTAAGGTGGTATCACTATATTTATTTGTATTATACTACAAATGATAACAGTAGGCGTAAGGTGGTATCACTATATTTATTTGTTTATACTAAACACATGATCACAGTAGGGCTAAGGTGGTATCACTATATTTATTTGTATTATACTAAACACATGATCACAGTAGGGGTAAAGTGGTATCACTGTATTTAATTCCATTATACTACAAATGATAACAGTAGGCGTAAGGTGGTATCACTATATTTATTTGTTTATACTAAACACATGATCACAGTAGGGCTAAGGTGGTATCACTATATTTATTTGTATTATACTAAACACATGATCACAGTAGGGGTAAAGTGGTATCACTGTATTTAATTCCATTATACTACAAATGATAACAGTAGGGGTAAGGTGGTATCACTGTATTTATTTGTATTATACTAAACACATGATCACAGTAGGAGTAGGTGGTATCACTGTATTTATTTGTATTATACTAAACACATGTTCACAGTAGGGATAAGGTGGTATCACTGTATTTAATTGCATTATACTAAACATGATCACAGTAGGAGTAAGGTGGTATCACTATATTTAATTGCATTATACTAAACATGATCACAGTAGGAGTAAGGTGGTATCACTATATTTAATTGCATTATACTGAACACATGATCATAGTAGGGGTCAGGTGGGATCACTGTATTTAATTGCATTATACTACACATGATCACAGTAGGGGTAAGGTGGTATCACTGTATTTATTTGTATTATACTAAACACTTGATCACAGTAGGAGTAAGGTGGTATTACTGTATTTATCTGTATTATACTAAACACATGATCACAGTAGGAGTAAGGTGATATCACTGTATTTATTTGTATTATACTAAACACATGATCACAGTAGGAGTAAGGTGGTATCACTGTATTTAATTACATTATACTAAACACATGATCACAGTAGGAGTAAGGTGGTATCACTATATTTATTTGTATTATACTAAACACATGATAACAGTAGGGGTAAGGTGGTATCACTATATTTATTTGTATTATACTAAACACATGATCACAGTAGGGGTAAGGTGGTATCACTATATTTATTTGTATTATACTAAACACATGATCACAGTAGGGGTAAGGTGGTATCACTATATTTATTTGTATTATACTAAACACATGATCACAGTAGGGGTAAGGTGGTATCACTGTATTTATTTGTATTATACTAAACACATAATCACAGTAGGAGTAAGGTGGTATCACTATATTTATTTGTATTATACTAAACACATGATCACAGTAGGGGTAAGGTGGTATCACTATATTTATTTGTATTATACTAAACACATGATCACAGTAGGGGTAAGGTGGTATCACTATATTTATTTGTATTATACTAAACACATGATCACAGTAGGGGTAAGGTGGTATCACTATATTTATTTGTATTATACTAAACACATGATCACAGTAGGGGTAAGGTGGTATCACTATATTTATTTGTATTATACTAAACACATGATCACAGTAGGGGTAAGGTGGTATCACTGTATTTATTTGTATTATACTAAACACATGATCACAGTAGGGGTAAGGTGGTATCACTATATTTATTTGTATTATACTAAACACATGATCACAGTAGGGGTAAGGTGGTATCACTATATTTATTTGTATTATACTAAACACATGATCACAGTAGGGGTAAGGTGGTATCACTGTATTTAATTGCATTATACTAAACACATGATCACAGTAGGGGTAAGGTGGTATCACTGTATTTAATTGCATTATACTAGACATGATCACAGTAGGGGTAAGGTGGTATCACTGTATTTAATTACATTATACTAGACATGATCACAGTAGGGGTAAGGTGGTATCACTGTATTTAATTGCACTACACTACACATGATCACAGTAGGAGTAAGGTGTTATCACTGAATTTAATTGCATTATACTAGACATGATCACAGTAGGAGTAAGATGGTATCATTGTCTTTAATTGCATTATTCTAGACATGATCACAGTAGGGGTAAGGTGGTATCACTGTATTTAATTGCATTATACTAGACATGATCACAGTAGAGGTAAGGTGGTATCACTGTATTTAATTGCACTACACTACATGTGATCACAGTAGGGGTAAGGTGATATCAGTATTTATTTGATTATACTAAACATATGGTCAAAGTAGGTGTAAGGTCCTATCACTGTATTTAATTGCATTATTCTAGACATTATCACATCTTGTGCCTTTCTTCAAGCAATAACATCTTCAATCAATCCTAAAATCGCTTCCATGGGGGAGGAAATGACAGTTACTAAAAGGACCACATGGAAATCTTAACCCTTTAGAAGCAGAAAGGTATGCTATGCATTGCTTTTCAAAACTATGTGCATCCCATTGGTCTTTCAGACCCTCCTTTTCACCCCTCAACCACAGTTAATATGTAAGGAGTACTATCTCCTGGTGACCATGTAATCCTGCAACAGAAGTCCTCTCAGAAGTACCATCATTTAAACATTAGATCTTCTAATGAGGACACTAGGATTTCTGTTGGAGGGGTAAGCTCTAAAACAGTTTCCATTTATAAACTGTAATTCAGTTTTAACTAATGTTGAGTGATCACCTGGGATAAGGATCATTGATTGAAATGTTAAAGAGATGGTAATGTTTCACAAAAAAAGCAGTTCCAATTAATCTTCATAGTATTTGGGCCATGGAGAGTGTTATATCAATACTGTCAGAGTTGTAGTACAAGAGAAATTGAATGATAAAGTATCCCCCTTGTCACAGGAACCGGACAAATTCCCTGGTTATTGGTTCAAATATACCCCTCCTCCCCCATCCTCCTCCAAAGGACTAAAATTCACGTTGCTCGAGACTGCCATCAGGACTATCACACCAGCCGTCCGGCTATGGAACGTAGGCCGGCTCCTGATTGGCTAAAGCCCTGGGTGCCATGTTGAAAGGTTCCCCATAGACTTAACATGGGGAAAAGTAGGCGTCCCAGGGGTTGGTCAGTCAGCCACCCGCCCATAGCATCTGATAGGCTAAAAGCGGGTGTGACACCAGAGGCCAGGATTGGCCACATCATACTCAGCCCTGGATTGGCTGGGGTTTGAAGGCGGCTAAATCAAATTATGTAAAAGATGCTTTAGCACAAAGGACACTATTGTGAATGTGTATTCTAGCCCATTGTATCCAGCCCCAGCCCTTTGTCTAATGTTTACCCACCGCCCCTCACTATTGTCAGTTAATACACTCATGTCTGTCCCCATTGTTCCCTGGTCCCACTGTTCTGTATATAAGTCTGCTGGTTTGTACAATAAACAGTTCTGGTTTACCCTGACACTAGTTCTGCCTGGTGACTTAGGGTACATTGCTGTATGCTGCGGGAGCCTTTGCTGGTGGATTTTGGGGAAGAAGTTATCCTTGACGGTGACGCCAACGCTGGGTGTCTGCTAGTACCGTCACACCCCTCCTGCCCCCATTACCTAGTGTAAGCCGCCTCCCCTCAGATGTGCAATCTGGTCTCTTGACCGGACAGATCACAGAAAGGGACAATCTTCTTACTGTGATCATAAGGAAAACCCTGCCACCTTGACAGGTTTTTCAGGTGTTTCCTTATGATCACTGAAGATTGTCCCTCTCTGCAATCCATCCAGACAGTCTTGCTGCTCTGAGGTGAGCAGTGTTACATCAGTAAAAGGGGCGGGAGGGGGATACTTTATCATTCAATTACTCTTGTACTACAACTCTGACAGTGTTGAAATAGTCTCCATGGCCCAAATACTATGAAGATTAACTGGAGCTGCTTTTATTGTGCATTACTATCTCTTTAAAAGGTTAATTACGCTTATGAACTCTTACTGCTTTAATTTGAAAAACCGAGATGAACTGTCATATCCATCTTGTCAAAGGCACAATGTCAAAACTCATAGGGGCCCTTGGAATTTTTTGACCACAGTAAGGTAAGTTGGGAGTTATTGTTAGTTCTATAAAGGTTCAGAAATATTGAAGCAATTATCCTGATTGTTCTGTCGTGGACAATAAACGACCGCGGTGACAATACTAATACATCCATCGCTTTCATACCATGTACAAACATGAAATCCTGAGTTAAAGCGATCTCGTATCCCTGAGCATTCACACACTGAAAGAGCTTAATTGAATGCAAGAGAATGTGCACATTTGCTGGGAAACAAAATATGCAAAATGAAAAGAGTGAAATACAGAGCAAAAAATTCATTGTTCTGAAGGCTGCTGCATGAATATGGTTGTAATTTTAATGTTTCTTGCTGAAAAAAGTTCATCTTTGGTGAGGTCGGGTTTTTCTTAAGGTCAATTCACATTGAGATATCTGCCTGCTTTTGACATTTCATCTAGGAGAGACGCAACTATTCTGACACATGAAATGGGTTCTTTACAAACCCAATGGCTATTCCTATCAACATCTGTTATTCCTGCACACAACGGGAATCTGCATTGATTGCAAACAAGGTTCACATTTTAAATACAAATGTATGTGTATGTCTCTCCTTAAAGGGGCAGTCAAGTCCGCTTGAAAAAAATCCTGAATAGGAAAAACCGATGAAGTGGAGATTAGTGTTGAGCGAGCACCCCGATGCTCGGGGGTTCGGGTGCTCTGACCGAGCACCCCCTGAGGCTCGAGTGCTCGGCCGAGCACCCGAACCCCATTGCATTAAATGGGAGGACTCGAGCATTACACCAGGCACCCCCTGCTCTGATGAGGGGAGGGTGCCTGGTCAATGCCCCCCTTCATCTCCACAATGCCCCTCTTCCACAATGTCCCCCTTCCACAATGTCCCCCTTCCACAATGTCCCCTTCATCTCCACAGTGTCCTCCTTCATCTCCGCAATGCCCCCTTCATCTCCACAATGCCCCCGTACCTCCAGTCCCTGGTGGTCCAGCGGAGCGTCTTCAGATCTGTGCCTCCTCCGGCACAGATCCCTGCCACCCGAACATGCCGGGCGAGCACATGGCGGTACTCGTACGAGTACCGCCATGTGCCGAGCAGAGCGATGCTCGAGCCGATCCGAGCTTCAGCCGAGCATGCTCGCTCAACACTAGTGGAGATTAATGCAGACACCAAAGAAATGTGGAGAATTACAGATATTTGCGGACAGTATCAGTCAGGTTGGTACTACATGAAGTAGAAGTAATTTTGGAGCAAACCAAATGCATTTTAGGGACAAATAAATATTCTCCTTGTTGAAAAATGTATCATCAAACTGAAATTGAGCCCCAAATCCTTATTACCATAGCGATATGCATACGATACTTTTATTTTGCTGCAGAAGTCCGTTATTAATGAGAAATAGAAGATTTTAGGCAGGCAGCACTGCAGGAATCTTACTGTAGACACTCTCTGCACCATCAGTTCCTGCCGGTGCCTTAACCCCTTGACGACCGGCCGATCGTCACAGCGACGCGACTGAACGACCGAGGACCATTTTTTTTTCTTTTTCTGATACCGAACTCACCGAACGGCGCGCAGCTGCAGGGGGAGCTCGGAACTCCATGACAGTCATAGTACGTCGTGGGTCGTTCAGTCAGATCGACCCTTGACGTACTATGACCGTCAAGGGTTGTTAAGGGGTTAAAGGGATAGTAATGGTTGTTTTTATCAAAGTTTAATCTTGTAGATATTGCAATGCGTTCCGTACCCATCTGGCACTCAAAGGGTTAATGCCATGATGTAAGTCCCATCTCTCAAACATGTATAGTTTGAGAGATATAAGCATCTAAAGTTCCCCCCCAGCTCCCCTATCACAGACATCAGTGCTCTAGCTGACAGATTGAGATCCTGGTCCCGAGACCAGCCAGTGGCTCTTCAGCCGAGACGAAATAACACTATATAGAAATAAGTACTTCATTGGAATGGTCTACAAAGCAGTGGCGCAACTATAGGGGTCGCAACCGCGACCGGGCTCATCACTCCAGTGACGGGCCCGGCTGCCCCCTGCGACCTCCTCCTCCTGGCGACGCAAGCTCCCTCCCGTGCTCTAGTAATGCAGAGCGCTGGGAGATGACATCATCTAGTAATGCAGAGTGATGACATCATCTCCCAGCGCTCTGCATTACAGAAGAGGACAGCGCAAGAGCACGTCGCACCAGCCCGCCTCTCCTGCCACCCCACTGGACCACCAGGGATTGGGAGGTAGGAAATGGAGGCATTGTGGAGGGCCCGGGGTTAATGTGTTCGGGGGTTGGGGGGGCCCATGGCACTTCTTGCATCAGGACCCGGACCGTTCTAGTTACACCTCTGCTACAAAGTGTGTTAACAAACCAGGAACAAGTTCTATTTTTCACTAATTCCTGTCTTATTCAGCAAAATAAAAGCATGTATATGCATATTGCTATGGTAATAAGGATTTGGGAGGGGGGCAATTTAAGTTTGATGATAGTTCCGCTTTAAATGTAACAGAGGTCCCCAAGGCATCGCTGATCAAAGCTTTCTGTCCAGGATTGCTGATCAATGCGTTGGTGACCTCTGTAGCATCCAAGAGATTGAAAGCTCCGTTTAAAGAAACAACCCACTTTTGGCCTTTATATATGGTCCGAGTTTGTATTATATAGTGTTAAATTGGCTATACCTTCTGTAATCGCTGCAGCAAATTGCCTTTAGTTTTTATCACTCCCTGCAGCAGAAAAGCCTGCTCCCAGTCTATTCAATAAATCATACAGAGCACTCAGTGCTGCAGGGGTAGTGTTACATTGTATCACTACTTCAGCTTCCACTGCCCATAAACAGAAATTCAGAGAGCTTACTGTCAAGCACATGAAGGTGTTAAAAAATAGGTGAATATTAAAAACAATCAGTTTATAGATGATTAGACAATTGCAGCGCATATTAAAAGGATAGTAATGTTTCAAAATAAATGCAGCTCCAATTATTCTTTATAGCTATTGGGCCATTTAGAGCGTTATTAACATTCAGTAGGATGTGAAGTTCCAGAGTAATTGAATGATAAAGTATCTCCCTCCCGTCCCTTTTACCTAGTGTAAGTCACCTCCCTTCATATGTGGAATCTGGTCTCTTTATGGGACAGCTCTCAGCGAAGGACAATCTTCTGGCTTTGAGCATAAGGAAAACCCTGCCCCCCCCTTGACAGGTTTTTCCTTATACTAACACAGTGGTTCTCAACCTGTGGGTCGGGACCCCTTTGGGGGTCGAATGACGATTTGCCAGGGATCGCCTAAAACCATCAGATATTTATATTTCGATTCATAACAGTAGCAAAATTACAGCGATGAAGGAGCAACGAGAATCATTTTACTGTTAGGGGGTCGCCACAACTTGGGGAATTTTATCAAAGGGTCGCGGCACTAGGAAGGTTGAGAACCACTGTACTAACAGAAGATTGTCCCTTGCTGTGATCCATCTGGATGGTCTTGCTGTGCAACTTTACACAGGTAAAAGGGACAGGAGGGTATACTTTATGATTCAATTAATCTGGAACTACACATCATAGAGAATGATAATACTATCCCTTTAAAGGTATCTTTATTTTATTTTGCAGGCATTAAAAAAACATGAAGAACGATATAAGTCTTATCTCTCAGACCTTTATGGTGTGAGAGATATTCACAAGCAAAGTTTCCCCTCCCACCCCTTTTACCTAGTGTAAGCCATCTCTTCTCAGATGTGGAATCCAGTCCATAGACCAGACAGATAACAGCAGGGGGCAATCTTCTTCCTATGAGAACAATGAAAACCCTGCCCCCCTTGACAAGTTTTTCAGGTTTTTCCCTTATCTTAACTGAAGATTGTCCCTCTCTGCAATCTACCTGGGCACCTCCCTTCTGATCTGGCTGAGCAGTGTTACATCAGTAAAAAGGGCAGGAGGGGGATACTTTGTCATTGAATTACTCTTGTACTACAACTCTGACAGAATTGAAATAACACTCTCCAAAGTCCAAATACTATGATGATTAATTGGAGCTGCTTTTATTGTGAAACATTACTATCCCTTTAAGTCAGAAGAGAGGATGAATGTCACTACAAATCCAAAGTAATGCATGTAAAGTTGTATACCTTATTGGTCATTTGGTTTGCCTCAGATATTCTTAGTACATGGACCTTAGTTAAGCAGCAGTGGGCATATGTGATGGCGATGTTATGGTGTTTAGAATAAATAACATACTTATTAATTTATTTAAGTTATTATTGATGGAGATTCTTTTCGTTTCTCTACGGACAGAAATTTTCACAGATTAGATTGTAAACTGCCTGAGATACTGAGGGAAAGATAGATGGAATTCCATATTAAAATGAGAGCAAATGACTATTACTCTATGATGACGTGTCCTACACTTGCTTGTACACAATGTTACAAAATGGCTACTTTGCACCAAGAGGTGAAAGGTGTTGAGGTATGCGGCGGTTCTGGAGTGCATTTCCTCTGTTCCCAAATACTGACAATATACAAACTGGGATCAAAGGGGAACTGGACCAAAAGCATGGGTGTCTACAGACAGGGTCAAGGTGGGGCTCTTGCCCCCATTCATGCTAAATCCCCGAATAAAGACAGGGTCAATGCGGGCTGACCTGGGGGGTATATTATGGTTATGCATTCGACGACTATCAGTCGTAAACTCCCTTCTCGGTGCTCGAATCCTCAACACCGAATCGAACACGGGTAGTCGGAGGTGGTGAGCCAATGCTGAATTGGTCGAATCCCTGAGCAGGAGGTTTAAAGGTCTTCCATGGACCTAACATGGAGAAAACTAGCCGGCTTAGAGATTGGTCGACCAACGGACTCTCATTACGCACTAATTGGCCAGGGTTGAAGCAGAATATTCAAACTAGTGGAGGACGTGCTTCAACCCTTGACCAGTGTTCACTGAATGTGTATTCACGCCCCTCAGTCTTTGCTGTCTGACCTGGGTGGTATATTATGGTTTTGTCCCCTGCCCCAAAAAATTTCTGTAGACACCCATGACCAAATGTCTGTATCTACACACATCCACTTGTTTATTGAAAGTGCACAGAAGCGCCGATCATGCGCTAACACCTGATTTCCTGCTATTCTCGCTAGCTCTTCTCCTCTCGGCTCTTTAGATCAGTGATTCTCCATCTGGGTACCGTGGCACTTCCGTGTCTCATAGACGTTCACTCAGGGTGGCCCTTTTCTATATAAACACTTTGGCAAAAATGTGAATCTTCTCACGAGAGCAGATACCTGGTTCTCACCCCCATCTCTATCCTACTCTCTTTTCGGTTTGATTCTTGCCCCCTTCTTCATTCCCTCTCTTCTCTCTTTTTTATCTACACTCTGTCTCTCTCTTCTCCTTTCTCCTTTTTCTCCCTCATAATTCCTTGTTTCAAAAATGGTTGTCTTAATCGCCCGTTACTCTGAAGACCAATTCATTCTGTAGAGATTAATAGACATAATGCTGGTCTAGAATGAGCTCCTCATATGTTGCAATTGTTTCACCTCATATAACTTCTTATTTTATTATGTCAAACTATCCTATAGACATTGTTACACATATGTATTAGTCATGTTATTATATCTGTATAATGTTTGTATTTGACAACCTAATAAACACATTTAGGGAAAAAAATGTGAATCTTAAATTACAAATGAATATTTATACAGATTGTTATGCCCAATTTACTTGTTATTTATTATCTCCTCTACATGAACTGTAAAATATTAGATGGGGTCTGAAAATTCCAGACTGTGAGTGAGGGGTGCCGTGAGCATTATTTGGATACCCTTCGGGCACTCAGATCATTAGGGGATAAAGACGATTCTGGTACCAAAGTAGAAGACAAATGAAGAGAGAGAGGACAGAGGTGTCCCTTGTGTTGAATCGAATAGGTCGGTAATCTCCACCGAAATACCACAGTAAGTTATACTCACAAGGATATTTGCTGTTTCAATTATGTGAAAAAACAGGTATTAATGCTTCTGGGGAATATTAAAAGATGCCTCCCAAAAACAGCTAAACTCCAAGTTGTAGATATATTCTCCAAAAAAGCTGCACCTCCAGATACCGTTCTCCCCTAACGTTTCACCATCACAAGAAAAGAGAACAGAAGGTGCCCAATAGTGCTATAAGTTCAAGACCAAAGATATAAATAAGTTAAAGGGATAGTAATGGTTAATTTTAAGTTAATTTAATATTGTAGACATAAAAAAGGTTAACATCAATGTAAGTCTTATCTCCTCTCAAATCTTTATGGTTTGAGAGATATAATTTGCTAAAGTTACCTTTTCCTGGCTGTTTCACTCAAGTCTGCCATCTAGCTGACAGCTGCAGATTCCAGTCATTTGACCAGACGGAGGCTCCTCAGCAGAGCTGAAATCATGCTATTTAGAAATAAATACTTCATTGGAACAGTCTACAAAGTGTGCTTACAAACCAGGCACACTTTTTAGACCATTCCAATGAAGTATTTATCTTTAGATATCGTTATATCGGCACTGCTGAAGAGCCGCATCTGGTGAAGTGACCAGAATCTGCTTCAGACAGCTTTACAGCTCGTCAAGAAGAAAGGGGAGGGAGCGGAGAACTTCATTTTCCTATATCTCTCAAACCATAACGGTCTGAGAGATACGAATAAGTGCAAGTACTCTCTTTTAATTGTATATACCATATAGTTAATACTTTTTTCTGACATTACTATCCCTTTAAGGTAAATGGATATTCACAAGTGGAGTGGTCAGCAAACAGGACCGCTGACAACAGCGCAGACGTAAAGACTAGGATAACCAGGAAGGTCCAGCTGCTCCTATATAAGGAAAATAAAAAAATGGCTACAAAGTATACAAACGCTTAATTTATTTAAAAAAATATATATATAAAAGCAAATAAATACAAGCACAAAAGTGACTATCCTACGCGTTTCGCAGTTACAGACTGCCGGTTTATCAAGGAGTAATTCCCAATTGATCCTGAATTTATTATACTATCGGGTGACCTTCTATTTACTGGTACCAAAATATTACTCTTATGTCATTATTCTCAGGGCAGTTTTAACCCTTTGTGTGCCAGAGGGGTGTGCAACGAATTGCGAATCCCTGAGGCCCCAGGCAGTATTGTGATTGGAGCCCCCCCCCAGTATAGGTAGCATTTGGATACTTAAGTTTAGTTGTAGCCGTTTTAAAAACGTTTTTTCTATTTGTGGGAAAATCATCCATATTTACATGTTGTGTACCAGAACTGACTCGCTGGTCATTCGCCCAAAGGATTAACCCATTGTGGACCACATGGGTCTGCAATAAATTGCTTCACGGTGTGTTTCCCACCCCTCTGGTCCTCAGTTGGTTAAACTGATTTCTTTCTGTAAAATTGGGACTTTTGGAAACCCGAGCAGAGCCCCCCTGTGACTGGAGGCCCCTGGCTAATGCCCGGGTATGCCCACGCATTAAAATGTCCCTGGGTATTTCTATTACCACTGAATTTAGTGGTGATTCAGATGTGATTAGTATATCTGACCCATCGTATGGAACCATTTCTAGACTTGCGTTTCATAACAATTGTTTCACCTAATTCCTATCACCTGTGTGTGTACCGTGGCCGATTCACTAAGACTGGATGGCTAACGACAACCAATCACCCATAACGGGCAAATACAAATTCCCATTGACTTATCACAAGCATTTAACCCCTTGAATGCTAGAGAGGTCACCAAAGTATTTCTCCACTTTGACACAACATGTTTCATACCCCTCTGGTCTTTGAAAGGTTCATATTATGATGTGCGGTGAGCAGAGATTGTGGTCCAGTGATTCTGCCGGCAGCTGTCATCATGTCCGCCTCCAGGGACGAGGCATCCACCACTGACTGAAGATGGTATCTCTTCAACAAACGAGCAAGGACAAGATTCATAGGGGTCATTAGTATTTTCTGGACATGGTAAGGTAAGTGGGGTGTAGTTATTACGAGGTATTATTTCTCCTTGTTTAGTAACAATCAGCACAGCTATGAGGTCAGTGACCCTCCTGATGTCAAGTCTTGGGCTGAACAGAGTCAGACACTGCTCTGGCCATCAACAGGTTAAAATACCTGACCCGAGAAAAAAATTAACCCCATAATCATTGGGCCCGCTTCCTTGTATGTGCAGGTGATAGGATTAAAGTAAAATACTGTGAGTTTTGTGTTACTATTATCAATTCAGGGAGAAATCAACCCTTTCCATTCTCCACATGACTCGTCGACAGCCGCAAGCCAAATCCTGCACTAAAGACTCCATAGACAGCAATATCACTTCATTCCATTTCAACAGAGACAGAAACACCACGTGCAGAATACAGACGTAACAGACAGACGTGACAGACAGACATGACAGACATTACAGACAGACATTCCTACAGACATTACTACAAACACTACAGACAGACATTACAGACAGACATTACTACAGACATTATAGAGCAGAGGTTCTCAGCCCGTGCCCTCAGTGGCCACTAACAGGCCAGGACTTAGGAATTTCCCTGCTAGAAGACAAGTGTGTTGATCAGAGGCTCATTCATATTGATTAACTCCCCTGTGCTCTTAAAAGGAAATTCTCAAATCCTGGCCTGTTAGTAGCCACTGAGAGCATGGGTTGAGAACTACTGTTATAGACAGACATTGCTACAGACATATGTTACAGACAGACAGTACTACAGACATTACTACAGACATTATAGACAGACATTCATATATATCTATTTCATATCTATCTATATAACTATCTATATAATATCTTTCTCATATCTATATCTATCTATCTATCTATCTATCTATCTATCTATCTATCTATCTATCTCATATCTATCTATCTATCTATCTATCTATCTATCTGTCTCATGACATACCTATCTATCTCATATCTATCTATCTTTATCTATCTCATATATATCTCATATATATTGCATATCTATCTATCATCTATCTATCTATCTATCATCTATCTATCTATCTATCTATCTCAAGTCTATCTATCTCATATCTATCTATCTATCTATTTATCTATCTATCTATATATCTAATATCTATCTCATATCTATATATCTTTCTCATATCTATCTATCTATCTCATATCTATATCTATCTATCTATCTATCTATCTATCTATCTATCTATCTATCTCATATCTATCTATCTATTTATCTATCTATCTATCTATCTATCTATCTGTCTCATGACATACCTATCTATCTCATATCTATCTATCTTTATCTATCTCATATATATCTCATATATATTGCATATCTATCTATCATCTATCTATCTATCTATCTATCTATCTATCTATCTATGTATCTATCTATCTATATATCTAATATCTATCTATCTATCTATCTATCTATCTATCTATCTATCTATCTCATGTCTGTCGGTCTATCTCATATCTATGTTTATCTGTATCATATATATCTATCTGAATATCTTTCTTTTTATATATTTTATATATATGTCTGTATGTGTGTCTATATGTGAATTTGAAATGAAAGTGACAGATATGTCTGCCTCTGATTGAAATGTCACTGTTACATCTATCTATCTATCTATCTATCTATCTATCTATCTATCTATCTATCTATATATCTAATATCTATCTCATATCTATATATCTTTCTCATATCTATCTATCTATCTCATATCTATATCTATCTATCTATCTATCTATCTATCTATCTATCTATCTCATATCTATCTATCTATCTATCTATCTATCTATCTATCTATCTATCTGTCTCATGACATACCTATCTATCTCATATCTATCTATCTTTATCTATCTCATATATATCTCATATATATTGCATATCTATCTATCATCTATCTATCTATCTATCTATCTATCTATCTATCTATCTATGTATCTATCTATCTATCTATATATCTAATATCTATCTATCTATCTATCTATCTATCTATCTATCTATCTCATGTCTGTCGGTCTATCTCATATCTATGTTTATCTGTATCATATATATCTATCTGAATATCTTTCTTTTTATATATTTTATATATATGTCTGTATGTGTGTCTATATGTGAATTTGAAATGAAAGTGACAGATATGTCTGCCTCTGATTGAAATGTCACTGTTACACTGTTACATCTATCTATCTATCTATCTATCTATCTATCTATCTATCTATCTATCATCTATCTATCTATCTATCTATCTATCTCAAGTCTATCTATCTCATATCTATCTATCTATCTATCTATCTATCTATCTATCTATCTATCTATATATCTAATATCTATCTCATATCTATATAACTTTCTCATATCTATCTATCTATCTATCTATCTATCTATCTATCTATCTATCTATCTATCTATCTTTATCTATCTCATATATATCTCATATATATATTGCATAACTATCTATCTATCTATCTATCTATCTATCTATCTATCTATCTCATATCTATCTATCTATCTATCTATCTATCTATCTATCTATCTATCTATCTCATATATATCTCATATATATTGCATATATATTGCATATCTATCTATCTATCTATCTATCTATCTATCTATCTATCTATCTATTTATTTCATATCTATCTATTTCATATCTATCTATCTATCTTTCTCATATCTATCTATCTATCTATCTATCTATCTATCTATCTATCTATCTTTATCTATCTCATATATATCTCATATATATTGCATATCTATCTATCTATCTATCTATCTATCTATCTATCTATCTATCTATCATCTATCTATCTATCTATCTCATATCTATCTATCTATCTATCTATCTATCTATCTATCTATCTATCTATCTATCTCATATATATTGCATATATATTGCATATCTATCTATTTATCTATCTATCTATCTATCTATCTATCTATCTATCTCATATCTATCTATCTATCTATCTATCTATCTATCTATCTATCTATCTATCTCATACATATCTCATATATATTGCATATCTGTCTTCTGTCTGTCTATCTATCTATCTATCTATCTATCTATCTATCTCATATCTATCTATCTATCTATCTATCTATCTATCTATCTATCTATCTGTCTCATTTATATATCATATATATTGCATATCTATCTATCATCTATCTTCTAGCTATCTATCTATCTATCTATCTATCTATCTAATATCTATCTATCTATCTATCTATCTATCTATCTATCTATCTATCTATCTCATGTCTGTCGGTCTATCTCATATCTATGTTTATCTGTATCATATATATCTATCTGAATATCTTTCTTTTTATATATTTTATATATATGTCTGTATGTGTGTCTATATGTGAATTTGAAATGAAAGTGACAGATATGTCTGCCTCTGATTGAAATGTCACTGTTACACAGGGAACGTGTCAGTTCTAGGCCTCAGTCCTGCAGGGTGATACATTATCTCAGTGTTGTACTTTGTGATAAAACAATCTATTTTTCCCATGCAAAAAAACCCTGAAGTGATGCTTTTCTGTCCAGCAGCCCTGCAGTGTGTGTACGGCCAGACAGGCCTAAGTGCCAACACAAATCGTCCCTTGGGCCGTATTTTAGCCAGCTCCAGAGAGGTTTATAGGGAACAGCAAGCAATGAAGGGAAAAGTAATTTGGAGAAATGTAGGAACAGAAAGAGGATGAACGTTACTAGAAAAGAAATACAATAGTGTGTATCCAAAATAGTCCAGAATTCAATGTATATGGGGGTGCGGCAAAATATAAGGGCCCCGTGCACATAGTAAAAAGGGGGAAATTACGGAACAATCCAGCTTCTCCATACGGACACATAAAATGTCCCAAACACACATTTATTTATTTTGGGTCTTTTAAAAGGGGAATCTCTAGTTTAACCCATTGTGTGCCACTGTTACCCAGAGCCGGCCTCCCCTCTCAGAACAGAACTAACCGATGCTGATAAGGGCACCGGGAGGTTTTAACCTCTATGGGCCAGAAGGATGGTGAGGGCAGGGCTTAGCAATGTGTTGCACAGCCCTTCTGGATATTAAAGTGTTAATTAACAAAAATAAAGACGAAGGAGGAGGAGGAATCCTGGATATTACTGATATGTGTGACCCAGGGGTAACGCCGGCCTCTCCCGCTGTTTGGGATGTCTACCTCTGGGTGTCTGGGACGTCTACCTCTGGGTGTCTGGGACGTCTACCTCTGGGTGTCTGGGGTGATGGGAGTTGTAGTTTCCTATGGTTGAGAGTCAAAAATCTCCTCCCCCTTCTACTTATTACCCCCTTCCCCTTATTACCCCCCTTCCCCTTATTACCCCCCCTTATTACAGCTCTGTTACCCCCTTATTACAGCTCTGTTACCCCCCCTTTATTACAGCTCTGTTACCCCCTTATTACAGCTTTGTTACCCCCTTCCCCTTCCACTTATTACCCCCTTCCCCTTATTACAGCTCTGTAACCCCCCCCCCCATGTTCTGTTCTCTATCTTTAGTCCAGACAAGACTTTCAGACATGGAATGGAGTTGGGAATCTATGTATGAGCACAAGGACCTGAATGAATAAGTACATGCGCTGTGTAACTGAATAAGTACATGCACTATGTATATGAATAAGAACATGCACTATGTAAATGAATAAGGACATGCACTATGTATATGAATCAGAACAAGCACTGTATAAATAAATAAGAACAAGCACTATGTAAATGAATAAGAACACACACACTGTGTAAATGAATAAGGACACACACACACACACTGTGTAAATGAATAAGAACATACACTGTGTAAATGAATAAGAACATGCACTGTGTAAATGAATAAGGACATGCACTGTGTAAATGAATAAGTACATGCGCTGTGTAACTGAATAAGAACATGCACTATGTATATGAATAAGGACATGCACTATGTATATGAATCAGAACAAGCACTGTATAAATAAATAAGAACAAGCACTATGTAAATGAATAAGAACACACACACTGTGTAAATGAATAAGGACACACACACACACTGTGTAAATGAATAAGAACATGCACTGAGTAAATGAATAATGACACACACTGTATAAATGAATAATGACACACACTATGTAAATGAATAAGAACACGCACTGAGTAAATGAATAATGACACACACTGTATAAATGAATAATGACACACACTATGTAAATGAATAAGAACACACACTGTGTAAATGAATAAGGACACACACTGTGTAAATGAATAAGAACATGCACTGTGTAAATGTATAAGAACATGCACTGAGTAAATGAATAAGAACACACACTGTGTAAATGAATAAGGACACGCACTGTGTAAATGAATAAGAACACGCACTGTGTAAATGAATAAGAACACGCACTGAGTAAATGAATAAGAACACGCACTGTGTAAATTAATAAGAACACGCACTGTGTAAATGAATAAGAACACGCACTGTGTAAATGAATAAGGACACGCACTGTGTAAATGAATCAGAACATGCACTGTGTAAATGAATAAGGACACGCACTGTGTAAATGAATAAGAACATGCACTGTGTAAATGAATAAGAACACACACACTGTGTAAATGAATAAGGACACACACACACACTGTGTAAATGAATAAGAACATGCACTGTATAAATGAATAATGACACACACTATGTAAATGAATAAGAACACACACTGTATAAATGAATAATGACACACACTATGTAAATGAATAAGAACACACACTGTGTAAATGAATAAGGACACACACTGTGTAAATGAATAAGAACATGCACTGTGTAAATGAATAAGGACACACACTGTATAAATGAATAATGACACACACTATGTAAATGAATAAGAACACATACTGTGTAAATGAATAAGGACACACACTGTGTAAATGAATAAGAACATGCACTGTGTAAATGTATAAGAACACACACTGTATAAATGAATAATGACACACACTATGTAAATGAATAAGAACACACACTGTGTAAATGAATAAGGACACACACTGTGTAAATGAATAAGAACACACACTGTGTAAATGAATAATGACACACACTATGTAAATGAATAAGAACACACACTGTGTAAATGAATAAGGACACACACTGTGTAAATGAATAAGAACATGCACTGTGTAAATGAATAAGAACACGCACTGTGTAAATGAATAAGAACACGCACTGTGTAAATTAATAAGAACATGCACTGTGTAAATGTATAAGAACACACACTGTGTAAATGAATAAGGACATACACTGTGTAAATGAATAATGACACACACTGTATAAATGAATAATGACACACACTATGTAAATGAATAAGAACACACACTGTGTAAATGAATAAGGACACACACTGTGTAAATGAATAAGAACATGCACTGTGTAAATGTATAAGAACATGCACTGAGTAAATGAATAAGGACACGCACTGTGTAAATGAATAAGAACACGCACTGTGTAAATGAATAAGAACACGCACTGAGTAAATGAATAAGAACACGCACTGTGTAAATTAATAAGAACACGCACTGTGTAAATGAATAAGAACACGCACTGTGTAAATGAATAAGGACACGCACTGTGTAAATGAATCAGAACATGCACTGTGTAAATGAATAAGGACACGCACTGTGTAAATGAATAAGAACATGCACTGTGTAAATGAATAAGAACACACACACTGTGTAAATGCATAAGGACACACACACACACTGTGTAAATGAATAAGAACATGCACTGTATAAATGAATAATGACACACACTATGTAAATGAATAAGAACACACACTGTATAAATGAATAATGACACACACTATGTAAATGAATAAGAACACACACTGTGTAAATGAATAAGGACACACACTGTGTAAATGAATAAGAACATGCACTGTGTAAATGAATAAGGACACACACTGTATAAATGAATAATGACACACACTATGTAAATGAATAAGAACACATACTGTGTAAATGAATAAGGACACACACTGTGTAAATGAATAAGAACATGCACTGTGTAAATGTATAAGAACACACACTGTATAAATGAATAATGACACACACTATGTAAATGAATAAGAACACACACTGTGTAAATGAATAAGGACACACACTGTGTAAATGAATAAGAACACACACTGTGTAAATGAATAATGACACACACTATGTAAATGAATAAGAACACACACTGTGTAAATGAATAAGGACACACACTGTGTAAATGAATAAGAACATGCACTGTGTAAATGAATAAGAACACGCACTGTGTAAATGAATAAGAACACGCACTGTGTAAATTAATAAGAACATGCACTGTGTAAATGTATAAGAACACACACTGTGTAAATGAATAAGGACATACACTGTGTAAATGAATAAGGACACGCACTGTGTAAATGAATAAGAACATGCACTGTGTAAATGAATAAGGACATACACTGTGTAAATGAATCAGAACACGCACTGTGTAAATGAATAAGAACATGCACTGTGTAAATGAATAAGAACACGCACTGTGTAAATGAATAAGGACATACACTGTGTAAATGAATAAGGACACACACTGTGTAAATGAATAAGAACATGCACTGTGTAAATGTATAAGAACACACACTGTATAAATGAATAATGACACACACTATGTAAATGAATAAGAACACACACTGTGTAAATGAATAAGGACACACACTGTGTAAATGAATAAGAACACACACTGTGTAAATGAATAATGACACACACTATGTAAATGAATAAGAACACACACTGTGTAAATGAATAAGGACACACACTGTGTAAATGAATAAGAACATGCACTGTGTAAATGAATAAGAACACGCACTGTGTAAATGAATAAGAACACGCACTGTGTAAATTAATAAGAACATGCACTGTGTAAATGTATAAGAACACACACTGTGTAAATGAATAAGGACATACACTGTGTAAATGAATAATGACACACACTGTATAAATGAATAATGACACACACTATGTAAATGAATAAGAACACACACTGTGTAAATGAATAAGGACACACACTGTGTAAATGAATAAGAACATGCACTGTGTAAATGTATAAGAACATGCACTGAGTAAATGAATAAGGACACGCACTGTGTAAATGAATAAGAACACGCACTGTGTAAATGAATAAGAACACGCACTGAGTAAATGAATAAGAACACGCACTGTGTAAATTAATAAGAACACGCACTGTGTAAATGAATAAGAACACGCACTGTGTAAATGAATAAGGACACGCACTGTGTAAATGAATCAGAACATGCACTGTGTAAATGAATAAGGACACGCACTGTGTAAATGAATAAGAACATGCACTGTGTAAATGAATAAGAACACACACACTGTGTAAATGCATAAGGACACACACACACACTGTGTAAATGAATAAGAACATGCACTGTATAAATGAATAATGACACACACTATGTAAATGAATAAGAACACACACTGTATAAATGAATAATGACACACACTATGTAAATGAATAAGAACACACACTGTGTAAATGAATAAGGACACACACTGTGTAAATGAATAAGAACATGCACTGTGTAAATGAATAAGGACACACACTGTATAAATGAATAATGACACACACTATGTAAATGAATAAGAACACATACTGTGTAAATGAATAAGGACACACACTGTGTAAATGAATAAGAACATGCACTGTGTAAATGTATAAGAACACACACTGTATAAATGAATAATGACACACACTATGTAAATGAATAAGAACACACACTGTGTAAATGAATAAGGACACACACTGTGTAAATGAATAAGAACACACACTGTGTAAATGAATAATGACACACACTATGTAAATGAATAAGAACACACACTGTGTAAATGAATAAGGACACACACTGTGTAAATGAATAAGAACATGCACTGTGTAAATGAATAAGAACACGCACTGTGTAAATGAATAAGAACACGCACTGTGTAAATTAATAAGAACATGCACTGTGTAAATGTATAAGAACACACACTGTGTAAATGAATAAGGACATACACTGTGTAAATGAATAAGGACACGCACTGTGTAAATGAATAAGAACATGCACTGTGTAAATGAATAAGGACATACACTGTGTAAATGAATCAGAACACGCACTGTGTAAATGAATAAGAACATGCACTGTGTAAATGAATAAGAACACGCACTGTGTAAATGAATAAGGACATACACTGTGTAAATGAATAAGGACACGCACTGTGTAAATGAATAAGGACACGCACTGTGTAAATGAATAAGGACATACACTGTGTAAATGAATCAGAACACGCACTGTGTAAATGAATAAGGACATACACTGTGTAAATGAATAAGGACACACACTGTGTAAATGAATAAGAACACGCACTGTGTAAATGAATAAGGACACGCACTGTGTAAATGAATAAGAACACGCACTGTGTAAATGAATAAGGACACGCACTGTGTAAATGAATCAGAACATGCACTGTGTAAATGAATAAGGACACGCACTGTGTAAATGAATAAGAACATGCACTGTGTAAATGAATAAGGACATGCACTGTGTAAATGAATAAGAACATGCACTGTATAAATGAATAAGGACATGCACTGTGTAAATGAATAAGGACATGCACTGTGTAAATGAATAAGAACACGCACTGTGTAAATGAATAAGGACATGCACTGTGTCAATGAATAAGGACACGCACTGTGTAAATGAATAAGAACACACACACTGTGTAAATGAATAAGGACATGCACTGTGTAAATGAATAAGAACACACACTGTGTAAATGAATAAGAACACACACACTGTGTAAATGAATAAGGACACACACACACACACTGTGTAAATAAATAAGAACATGCACTGTGTAAATGAATAAGAACACACACTGTGTAAATGAATAAGGACACACACTGTGTAAATGAATAAGAACACACACACTGTGTAAATGAATAAGGACACACACACACACACTGTGTAAATGAATAAGAACATGCACTGAGTAAATGAATAATGACACACACTGTATAAATGAATAATGACACACACTATGTAAATGAATAAGAACACACACTGTATAAATGAATAATGACACACACTATGTAAATGAATAAGAACACACACTGTGTAAATGAATAAGGACACACACTGTGTAAATGAATAAGAACATGCACTGTGTAAATGTATAAGAACACGCACTGTGTAAATGAATAAGAACACGCACTGTGTAAATGAATAAGAACATGCACTGAGTAAATGAATAAGAACACGCACTGTGTAAATGAATAAGAACATGCACTGAGTAAATGAATAAGAACACGCACTGTGTAAATGAATAAGAACACACACTGTGTAAATGAATAAGGACACGCACTGTGTAAATGAATAAGGACACACACTGTGTAAATGAATAAGGACACACACTGTGTAAATGAATAAGAACACGCACTGTGTAAATGAATAAGAACATGCACTGAGTAAATGAATAAGAACACGCACTGTGTAAATGAATAAGAACACACACTGTGTAAATGAATAAGAACATGCACTGAGTAAATGAATAAGAACACGCACTGTGTAAATGAATAAGAACACACACTGTGTAAATGAATAAGGACACGCACTGTGTAAATGAATAAGGACACACACTGTGTAAATGAATAAGGACACGCACTGTGTAAATGAATAAGAACACGCACTGTGTAAATGAATAAGAACACGCACTGAGTAAATGAATAAGGACACGCACTGTGTAAATGAATAAGAACACGCACTGTGTAAATTAATAAGAACACGCACTGTGTAAATGAATAAGAACACGCACTGTGTAAATGAATAAGGACACGCACTGTGTAAATGAATCAGAACATGCACTGTGTAAAAGAATAAGGACACGCACTGTGTAAATGAATAAGAACACGCACTGTGTAGATGAATAAGGACACGCACTGTGTAAATGAATCAGAACATGC
Organism: Rhinophrynus dorsalis; assembly: GCA_037306005.1. Classification (NCBI taxonomy): domain Eukaryota; kingdom Metazoa; phylum Chordata; class Amphibia; order Anura; family Rhinophrynidae; genus Rhinophrynus; species Rhinophrynus dorsalis. The sequence continues at coordinate 124,392,028 of CM074728.1, forward strand.
ACTGTGTAAATGAATAAGGACACGCACTGTGTAAATGAATCAGAACATGCACTGTGTAAATGAATAAGGACACGCACTGTGTAAATGAATAAGAACATGCACTGTGTAAATGAATAAGAACACACACACTGTGTAAATGAATAAGGACACACACACACACTGTGTAAATGAATAAGAACATGCACTGAGTAAATGAATAATGACACACACTGTATAAATGAATAATGACACGCACTGTGTAAATGAATAAGAACACACACTGTGTAAATGAATAAGGACACACACTGTGTAAATGAATAAGAACATGCACTGAGTAAATGAATAAGAACACACTGTGTAAATGAATAAGGACACGCACTGTGTAAATGAATAAGGACATACACTGTGTAAATGAATAAGAACACGCACTGTGTAAATGAATAAGAACACGCACTGTGTAAATGAATAAGAACATGCACTGAGTAAATGAATAAGAACACTCACTGTGTAAATGAATAAGGACATGCACTGTGTAAATGAATAATGACATACACTGTGTAAATGAATAAGGACATACACTGTGTAAATGAATAAGAACACGCACTGTGTAAATGAATAAGAACACGCACTGAGTAAATGAATAAGAACACTCACTGTGTAAATGAATAAGGACATGCACTGTGTAAATGAATAAGGACATACACTGTGTAAATGAATAAGGACATACACTATGTAAATGAATAAGAACATGCACTGTGTAAATGAATAAGGACATACACTGTGTAAATGAATAAGAACACGCACTGTGTAAATGAATAAGAACACGCACTGTGTAAATGAATAAGAACACGCACTGTGTAAATGAATAAGGACACGCACTGTGTAAATGAATCAGAACACACACTGTGTAAATGAATAAGAACACGCACTGTGTAAATGAATAAGAACATGCACTGTGTAAATGAATAAGAACACACACTGTGTAAATGAATAAGAACACACACTGTGTAAATGAATAAGAACACACACTGTGTAAATGAATAAGGACACGCACTGTGTAAATGAATAAGAACATGCACTGTGTAAATGAATAAGGACATGCACTGTGTAAATGAATAAGGACATACACTGTGTAAATTAATAAGAACACGCACTGTGTAAATGAATAAGAACACGCACTGTGTAAATGAATAAGGACACGCACTGTGTAAATGAATCAGAACACACACTGTGTAAATGAATAAGAACACGCACTGTGTAAATGAATAAGAACATGCACTGTGTAAATGAATAAGGACATGCACTGTGTAAATGAATAAGAACATGCACTGTGTAAATGAATAAGGACACACACTGTGTAAATGAATAAGGACACACACTGTGTAAATGAATAAGGACATGTACTGTGTAAATGAATAATGACACACACTGTGTAAATGAATAAGAACATGCACTGTGTAAATGAATCAGAACACGCACTGTGTAAATGAATAAGAACATGCACTGTGTAAATGAATCAGAACACTCACTGTGTAAATGAATAAGGACACACACTGTGTAAATGAATAAGGACACACACTGTGTAAATGAATAAGGACATGTACTGTGTAAATGAATCAGAACATGCACTGTATAAATGAATAAGGACATGTACTGTGTAAATGAATAAGGACATACACTGTGTAAATGAATCAGAACATGCACTGTGTAAATGAATAAGGACATGTACTGTGTAAATGAATAAGGACATGCACTGTGTAAATGAATAAGGACACACACTGTGTAAATGAATCAGAACATGCACTGTGTAAATGAATAAGGACACACACTGTGTAAATTAATAAGGACACACACTGTGTAAATGAATAAGGACACTCACTGTGTAAATGAATAAGGACACACACTGTGTAAATGAATCAGAACATGCACTGTGTAAATGAATAAGGACATGCACTGTGTAAATGAATAAGGACATGTACTGTGTAAATGAATAAGGACACACACTGTGTAACTGAATAAGGACATACACTGTGTAAATGAATAAGGACACGCACTGTGCAAATGAATAAGGACATGTACTGTGTAACTGAATAAGGACACGCACTGTGTAAATGAATAAGAACATACACTGTGTAAATGAATAAGAACACGCACTGTGTAAATGAATAAGGACATACACTGTGTAAATGAATAAGAACACGCACTGTGTAAATGAATAAGAACATGCACTGTGTAAATGAATAAGGACACGCACTGTGTAAATTAATAAGGACACACACTGTGTAAATGAATTAGAACATGCACTGTGTAAATGAATAAGAACATGCACTGTGTAAATGAATAAGGACACGCACTGTGTAAATTAATAAGGACACACACTGTGTAAATGAATAAGGACACACACTGTGTAAATGAATTAGAACATGCACTGTGTAAATGAATAAGAACATGCACTGTGTAAATGAATAAGGACACACACTGTGTAAATGAATAAGAACACGCACTGTGTAAATGAATTAGAACATGCACTGTGTAAATGAATAAGGACATACACTGTGTAAATGAATAAGAACACGCACTGTGTAAATGAATAAGAACACTCACTGTGTAAATGAATAAGGACACGCACTGTGTAAATGAATAAGAACACGCACTGTGTAAATGAATAAGAACACGCACTGTGTAAATGAATAAGAACACGCACTGTGTAAATGAATAAGACACACACTGTGTAAATGAATAAGAACATGCACTGTGTAAATGAATAAGGACATACACTGTGTAAATGAATAAGAACACGCACTGTGTAAATGAATAAGAACATGCACTGTGTAAATGAATAAGAACACGCACTGTGTAAATGAATAAGACACACACTGTGTAAATGAATAAGAACATGCACTGTGTAAATGAATAAGGACATACACTGTGTAAATGAATAAGAACACGCACTGTGTAAATGAATAAGAACACGCACTGTGTAAATGAATAAGGACACGCACTGTGTAAATTAATAAGGACACACACTGTGTAAATGAATAAGGACACGCACTGTGTAAATGAATAAGAACACGCACTGTGTAAATGAATAAGAACATGCACTGTGTAAATGAATAAGGACATGCACTGTGTAAATGAATAAGGACATGCACTGTGTAAATGAATAAGGACATACACTGTGTAAATGAATAAGGACACACACTGTGTAAATGAATAAGGACACGCACTGTGTAAATGAATAAGGACACGCACTGTGTAAATGAATAAGGACATACACTGTGTAAATGAATAAGGACACACACTGTGTAAATGAATAAGGACATGCACTGTGTAAATGAATAAGAACACGCACTGTGTAAATGAATAAGGACACGCACTGTGTAAATGAATAAGGACACGCACTGTGTAAATGAATAAGGACACACACTGTGTAAATGAATAAGGACATGTACTGTGTAAATGAATAAGGACACGCACTGTGTAAATGAATAAGAACATGCACTGTGTAAATGAATAATGACATGCGCTGTGTAAATTAATAAGAACACGCACTGTGTAAATGTATAAGAACATGCACTGAGTAAATGAATAAGAACACGCACTGTGTAAATGAATAATGACACACACTGTGTAAATGAATAAGAACACGCACTGTGTAAATGAATAATGACATACACTGTGTAAATGAATAAGGACATGCACTGTGTAAATGAATAAGAACACACACACTGTGTAAATGAATAAGAACACGCACTGTGTAAATGAGTAAGAACACGCACTGAGTAAATGAATAAGAACATGCACTGTGTAAATGAATAAGAACACGCACTGTGTAAATGAATAAGAACATGCACTGTGTAAATGAATAAGAACACGCACTGTGTAAATGAATAAGAACACACACTATGTAAATGAGTAAGAACACGCACTGAGTAAATGAATAAGAACACGCACTGTGTAAATGAGTAAGAACACGCACTGAGTAAATGAATAAGAACACGCACTGTGTAAATGAATAAGAACACGCACTGTGTAAATGAATAAGAACATGCACTGTGTAAATGAATAAGAACACGCACTGTGTAAATGAATAAGAACATGCACTGTGTAAATGAATAAGAACACGCACTGTGTAAATGAATAAGGACATGCACTGTGTAAATGAATAAGGACACGCACTGTGTAAATGAATAAGAACACGCACTGTGTAAATGAATAAGAACACACACTGTGTAAATGAATAAGAACATGCACTGTGTAAATGAATAAGAACACACACTGTGTAAATGAATAAGGACATGCACTGTATAAATGAATAAGGACATGCACTGTGTAAATGAATAAGGACACACACTGTGTAAATGAATAAGAACACGCACTGTGTAAATGAATAAGAACACGCACTGTGTAAATGAATAAGAACATGCACTGTGTAAATGAATAAGAACACGCACTGTGTAAATGAATAAGAACATGCACTGTATAAATGAATAAGGACATGCACTGTGTAAATGAATAAGAACACGCACTGTGTAAATGAGTAAGAACACGCACTGAGTAAATGAATAAGAACACACACTGTGTAAATGAATAAGAACATGCACTGTGTAAATGAATAAGAACACGCACTGTGTAAATGAATAAGAACACACACTGTATAAATGAATAAGAACATGCACTGTGTAAATGAATAAGAACACACACTGTGTAAATGAATAAGGACATGCACTGTGTAAATGAATAAGGACACGCACTGTGTAACTGAATAAGGACACACACTGTGTAAATGAATAAGAACACACACTGTGTAAATGAATAAGAACACGCACTGTGTAAATTAATAAGAACACGCACTGTGTAAATGAATAAGAACACGCACTGTGTAAATGAATAAGAACACACACTGTGTAAATGAATAAGAACATGCACTGTGTAAATGAATAAGAACATGCACTGTGTAAATGAATAAGAACACGCACTGTGTAAATTAATAAGAACACGCACTGTGTAAATGAATAAGGACATGCACTGTGTAAATGAATAAGAACACGCACTGTGTAAATGAATAAGAACACACACTGTGTAAATGAATAAGGACACGCACTGTGTAAATGAATAAGAACACGCACTGTGTAAATGAATAAGAACATGCACTGTGTAAATGAATAAGGACATGCACTGTGTAAATGAATAAGGACATGCACTGTGTAAATGAATAAGGACATACACTGTGTAAATGAATAAGGACACACACTGTGTAAATGAATAAGGACACGCACTGTGTAAATGAATAAGGACACGCACTGTGTAAATGAATAAGGACATACACTGTGTAAATGAATAAGGACACACACTGTGTAAATGAATAAGGACATGCACTGTGTAAATGAATAAGAACACGCACTGTGTAAATGAATAAGGACACGCACTGTGTAAATGAATAAGGACACACACTGTGTAAATGAATAAGGACATGTACTGTGTAAATGAATAAGGACACGCACTGTGTAAATGAATAAGAACATGCACTGTGTAAATGAATAATGACATGCGCTGTGTAAATTAATAAGAACACGCACTGTGTAAATGTATAAGAACATGCACTGAGTAAATGAATAAGAACACGCACTGTGTAAATGAATAATGACACACACTGTGTAAATGAATAAGAACACGCACTGTGTAAATGAATAATGACACACACTGTGTAAATGAATAAGAACACGCACTGTGTAAATGAATAATGACATACACTGTGTAAATGAATAAGGACATGCACTGTGTAAATGAATAAGAACACACACACTGTGTAAATGAATAAGAACACGCACTGTGTAAATGAGTAAGAACACGCACTGAGTAAATGAATAAGAACATGCACTGTGTAAATGAATAAGAACACGCACTGTGTAAATGAATAAGAACATGCACTGTGTAAATGAATAAGAACACGCACTGTGTAAATGAATAAGAACACACACTATGTAAATGAGTAAGAACACGCACTGAGTAAATGAATAAGAACACGCACTGTGTAAATGAGTAAGAACACGCACTGAGTAAATGAATAAGAACACGCACTGTGTAAATGAATAAGAACACGCACTGTGTAAATGAATAAGAACATGCACTGTGTAAATGAATAAGAACACGCACTGTGTAAATGAATAAGAACATGCACTGTGTAAATGAATAAGAACACGCACTGTGTAAATGAATAAGGACACACACTGTGTAAATGAATAAGGACATGCACTGTGTAAATGAATAAGGACACGCACTGTGTAAATGAATAAGAACACGCACTGTGTAAATGAATAAGAACACACACTGTGTAAATGAATAAGAACATGCACTGTGTAAATGAATAAGAACACACACTGTGTAAATGAATAAGGACATGCACTGTATAAATGAATAAGGACATGCACTGTGTAAATGAATAAGGACACACACTGTGTAAATGAATAAGAACACGCACTGTGTAAATGAATAAGAACACGCACTGTGTAAATGAATAAGAACATGCACTGTGTAAATGAATAAGAACACGCACTGTGTAAATGAATAAGAACATGCACTGTATAAATGAATAAGGACATGCACTGTGTAAATGAATAAGAACACGCACTGTGTAAATGAGTAAGAACACGCACTGAGTAAATGAATAAGAACACACACTGTGTAAATGAATAAGAACATGCACTGTGTAAATGAATAAGAACACGCACTGTGTAAATGAATAAGAACACACACTGTATAAATGAATAAGAACATGCACTGTGTAAATGAATAAGAACACACACTGTGTAAATGAATAAGGACATGCACTGTGTAAATGAATAAGGACACACACTGTGTAAATGAATAAGAACACACACTGTGTAAATGAATAAGAACACGCACTGTGTAAATTAATAAGAACACGCACTGTGTAAATGAATAAGAACACGCACTGTGTAAATGAATAAGAACACACACTGTGTAAATGAATAAGAACATGCACTGTGTAAATGAATAAGAACATGCACTGTGTAAATGAATAAGAACACGCACTGTGTAAATTAATAAGAACACGCACTGTGTAAATGAATAAGGACATGCACTGTGTAAATGAATAAGAACACGCACTGTGTAAATGAATAAGAACACACACTGTGTAAATGAATAAGAACACGCACTGTGTAAATTAATAAGAACACGCACTGTGTAAATTAATAAGAACACGCACTGTGTAAATGAATAAGAACACACACTGTGTAAATGAATAAGAACATGCACTGTGTAAATGAATAAGAACACGCACTGTGTAAATGAGTAAGAACACGCACTGAGTAAATGAATAAGAACACGCACTGTGTAAATGAATAAGAACACGCACTGTGTAAATGAATAAGAACATGCACTGTGTAAATGAATAAGAACACGCACTGTGTAAATGAATAAGAACATGCACTGTGTAAATGAATAAGAACACGCACTGTGTAAATGAATAAGGACACACACTGTGTAAATGAATAAGGACATGCACTGTGTAAATGAATAAGGACACGCACTGTGTAAATGAATAAGAACACGCACTGTGTAAATGAATAAGAACACACACTGTGTAAATGAATAAGAACATGCACTGTGTAAATGAATAAGAACACACACTGTGTAAATGAATAAGGACATGCACTGTATAAATGAATAAGGACATGCACTGTGTAAATGAATAAGGACACACACTGTGTAAATGAATAAGAACACGCACTGTGTAAATGAATAAGAACACGCACTGTGTAAATGAATAAGAACATGCACTGTGTAAATGAATAAGAACACGCACTGTGTAAATGAATAAGAACATGCACTGTATAAATGAATAAGGACATGCACTGTGTAAATGAATAAGAACACGCACTGTGTAAATGAGTAAGAACACGCACTGAGTAAATGAATAAGAACACACACTGTGTAAATGAATAAGAACATGCACTGTGTAAATGAATAAGAACACGCACTGTGTAAATGAATAAGAACACACACTGTATAAATGAATAAGAACATGCACTGTGTAAATGAATAAGAACACACACTGTGTAAATGAATAAGGACATGCACTGTGTAAATGAATAAGGACACGCACTGTGTAACTGAATAAGGACACACACTGTGTAAATGAATAAGAACACACACTGTGTAAATGAATAAGAACACGCACTGTGTAAATTAATAAGAACACGCACTGTGTAAATGAATAAGAACACGCACTGTGTAAATGAATAAGAACACACACTGTGTAAATGAATAAGAACATGCACTGTGTAAATGAATAAGAACATGCACTGTGTAAATGAATAAGAACACGCACTGTGTAAATTAATAAGAACACGCACTGTGTAAATGAATAAGGACATGCACTGTGTAAATGAATAAGAACACGCACTGTGTAAATGAATAAGAACACACACTGTGTAAATGAATAAGAACACGCACTGTGTAAATTAATAAGAACACGCACTGTGTAAATTAATAAGAACACGCACTGTGTAAATGAATAAGAACACACACTGTGTAAATGAATAAGAACATGCACTGTGTAAATGAATAAGAACATGCACTGTGTAAATGAATAAGACACACACTGTGTAAATGAATAAGAACATGCACTGTGTAAATGAATAAGAACACGCACTGTGTAAATGAAAAAAGATATGCACTGTGTAAATGAATAAGAGCATATACTGTGTAACTGAATAATGCACTGTGTAAATGAATAAGAACACATACTGTGTAACTGAATAACACACTGTGTAAATGAATAAGTGTAAGGATGTAAGCTTACTGAAGCCTATCTCTGGGTGGGAGGAGCCACCCAGAGATTAGCAGGAAGCTATATACTCTAAGAACAGCGAATAAGGAACCCAGAATGCAGGGAATCAGTAGATAGGCCAAGGGTAGCTTTATTAAGATAATGCAAGTCCAGTGAAACAAGCCAGAGGTCAGGGCAGGCTGAGATGATGCAAGTCCAGTGTAACAAGCCAGAGGTCAGGGCAGGCTGAGATGGTGCAAGTCCAGTGTAACAAGCCAGAGGTCAGGGCAGGCTGAGATGATGCAAGTCCAGTGTAACAAGCCAGAGGTCAGGGCAGGCTGAGATGATGCAAGTCCAGTGTAACAAGCCAGAGGTCAGGGCAGGCTGAGATGATGCAAGTCCAGTGTAACAAGCCAGAGGTCAGGGCAGGCTGAGATAATGCAAGTCCAGAGTAACAAGCCAGAGGTCAGTACAGGTTGAGATATAGCAAGTCCAGTGTAGCAAGCCAGAGGTCAGTACCTGAGATTATACAAGTCCAGCGTAGCAAGCCAGAGGAGGTTGGTTGGAAGACCCCAGGAGAAAGGCTGGCTGGAAGAAAGCTGGCTGGCCTGGAGGACTGCAGGAGAAGGCTGAGCTGAAGACCCCAGGAAGAAGCTGACTGGCCTGGAGGACTGCAGGAAAAGGCTGAACTGAAGACCCCAGGAAGAAGCTGACTGGCCTGGAGGACTGCAGGAAAAGGCTGAACTGAAGACCCCAGGAAGAAGCTGGCTGGCCTGGAGGACTGCAGGAAAAGGCTGTGCTGAAGGATGCAGAGCCTGCAAGCAGGAAGAGCTGGAGCACGAAACTGCGGCAGGTATACCGCCCGGGACTCAAGCGACAACTGAGCGCCGAGTCCCGGTTGCCGCCAGTTTAAATGAAGAACGCCGGGCGCCCAAGGAGTGACGTCGGTGCGACGACCGACGTCAGGCCTTGCTACTGCGCATGCGCGAGGACGCACGCATGCGCCCAGCCGTCCTGAAGCCAGTAGAGCTACTGGCAAGGACGGCGAGGGATCTGACAATAAGAACACATACTGTGTAACTGAATAACACACTGTGTAAATGAATAAGAAAACATACTGCGTAACTGAATAACGCACTGTGTAAATGAATAAGAACACATACTGTGTAACTGAATAACACACTGTGTAAATGAATAAGAAAACATACTGTGTAACTGAATAACGCACTGTGTAAATGAATAACAACACATACTGTGTAACTGAATAACGCACTGTGTAAATGAATAAGAACACATACTGTGTAACTGAATAACGCACTGTGTAAATGAAGGACAGGCACTGTGTAACTGAATGTGTAAACGAATAAGGACAGGCACTGTGTAACTGAATGTGTAAATGAATAAGGACAGGCACTGTGTAAATGAATAAGCACACACACTGTGTAAATTAATAGACACAAGCAATTTGTGAAAGAATGCATGACTTAATAGGTGCATACACAATGAATTAATGGGTGCATGTATTGAATGATTTATTGGTTCATATAACTGATGACTAATTGGGTGCATACGCTTGATGACTAATCAGTGCATGCACTTGAGAAATGAATGACTGTACGGACAGATACATCTGATGAATGCATGGCAGCCTTCACTGGGTATTAGCCTCCTCACTGGGTGAATGAATTACAGCTGCACAGACTGGAGAGATGAAAGGATTCAGAGTGAACAGATAATGTAATAAAGACTAAAGCAGTCCAGCTGGACAGGTGTGAGTGTACACTATATAGACCTATGTTAATATACACTAGTTAATTAACTAGAGCAAACACTGGTTAACTAGCTGAATTACAATATGCCTTGTACTAATGCACAATACCATGCACTTAAGTGATGAAGGACAGCATGTAATCAGTGGAGGGATACAATACACATTGGGGAAATTAATTAATTAGAACTTTTATTGGTCAGATTAATAGGAACATGCATTGGTTGGGTGAATGAGAGAATGCATTGGCTCAGTTAATTCGAGTGTTCCTTGGGTAAATGAATTAGCGTATATACTTGCACACAAGATTATTATTTAGGTGTAGGAATAAAAGAGGGTGAAGGTGTACAATATTTTCCTAAAAAGGAAGATAAATTATGTAAATGAACAGGAACATAGTGAGAGCATTTATCATGGAAACTAGGAGATGATACACATGATGAATGAAAAGAACTACTTCATTTGGAACGGTCTACAAAGTGTTTCTGGTTCGCAAGCACACTTTATAGACCGTTCCAATGAATTAGATCTTTTTAAATAATGTGATTTCGGCTCTGCTGAAGAGCCACCTCGAGTCACACGACTTGAATCTCCTGCTGGCAGCTTTACAGCTATTGTCACGAGAAGGGGAGGGAGGGGGAACTTTCAATGTGAATATCTCTCAAACAATAGAGGTCTGAGAGTTAGGGTTTGTGCCACATAATTTATTTTTTAACCTCTACAAAACATGAAGATTTTTTCTGGGACAATACTGTACCTTTAACGATTTTATGCAAAGTGAAAACTAAGTATTACTATAACTTTAACCCAATAATGACCCTTAATGTGCCAGGACCGCCACAACAGTCCCAGTACTTGAGGACCAGTGACGTCCCCGAGTAGCGGCATTCAGAATCAAACTGCAAAAGAAAAAGTCCCAATGTCCCTTAGTGCCGGATTTAAGGGGGTTACGTACCAGAGGGATGTGACTGCATTGTTTCACAAAGCTAAGCACATCCTTATCGTCCTTAAAGATGTAACTAGTCACATGGAGTCTACTATCAGCCATCATGTCCGCGCCATTAACCTGACATATTGGGGGTTATTCACTAAGCAGTGATACAGAGGTGATAAAGCAGAGTTGTCTTCTCCAGTGATATCACTTCTCCAGTTCCAGTGTTATTCTACAGAGCCTATACACTGAGATCTCCAAAACGTAAGAATTGTTAGTGTATTGGCTCCATACAATAACATAGGAACTGGAAAAGCGATATCACTGGAGAAGTTATCACCTCTTTATCACGCTTCAGTGCATCCCCCCTGTTGTATCTAATGGGAATCATTTAGCCCAATGGGGAAGGCTACATGGTCAGTACTGCACACCTGTTTATACAAGTAGTTAAAGAAATATATGTCTCCTAATAATAACCTCCACTTGAATCTGGACAGAAAATCCTTATGGCCTTAATGAAGAAATTCTGCATGGACTGGTTCTCCAAATTAGTACTGAATGTCATGTTGAAGGAGGCAGATGTGTGTGGGGGAGTTATGCACTAAAGCATGAAAGACAAGGAGGTGAAAAAAGCAGAGATGACATCTCCATTGATATCACTTCTCCAGTTCCTATGTTATTCTGTAGAACCAATGCACTAATATCTCCAGTGATATCACTTCTCCAGTTCCTGTTTTATTCTATAGAACCAATGCACTAATATCTCCAGTGATATCACTTCTCCAGTTCCTGTGTTATTCTATAGAACCAATGCACTAATATCTCCATTGATATCACTTCTCCAGTTCCTATGTTATTCTATAGAACCAATGCACTAATATCTCCAGTGATATCACTTCTCCAGTTCCTATGTTATTGTATAGAGCCTATTCAAGCAGATCTACCACCTGACACAATCTTTAGCTTAACTAAGTCCCCATGTGGCGACCAGCTGCTTAGTAGCGCTAGTCGCCAGAATAATTACCTTATTTAATAGATTTCTACTCTTTTCTATGGCTGACAGTAGCACGGAGCACGGACATCTTCCCATTGTGACGTCCGTGCGCCTGCGCTGTCAGTCCCAGCTGGGTCTAGAAAGGGTTGCTAGGAGTCATTTGGATCCAGCTGGGACTGACAGTGCAGGCGCGTGGATGTCACAATGGGATGATGTCCTCCCTCCGTGCTACTGTCAGCCATAGAAAAGAGTAGAAATCTATTAAATAAGGAAATTATTCTGGTGACTAGCGCTACTAAGCAGCTGGTCGCCAGATGGGGACTTAGTTAAGCTAAAGATTTTGTCAGATGGTAGTTCCACTTTCACTATGATCTTAGTGCATTGGATCTATAGAATAACATAGGAACTGGAGAAGCGATATCACTGGAGATATTAGTGCATTGGTTCTATACAATAACACAGGAACTGGAGAAGTGATATCACTGGAGATATTAGTGCATTGGTTCTATAGAATAACATAGGAACTGGAGAAGTGATATCACTGGAGATATTAGTGCATTGGTTCTATAGAATAACATAGGAACTGGAGAAGTGATATCACTGGAGAGATTAGTGCATACAGTCTATAGAATAACATAGGAACTGGAGAAGTGATATCACTGGAGATATTAGTGCATTGGTTCTATAGAATAACATAGAACTGGAGAAGGGATATCACTGGAGATATTAGTGCATTGGTTCTATAGAATAACATTGTCATGCCCCTCTAGCTCCTACCTCCATGTCTCAGCCATCCACCGCTTCTGGGAGCTTCCCAGATGCTCTGCGATCGTTGAGTAGGCCGAAGCCGCGGCCTCGAGTAGCAGCATTTGCCCGCGGTTGCGGTCGCGATCACGATAGTGCGATAGGCCTAAGCCATGGCCTAAAGTTGAAGGAGTCTCCAGGGAAGGTATCCACAGGGTGCCCAGATCAAACCATGGTGTTGTACACCTGTAGGGGGAGGTGAAGCCTGCCTCTCTCATCAACTGTCCACCAATAGAGTGCCTCCAGGTAAACAGTGAGGCAGGTGCTGTGGTTGCACACCCCTCTGTTGGCCAATCCAGTGAGAGGTTTGTTCAGCAGAGGGGAGGGGTGAAAACCCATGACACTATAAAAACCCCTCAGGCTGTGTCCACTTTGCTTCTTCCAGAACTTTGGTTCCTGTGTGCTCTAAGCTTCCAGTGCTCAGTGCCTCTTTCCTTGCTGTGCTACAGACCCTCTGCTGGATTTCCCATTGCCTGACCTTCTGCTTGCCTCCTGGACTTCCCTGCTTGCCTGTTTCCTGACCTTGGCTAGTTTTTCTGATTCTGCCTGATTGCCGCCTGCCCTGATCTTCTGGACTGTTCTTGACTACGCTTTGCTTAACCCTTGCACTCCCGTGCTTTCACTCCTACCTAGGTGTTCTACCTGTACACCTCTGTGGACCACCTGGTAGGGGTGTCTGGCAAGAGATAGCATTCCCTGCTCCTACGCTCCAAACATAACAAGCCTGACAAACATAGGAATTGGAGAAGCGATATCATTGGAGATGTCACCTCCACATTATAACCCCTTTATCACACTTTAGTGCATAACCCCACATCCATAGACACACACACACACACATTTGCCTCCTTGAACATGATATCTCCTGCTTGATTCCTTGTTATCAAATTCCTTTGGGGAGATCCAGTAAGGGGTGATAAAGTGGAGATAACTTCTCTAGTTATATCCCTTATCCAATTTCTATGTAATTCTATGGAGCCTTTGCACTAAGATTTCTTCAGCTTTGGAGATCTCAGTGAATAGTCTCCATAGCATAACACAGGAACTGGAGAAGCGATATCACTGGAGATGTCATCACCGATTTATCACGCCTTAGTGAATAACCCCCAGGACTGACAGACTAAGTTATTTCTTGAATCAAGGAGCAGCATTTTGAGTCAGATGGGATTTTTTGGCCATACTGGGGTAAGTGGAGATGATTATTAGGATTTGTTACTGTATTTTATGATTTTTTTTCTTTTGTTAATTCTATTTTTATCTGCAGACGGGTCAAGAGCGCAGAACGCTAGTGCGCACCTTCCCAAGGCGACCTTTCACTAAACGGGACGGGACTAATTTTGTGCTTCACTGACTAAGAATGAAAATTTGTCATTTTATTCAAAAACAACATTCTCGGTACTGCTCATGTGCGAAGAATCACAGCTCTCTCTTTATGAATCCAATTTCTCTTTTCTCTCAGAAATATAATTGTACTGACTTCAAGAAGCAATAAACAAATGGCAGATTACAGAAAGGGCATTTCATTTGAGTCGAGAGCACACATTTGCACTTGGAATTAAATTTCACCCTAATTCATCCGTTAGGCAAACAAAGTTTTACACATGATCTTGGACTGCAAAGAATATAATTAATTTGGTCAATAACACAACAGTAATGAATTGTTTCAGAATATTCTAATACATATGTCCAAATAAACCACGTTTTCATTTTAAATTACAAAAATAATGCTGTCCTTATCTGACTCTTTCTGCTCCCAATCAATTAATGTGCGCGTTACTCAAGATTTAAGCAGAACAGGAGAGCGGACACCGGTTTTGCCTTCTAGAGACAGATACACTAGGACCAGGGCAGGATTTGCCATAAGGCAGAGTAGGCATCTGCCTACAGGCGCACCCCACAAAGGGGCTCCTGTCATTGGAATCGATTTTTAAAATTGATTTAATTATTTATTTTTAAGTGTCGAAACCCGCCATTTGCATGGTAAGGTCTGTGCTGAGAGACCTGTAACTGCTGAGCTCCCTCGTCGGCTCTGTAGTAATGCAGAGTGCACTGAGAAATGACATCATCTCCATGACATCATCTCCATGACATCATCTCCCATCACTCTCCATTACTGAAGAGAGGACCACGCGGGAGCAACAGCAGCTACAGGTCTGTGCAGAAGGAGGAGGCACAGATCTCTCCTGCCGCTGGACCACCAGGGAGGTAGGAAACGGATGGGCGCCAAAGTGAGGCTTAATGTGGAGATGATGGGGGCAATGTGAGGGCAATATGGAGATGATGGGGGCAAGTTGGAGATGATGGGGGCAATGTGGAGATGATGGGGGCAATGTGAGGGCAATATGGAGCTGATGGAGGTAATATGGGGCTGATGGGGGCAATGTGGAGGTAATGGGGCAATGTGAGGGCAATATGGAGCTGATGGGGGCAAACTGGAGTTGATGGGGCAATATGGAGATGATGGGGTAATGTGGGTGCAAGTTGGAGCTGATGGGGCAATGTGGGGGTAAGTTGGAGCTGATGGGGCAATGTGGGGGTAAGTTGGAGCTGATGGGGGCAATGTGAGCTCATGGGGGCAGTATGAGGGCAGTATGAAAATGGGGAGGTAATTTGGAGGTTAGGAGCATTGTGGAGGTGTCCAGTGGAGATGACCAATGGGGGGGCCCTTCAGATTTCTGTGCCTACAGGCTCCTGAGATGTAAATCCGGCCCTGACTAGGACCTAACCTTTTGAGTGCCAGAGTGGTATCAGAAGCATTGTGTTGGATACCCCTCTAGCACCTAAAAGGTTAAATGTACACTTACACCAAAAAATTAAATTGAATTATATCACTGTAAAAACCATTTTCTTCCAGATAGCATCCGTAAAATGTAATTCTATTAAGAAAGATCCATAAAATCTAATCCCAAACTTGCGTTTTAATGTATGTGTAGATTAACTCCTTAATGGCTGTGCGGACAGCAGCTAAGGACCACAGAGCAATTTCTGACTGAGGAATCTCCAAATGGAGTAGAGACATGTGAATTCCATGACGTGCCAGGTCCGTCTTGAACCCTTAAAGCAAGTTTCCCCATGATGGTCCTCCACGACATGCATCCTTAAGGAGTTAAGCTACATAGACACAATTTAGTTAACTATTTGTGCATACCTGGGAACTTCTGGTTCTTGAGCCCCCAGAGAGGGATCATGTGGTGCGTTTGGGGGGTGTAAATGATGGCATATGCATCACAAAAAGAGTGATGTGTGGGCTTAACAACTATGTCATAAAGAGGGCAAAAGTGGGAGGAATGGGGTGGGAGTGAGAAGAAGTGGGCAGAACATGGTGGGAAGGAGGCAAAGTGGGTGGGAAGTGGGTGGAACAGGGTGGGAAGGAGGAGAAGTGGGAGGGAAGTGGGAGGAACAGGGTGGAAAGGAGGATAAGTGGAAGGAATGGGGTGGGAATGAGAAGAAGTGGGCAGAACAGGGTGGGAAGGAGGCAAAGTGGGTGGGTGGAACAGGGTGAGAAGGAGGAGAAGTGGGAGGAAAGTGGGAGGAACAGGGTGGGAGGAAGGAGAAGTGGGTAGAACAGGGTGGGAA
This sequence comes from Rhinophrynus dorsalis, assembly GCA_037306005.1. Classification (NCBI taxonomy): domain Eukaryota; kingdom Metazoa; phylum Chordata; class Amphibia; order Anura; family Rhinophrynidae; genus Rhinophrynus; species Rhinophrynus dorsalis. The sequence goes on from CM074728.1 coordinate 124,408,877, forward strand.
GGAGGAGAAGTGGGAGGAATGAGGTGGGAAGGAGGAGAAGTGGGAGGAAGGAGAAGTGGGTGGAACAGGGTGGGAAGTAGAAGAAGTGGGAGGAATGGGGTGAGAATGAGAAGAAGTGGGCAGAACAGGGTGGGAAGGAGGAGAAGTGTGAGGGAAGTGGGTGGAACAGGGTGGGAAGGAGGAGAAGTGGGAGGGAAGTGGGTGGAATAGGATGGGAAGGAGGAGAAGTGTGAGGGAAGTGGGCAGAACAGGGTGGGAAGGAGGAGAAGTGGGAGGGAAGTGGGCAGAACAGGGTGGGAAGGAGGAGAAGTGGGAGGGAAGTGGGTGGAACAGGGTGGAAAGGAGGAGAAGTGGGAGGGAAGTGGGAGGAACAGGGTGGGAAGGAGGAGAAGTGGGCAGAACAGGATAGGAAGGAGGAGAAGTGGGAGGGAATTGGGAGCAACAGGGTGGGAAGGAGGAGAAGTGGGTGGGAAGTGGGTGGAACAGGGTGGGAAGGAGGAGAAGTGGGTGGAGTTTCATAAGAGACTGCCCACCACCGGAGAATCAGCCTGTGTCCCCGGAGACCCGGTAATTCACTGCAAAGACTGGAGTCTCTGGGACAAATCTGCAGAGTCCCCAGCTACACAATGCAAGCAAAGGGTTAAGCTCGTGAACTCTAGAGACGCTTCATGCATTGAGTGGGTTAATACCCCAAGTGAAATGAATGGGATTTGGGGATATTTATTTGCATGTGAATTGTTCCAGCTCTGGGAAAAACCAACTGCCCCATAGGGGACAAATGAAAATTCCTCCAAATCCCATTGATTTAGATTGGCCTTTTAACCCCTTAATTGCTAGAGAGATCGCCAACGCATTAGAGACTTCTCTAGCTTTCAAGGGGTTAAGAGCACTGCAAATCAATGGGAATATTCTTAGTCCTTAATAGTGCATTTGGTTTGAACTAAAATGACTTCTGTTCGTAGGATTTCCTCGTCAGTAAATGGAGGAGATGGAACGGAATGATAAACGTGAAGACAAGTTGTCCACATGAAGGCGCTAGTCTGATCATCAGACAGGAACCTAGTGATACGGATCTGTCCGTGAAGAGCATTAACCCCTTGGATGCTGGACACCTCTCTAACACATGGGGGAGCTACACGCTGGGGACATCTAGAGTTTCCACAGTGGTTAAGGAAGTGCTATTTTTTTAAGCGAATTTCTCATTAAAAAAGTGCTAATTTGCTATGCAACTTTGATTAATTAATTAATTAGTGATCTGAGTAATAAGATTAGTTTCATTCCTAGGTAGAATTGGAAAAACTTTCGCCTTAATTAACTTAAAATGGAACTGTCACCAGTCCACACTTTCAACTCATTGGATACATCCGTCTTGAAATGATCTGCATGATTGTAAATGTGTTAGTGTCTAGCAGGCAGGAAGTGACAGGTGGGAAGGAGAGCAGTGTGGAATGTTAGTATCTGGCTGGCAGGAAGTAACAGGTGGGAAGGAGAGCAGTGTGGAATGTTAGTATCTGGCTGGCAGGAAGTGACAGGTGGGATGGAGAGCAGTGTGGAATGTTAGTATCTGGCTGGCAGGAAGTGACAGGTGGGATGGAGAGCAGTCTGGAATGTTAGTATCTGTCTGGCAGGAAGTAACAGGTGGGATGGAGAGCTGTGTGGAATGTTAGTATCTGGCTGGCAGGAAGTGACAGGTGGGATGGGGAGCAGTGTGGAATGTTAGTATCTGGCTGGCAGGAAGTGACAGGTGGGATGGAGAGCAGTGTGGAATGTTACTATCTGTCTGGCAGGAAGTGACAGGGAGAGGAAGAGCAGTGTAGGATATTAGTATCTCTCTGGCAGGGAGTGGCAAGAGGGATGGAGAGCAGTGTGGAATGTTAGTATCTGGCTGGCAGGGAGTTACAAGTGGGAAGGAGAGCAGTGTGGAATGTTACTATCTGGCTGGCAGGAAGTGACAGGGAGAGGAAGAGCAGTGTAGGATATTAGTATCTCTCTGGCAGGGAGTGGCAAGAGGGATGGAGAGCAGTGTGGAATGTTAGTATCTGGCTATATGTTTCTTTAACTAATGCATAGTACTTCACACGCACACACACACACACACACACACACACACACACACACACACACACACACACACACATATGTATATATATATATATATATATATATATATATATATATAAAATACTTTATTTTGTGTAGTTTAGTTCATTAGCATCCCTAGAGTATCACAGTAAAGTCTAGTAAATGTCCCATGGGAAGTGATGTATTTACATCCCAGACAGAACATACGTTGGCCAAACCTCCAGATCTGCCCAAGAAAGTTTTCTTCTCCTTCCCGCCCTGTTCCTCCCACTTCCCACCCACTTCTCCTCCTTCCCAGCCTGTTCCTCCCACTTCTCCTCCTTCCCACCCTGTTCCTCCCACTTCCCACCCACTTCTCCTACTTCCCACCCTGTTCCTCCTATTTCCCACCCACTTCTCCTCCTTCCCACCCTGATCCTCCCACTTCCCACCCACTTCTCCTCCTTCCCACCCTGTTCCTCCCACTTCTCCTCCTTCCCACCCTGTTCCTCCCACTTCCCACCCACTTCTCCTACTTCCCACCCTGTTCCTCCCACTTCTCCTCCTTCTCACCCTGTTCCACCCACTTCCCACCCACTTCTCCTCCTTCCCACCTTGTTCCTCCCACTTCTCCTCCTTCCCACCCTGTTCCTCCCACTTCCCACCCACTTCTCCTCCTTCCAACCCTGTTCCTCCCACTTCTCCTCCTTCCCACCCTGTTCTTCCCACTTCCCACCCACTTCTCCTACTTCCCACCCTGTTCCTCCCACTTCTCCTCCTTCTCACCCTGTTCCACCCACTTCCCACCCACTTCTCCTCCTTCCCACCCTGTTCCTCCCACTTCTCCTCCTTCCCACCCTATTCCTCCCACTTCCCACCCACTTCTCCTACTTCCCACCCTGTTCCTCCCACTTCTCCTCCTTCTCACCCTGTTCCACCCACTTCCCACCCACTTCTCCTCCTTCCCACCCTGTTCCACCCACTTCCCACCCACTTCTCCTACTTCCCACCCTGTTCCTCCCACTTCTCCTCATTCTCACCCTGTTCCACCCACTTCCCACCCACTTCTCCTCCTTCCCACCCTGTTCCTCCCACTTCTCCTCCTTCTCACCCTGTTCCACCCACTTCCCACCCACTTCTCCTCCTTCCCACCCTGTTCCACCCACTTCCCTCCCACTTATCTTCCTTCTCACCCTGTTCCTTCCACTTCCTGCTCACTTCTCTAATTCTGGAGGGAACAGATAAAAGTACCAGATGGTAGAAGAGGTCTCCATTGCATTACATTGCTGGTGATTTGGGGAGTTGCTATGTGTCCCCCTTCGTTGGCTCCAGTTCTTCACAGAACATTAACCCCTTGGTGTCTGGTGTGCTTAATTAAACTCGAGCAATTCCGGTGCAAACCAATGGCACCATACGGAACAAATTAGAGTTCTTAAAACTCCCATTTATTTAAATGTGTCTTTTAACCCCTTCAATGCAAACAAAGCCTCCACCATACGGCTGTGCAGTGCGCTGGAGACCGCTTTAACATTCAATGGGTTGAACGCCATATTTAAAGCAAATAAAAATGGTACGTTTTCCCCTTCGCCATTTGTCCTTGGTAGCCCAGCATCTAAGTCAGGAATTTCAAACGTGCGGCCCGCGGGACAGGAATGTGAGTCCCTCCATGGGGTTAAAATCCCCATTTAGATCAGTGGGAATTTGTCGTTATTCCCTATAATACAGATGGTTTGATCCAGAATCACTCCAGTTTGCTCTTATACGTGAGGCCCCATGTGTTCAGGATCTCTCTGATAGGACACAAGTGGGCGAATCCGTGGTTCAGGCACTTTAACCCTCCGAATGCCAGAGAGGTGTACAATGTGGCAACAACCAGTGAATCACCATGGGGAGTGATTTGGACTTTTGTCCAGACTGACTGAGACTCACAGGAGTGGAGACTGTCACAGGAGAGACCGGGGGCTGCAGTGACACTCAACTCCATCGGCGTTCTAGAGGTTCCCTGACGTGTACAGACCGTAGAATCCCACAAGCAAAGCTTGTCTGACCTCCTAAACACAGGGACACCAGGGTGATACACTTCTATACACACCACACAGTCTGATCTCCTAAACACAGGGACACCAGGGTGATACACTTCTATACACACCACACAGTCTGATCTCCTAAACACAGGGACACCATGGTGATACACTTCTATACACACCACACAGTCTGATCTCCTAAACACAGGGACACCAGGGTGATACACTTCTATACACACCGCACAGTCTGATCTCCTAAACACAGGGACACCAGGGTGATACACTTCTATACACACCGCACAGTCTGATCTCCTAAACACAGGGACACCAGGGTGATACACTTCTATACACACCGCACAGTCTGATCTCCTAAACACAGGGACACCAGGGTGATACACTTCTATACACACCGCACAGTCTGATCTCCTAAGCACAGGGACACCAGGGTGATACACTTATATACACACCACACAGACTGATATCCTACACACAGGGACACCAGGGTGATACACTTATATACACACCACACAGTTTGATCTCCTAAACACAGGGACACCAGGGTGATACACTTATATACACACCACACAGTCTGACCTCCTAAACACAGGGACATCAGGGTGATACACTGATATACACACCACACAGTCTGATCTCCTAAACACAGGGACACCAGGGTGATACACTGATATATACACACCGCACAGTCTGATCTCCTAAACACAGGGACACCAGGGTGATACACTTGTATATACACCACACAGTCTGATCTCCTACACACAGGGACACCAGGGTGATACAGTTCTATACACACCACACAGTCTGATCTCCTAAACACAGGGACACCAGGGTGATACGCTTATATATACATCACACAGTCTGATCTCCTAAACACAGGGACACCAGGGTGATACACTTCTATACACACCACACAGTCTGATCTCCTAAACACAGAGACACCAGGGTGATACACTTATATACACACCACACAGTCTGATCTCCTAAACACAGGGACACCAGGGTGATACACATCTATACACACCGCACGGTCTGATCTCCTAGACACAGGGACACCAGGGTGATACACTTATATACACACCACACAGTCTGATCTCCTAAACACAGGGACACCAGGGTGATACACTTCTATACACACCACACAGTCTGATCTCCTAAACACAGGGATACCAGGGTGATACACTTCTATACACACACCACACAGTCTGATCTCCTAAACACAGGGACACCAGGGTGATACACTTATATACACACCATACAGTCTGATCTCCTAAACACAGGGACACCAGGGTGATACACTTATACAAACCACACAGTCTGATCTCCTAAACACAGGGACACCAGGATGATACACTTATATACACACCACACAGTCTGATCTCCTAAACACAGGGACACCAGGGTGATACACTTATACACACCACACAGTCTGATCTCCTAAACACAAGGACACCAGGTTGATACACTTATATACACACCACACAGTCTGATCTCCTAAACACAGGGACACCAGGGTGATACACTTCTATACACACCACACAGTCTGATCTCCTAAAGGAGGTACAGTCCCCTAATATCTCCTAAAAAGGGACAATTGGGAGGTATGAATCCCGAATATCTACTAAAGAAAAATACTCGGGAGGTATGGTGTGTGTGTGTGTGTGTCTGTGTGTGTGTGTCTCTGTGTGTGTGTGTGTCTGTGTGTGTGTGTGTCTCTGTGTGTGTGTGTGTGTGTCTCTGTGTGTGTGTGTGTGTGTGTGTGTGTGTGTATACAGATATACACAGACATGGACCCTAGTAGCTAATTTTGCAGCCCTCCTTGCAGGGAAATGTGGAGTACGTGGGCCTCGACTGTATTTTAGTTTGACATTTGGGCTCTAAGCGTATTCTGGATAGTTTATGGACAGGGGATTGGGAAGGGGGATAGCGCAGATCTGTAAACATAGATCATACTAATTAAAATAATCACTGTAAATCTGCATTACAAACCATCAAATATTAGTATAAGATTCAAGACGACTAATTTAAGAGGGATTTTGCAGTCTACATTGCAGTCTGTGTAAGGGATATTCCTTAGTGAACAAATCTGCTTTCATCTCCTTAAAACGTTGCATCCCTTTAGGTTGTGTTCATTCAGCGCAGGAGAACAGTTATTGTAATAGATGAAGTGGAACGAACACGGGTCTCCTCAAAGCCACGTCCTGTCAACGTTCCCTGCGCGAGACATCGGCCTGATCAGTGGGACGGAATAATGCACAAAGTCCACTTCTTCTTCCCCCCGGCAACAAGGACAAGACAAGAGACTGTGGGGCTGCAGCTGAGAGCACACAACACTGAGCATGCACTGCCTCTATCACACACATCACTGCACTGCCTTCATCACACACAGCACTGCACTGCCTCTATCACACACATCACTGCACTACCTTTATCACACACAGCACTGAGCACTGCACTGCAATGCCTTCATCACACAGCAGTGAGTGCTGCATTGGAATGCCTTTATCACACACAGCACTGAGCACTGCACTGCAATGCCTTTATCACACACAGCACTGCACTGCACTGCACTGCCTTCATCCCACACAGCACTGAGCACTGCACTGCAATGCCTTTATCACACACAGCACTGCACTGCCTTTATCACACACAGCACTGAGCACTGCACTGCAATGCCTTCATCACACAGCAGTGAGTGCTGCACTGCAATGTCTTTATTACACACAGCACTAAGCACTGCACTACTTTTATCACACACAGCACTGAGCACTGCATTGCCTTTCTCACACACACACACACACACAGCACTGAACACAGCACTGCAATGCCTTTATCACACACAGAGCACTGAACACTGCACTGCAATGCCTTTATCACACACAGAGCACTGAACACAGCACTGCACTGCCTTTATCACATACAGCACTGAGCACTGCACTGCAATGCCTTTATCACACACAGAGCACTGAACACTGTACTGCAATGCCTTTATCTCACACATCACTGCACTGCCTTTATCACATACAGCACTGAGCACTGCACTGCAATGCCTTTATCACACACAGAGCACTGAACACTGTACTGCAATGCCTTTATCACACACAGCACTGAACATTGCACTGCGATGCTTTTATCACACACACAGCACTGATCACTGCATTGCAATGCCTTTATCACACACACACACATCACTGAGCACTGCACTGCAATGCCTTTATCACACTGCACTGCAATGCCTTTATCACACACAGCATTGAGCACTGCAGTGCATTGAGATCATAGTGTTTTGACTCCATAAAATAACCTAGGCTTTGGAGAAGTGATATCACCTCTTTATCACACCTCAGTGCATAACCCCCATGGCGTTTCATGGTGCAATAGGAAATACATTCCTGGCACACAAAGAGTCTTAAGTTCAAAGTAAAAATGTAGCAATACTGCAGCCAACCATCTTCACAAGTTCAAATTCCCCACATTCCATAAATCAAGATGTGGATTTCAATGATTTGAATGATAGAAAGGAATCGCATTGGAGACCTGTCTAGCATTTAAGGTGTTAAAAACCTCCTTTCAGTCTATAGGAATTGAAATCTGTCCCCTTGTAAGTGATGCTGGTTTCACTTTGCGTTTATGATGACAATATGATCAGCGAATAGTCTAAGGAGAAAGCTAACCATGAATTTCAACCCTTTGAGTCCCAGAGGGGTACGCAGTGCATTGCAAAGTATTCAAACGGTTAATCCTCCATACAATACATGGGTCTACAATACCTATTTCTGAAGTATTTGAATCCTGTGCAGTATGAAAGGGTTTACATGCACAGGTTTCATATCTTAGGCAATATATCGGAAGATAGCAGAGATTTGTTTATTCTGACAAATAACAAACTCACAGACTGTTCCAAAGAAGTAATTATCACAAGCCTGGTTTACTATCAGGACAGTGAGTGCAATATATCACTTTATATTGTCAGAATTATTAATGATTCATCTCCACCTGACCCATTTACAAAAGAAAGAAATCTAGATTTATTGTCTAAAAAGTTTCATATAATATGCAAATGAATGTGCTCTCTGCCAAGAGCCTTTCTGTGCAACATCGGTTTGTAAAATATATTCTTCAGCAAATTTCCTTAGATTACCTGGGTCTGCTCAGCCTGCAGAGCCGGGCTAAACAGCCTGTGGCACTCCAGCTGCCGAGCACCAAACAAGAGGTCATCCGTTAAGACTAGAGGACAGGTGTTTTCAACTAAAATAAAGGTAGTTATTTTTTTACAGAAAAGTCTGCAAAGTTAGAGAATTTTTTGCGTTGTGAGGCTGTGCTTGCAGATACCGTATTTGCTTTCAAAAAGTAATGGATGTCTATCAAGCTCAGACCAATATTAAAGGGATAGTAATACTTCGTTTTAACTTTATTTTATTTTGTAGGCTTTAAAAAAACATGAAGAATGATATAAGTCTTATCTCTCAAACCTTTATGGTTTGAGAGATATTCACAAGTAAAGTTTCCCCTCCTGCCCCTTTTACCTAGTGTAAGCCATCTCTTCTCAGATGTGGAATGCAGTCCATAGACCAGACAGATAACAACAGGGGACAATCTTCTTCCTATGAGAACAATGAAAGCCCTGCCCCCCTTGATAAGTTTTTCAGTTTTTTCCCTTATCTTAATTGAAGATTGTCCCTCTCTGCAGTCTACCCGGGCAACTCCCTTCTGATCTGGCTGAGCAGTGTTACATCAGTAAAAGGGGCGGGAGGGGGAAACTTTGCTTGTGAATATCTCATAAACCATAAAGGTTTGAGAGATAAGACATATCATTCTTCATGTTTTTTTAATGCCTACAAAATAAAATAAAGTTAAAACGAAGTATTACTATCCCTTTAAGAATCATGACTGCAAGTGTCAAAGCAGATAGGATGTTGATCCAGGAGAAACGGGATGTGAGATCCTTGTATCTCCTACGGCAAAAATTGTTGTCCACTTTGTTGTGTCCCCTATGTCAGGGGTGTCCAAGTTTAGTCCTCAAGGGCCACCAACAGGCCGGGATGTACGGATTTCCCTCATTAATCACAGGTGAGTCTGTCACAATGAATGATCCACTGATTATCTCACCTGTGATTAGGGAAATCCTCACATCCCGGCCTGTTGGTGGCCCTTAAGGACTGAACTTGGACAGACCTGCCTTATGTTATGATTTGGTGGATGTTTTGTAGTGTGTTTTGTATCATTTACCTCTGTACTGTATTTTGCTATGCATTCTTTGTACATAGGAGTCTGAAGCCTGGGTTTGGGACCGGAAGCACCTTGTAGAGTGGCGACAAAGGAAAACAAATTAACTCCTGCTGTGAGAACAATTGTATTCCAAAGACTTTTTCCTGGATTGAAAAGGGAGGTTTTGATTGGAGACTAAAATACTGTCTCTGATAATTGGTCCCCTGGGGCTCCCCCTGATTGGACACTGTGTCAGCACTGTCCCAAGCCTTAAACTGAATATGTACACAAGGATGTCATCTGGAAGTGTATTAAAGTTGTGTGTCTTCAATAAAGGAAGTTCCGTTTTACCCTTCACAATACAAGTTTTGGCTGGATTTCTGGAGAGGATTTCTGGAGTGGAGTTGGCTGGTGATCCACCTGACAGTGACTGCAAGAGCAAAATGCACTTGCGTTGCTGGTCTACCCGTGAGTGGTGGCCATCTCTTCCTACCTGATGCAAAGTATTCCAGACAAGAACCCACAGAGGGGCACCTCTGAATGTGCAAGCTTGTATGTGTGTTGTGACCTCCACAGCTCCAATGTTGTTGGGTTTTTTTGCTTTCAACAGGGATAATGTTGAATGGGCTGAACCAGATGGACCCGTATCTTTATTCAGCCTCATCAACTCTGTTACTATGTATTTTACAATGAGCCTATAGTTCCCATCATCTCCAAAATACTAACACTATCCTTATGGCTCCCAGCAGACTGTGAAGTTTGTTTTGATTTCCATATCGGCAGTGTAATTCACCCAAAGACCTTGCAATACATAGCGATTACCCCACAAATTTTCTGTTCAAACTTAGACTATGCCAAAGTGCTTACAATCAACAGGCAAGCTGAGCAATAGAGCTTGCAGTCTATAAAGCTGACCCACTGAGTTTCCAGCTCTGCCTGATGAGGGAAGTTTTAGGTTCCTGCTCTGCAACTCGAGCAGATCCAGTGACCAGAACATTTCCATATAGTTCATATACTCACGTTGGTTATGATTTTTTTGCCTGTTTACCTTCCCTAATGAGGCTTTATTTCAGTGTTATAGTGTTATAGCACATTCAGTTCAAATATTCACCCCGAACCAAGGGGCAGGCAACCTCCAGTACTACAGATACAGTATGTCTGTAATTCTCATAATCCTCCTTTATTTCTAGCAAAATATCTCAATTCTAATTTAGATTTACTTCCTTAACATAAACTGAAGAAGAGAAGGATTACTGAACATGCTCACTTTTATCTCTAAATAAACTGAAATGAGCACAGACAGTTCATTTCTATTTTATATACACTTCCTTTCCATGAACCCAAGAAGAGAAGGATTACTGTACATACTGAACTTTTTTCTCTAGATAAACTGAAATGAGCACAAACAGTACATTTTTATTTTATATATATTTCTTTTCCATACCCCAAGAAGAGCAGGACACTGCATATACTCATTGTGATTTTTACCTCTAGATAAACTGAAATGATCAGACAGATCGCTCTTATTTTATATATACACTTCCTTACCATAATCCCAAGAACAGAAGGATTAATGAACATACTCACTTTTTATCTCTAGATAAAATGAAATGATCGAAATGGTTTATTTCTCTTTTATATATACTTAATTTCCTTGAACCCAAGAAGAGAAGGATTACTGTACATACTGAATTATTATCTCTAGATAAACTGAAATGTGCACAGACAGTTCATTTCTATTTTATATATATTTCCTATCCATACCCCCAAGAAGAGCAGGACACTGCACATACTGTGCTTTTGTCTCTGGATAAACTGAAATGATCAGTCGGCTCATTCCCTCATTCTGGCTTAGGCAATGACCTGATCATGTTGAAGGGGGGGGGGACTCTGTATTTTAGGAGGCAGTGGAGGGGACGGTAGCAGCAGGGCAGTTGGGTATTTTTTGTTTTATTATTATTATTTAATCATTTTTAGTTACAGATGCTGGAGGACCAGGGCAGTCCCCACACAGCTGGACCAAGAAGAGAAGAATTATTGTTCATATTCACTTTATATCTCTAGATGAACTAAAATGATCACAGACGTTCTATTTGTATGTAGAGGTACTTCCTTTCAATAGACCCAAGAAGAGGAGGATTACTGCACATACGCATTGTGATTTTTATCTCTAGATAAACTGAAATGAGTAGTCAGACCAGACCTATTTTATATATACTTCCTTTCCATAAACCCAAGTAGAGGAAAATTGCTGTAGATACTCAATTTTTATCTCCAGATAAACTGAAATGATCACAGACAGTTCATTTCTATTATATATATATATATATATATATATATATATATATATATATATATATATTACTTCCTTTCCACAACTTAATTTCTATTTTATATAGACTTCCTTTCCATAAACCCAAGAAGAGGATTGCACGGCACATACTCACTGTACTTTTTATCTGTAGATAGCAGTCAGATCAGTTCTATCTTATGTATACTTCCTTTCCATAAACCCAATGAGCGGAGGATTACTATACATACTCACTTTTTATCTCTAGATAAATTGAAATGAGCCCAGACAGCAGACAGTTTATTTCTGTCATAATGTATATATATATATATATATATATATATATATATGTAGAAAAGGGTGCACTCACGATAATTTTAAGGAATGCCTGGGTGCCGGATAGTATAATATCAATGTGAGGCTATAGCAATGTGAGGCTATTTCAAATAAAGAGACCAGTGAGATGGCTTACTAAGGTCACGGGTTCCCTTTTGACACTGCAGGACACGCTGCACGATGTCAGGGAGACCCGCAAGGAAAGATAACCCAAATTATCACGCCAGGTACTGGTTACACTGCAGGACACTCTGCACAATATCAGGGAGACCTGCAATGAAATATAACCCAAAGTTTCATGCAAGGTACTGGTTACGTTATGGTACCATGATCCTAAACAGACTATAGATCGCGGGGTGATCCCGGACACGGCAGCTGGTGCTGTGTGATGTCAGGGAGACCTGTGGTGTTTAGCGGAATGCTTAGTGTACATCACTATTCATTTCATGCTTTATTATATAAATGGAGGATAGATACAAAGTAAGCATTGTAGGGATCTAATAAGTTATATGGAAATGTATATGTAGGTGAAGTTTGAAGTTCTTTTGATCTTATCCCTGCACTAGCGAGGTGTTATAAAATGTCTGGAATTACATGGTGATAGCAGCTAGCTTGATGTGAACATATTATATCAAGGGAGTAGATGTTGTGTTACATTTTATTTTTGAATTATTTGTTGTGATATATCACTTGTCCATATGGTAAGATCAAAGGTCATGGGTCACAGGGTATTTAAGAGGGGTGTTGTGTGTTTGGTACCCATCTTGATAAAGATCCCTGATGGGTTTGAAATGTTGATCTTTTAATAAATCATTTATTGCACTAAGAAAAAGTTCCCTGAGAGTGCTGATCCCCTCTTGATTTTATATATATGTATAAAATTAATTTCCATAACTTAATTTCTATTATATATAGACTTCCTTTCCATAAACCCAAGAAGAGGAGGGCACGGCACATACTCACTGTACTTTTTATCTGTAGACAAACTGAAATGAGCAGTCAGATCAGTTCTATGTTATGTATACTTCTTTTCCATAAACCCAAGGAGCGGAGGATTACTGTTCATACTCACTTTTTATCTCTAGATAAATTGAAATTAGCCCAGACAGCAGAAGTGCATTTCTATCATATATATATATATATATATATATATATATATATATATATATAATTTCCATAACTTAATTTCTATTTTTTATATAGACTTCTGTTCCATAAACCCAAGAAGAGGAGGGCACGGCACATACTCACTGTACTTTTTATCTCTAGATAAACTTAAATGAGAAAAGTCAGGTCAGTTCCATTTCATATATTTAAAATAAAACCCAGTAAGATTCGGATTACTATATATCCTCACCTCATTTCTATAAACCTGTATTTTATTAACAGTATTTGCCACTGACGCAGGTTGATGCTGTTAATGGCCAATAAATGTAATGCCAGCATTTCTGGTTTTGGTCAGGACATTACATATTTTCTGTACTTTACCTGATATTTTTCTTTTCCTTTGTTTCACTCTTAATGGACAGTAAAAACAATGGTCCATTCACAAGAACTTGGCTTATACAGTCCCCACCCATCTTGCAAGTTAGGACGGCACCTTTAGCTGAGCACACCTTAAAGCAAATATTTCAAGTCAAGTAATCAGATGGGATCAAAGTAATATTATTACTTGGCTTCCTGACAGCAACATTAAATATTTCCACAGTGAGCCCACTGATTAATAACATGAATGGATGTTTCTTTATTGCTGGGCAAGACAAACGATTGGTCAGGGTTCTTTCTTCTATATCTGTTTGTCTTAGAATACAATGTCCAAAACAGTGCAAAAAACCAAAGACTCTGGATCCGTCCTAGATTCTTCTAATGTATGTATGTATGTATGTATGTATATTTTTATTTATATAGCACCAAGAAGTGTATTTAACACATTACATATTACATTTTGTATAGAAGGGGTACAATAAGGGCAGTAATTAAGTGGTTATACAGGCAATCATATGGTAGGGTAACAATTTGTCCTGCTTGCCCGGGACAGTCCCGGATTTCAATGCAGGTCCCTTGTCCCGGAAAGCCCACTTCTTGGACAACAAAAAGTCCTGGAATTAAAGCTAAACACTACAAGCAGAATGGCCCATTGATACTGTGACAGGAAGTGGTGTCTCTGATAAGCTACAAGAAAATGGCTTCCAGACAGAACTCTAAACAATACAGAGAGAAGTGAGCCTTGATCCTGACATCTATTGGGAGTTGCGGTGCAATTTTGTTGCAGTGTAATGCTAGTGTAAGACTTTGGGCTTGAGGTACATTTTCTTGTAGCCCACCACAAGCTTCACTTTCTGTCACAGCAGACAATGGACAGTTCTCCCTTCAATGGTTAGAACTCTGTGGTGTCCCTGAATGGCAGAATTAAAATGTGGCCACCCTATCATAAGGGGAACACCAGGTGAGCATATATTAGTATAGTAGGTTCCTGCCCTGTAAAGCTTACTATCTAAGTATAGGATGGGTGACCTACAGATACAGGCAGGTAGAGGAGGAAGTGCAATTTGTGACTGACAGTTCTGACAGTACATATGAGATAATGTTTATATATTAGAGTACTGCTACACTTAAAGGGATAGTAATACTTCATTTTAACTTTATTTTATTTTGTAGGCATTAAAAAAATATGAAGAATGATATAAGTCTTATCTCTCAAACCTTTATGGTTTTAGAGATATTCACAAGCAAAGTTTCCCCTTCTGCCCCTTTTACCTAATGTAAGCCATCTCTTCTCAGATGTGGAATCCAGTTCATAGACCAGACAGATAACACCAGGGGACAATCTTCTTACTGTCAGAACAATGAAAGCCCTGCCCTCCTTGACAAGTTTTTCAGGTTTTTCCCTTATCTTAATTAAAGATTGTCCCTCTCTGCAGTCTACCTGGGCACCTCCCTTCTGCTCTGGCTGAGCAGTGTTACATCAGTAAAAGGGGCGGGAGGGTGATACTTTGTCATTGAATTACTCTTGTACTACAACTCTAACAGTATTGAAATAACACTCTTCAAAGTCCAAATACTATGATGATTAATTTGAACTGCTTTTATTATGAAACATTACTATCCCTTTAAAAGGTAAACATAAAGAGAGGAAGGGCACCCAATAGAGTATTAACGTTTCTCAAATTCTTGAATAAAATCAGAATAGAAATAGGTACTCACAATCATGGTGGTCAGTTCCAAGATAACTGACTAGCTCGCCTTTGGAGAAATACCCGTCTACAATCGGGAAGCATTCATGCACAGGTAGATCCACACGGCTCAAATAATAAAAATATAAATATTTATTAAGAAATAAATATACAGATATATAATTCATAAAAGGTAAATATATATATATATATATCATAAAAACAAATAAAACCCAATGGTACTGATCAACGCGTTTCATGGCAGACAATGCCACTTTAGCAAAGATATGATTGAGACCTAGGTCTTCAGTCTTATATCCCTAGGTCTCCGATTGGAGACGGGTATTTCTCCACAGTCGAGCTAGTCAGTTATCTTGGAACTGACCACCACGATTGTGAGTAACTATTTCTATTCTGATTTTATTCAAGAATTTGAGAAACATTAATACACTTTTGGGCGCCCTTCCTCTCTATGTTTGCCTTTGTATGGTTGATGGCTTTGGGGAGAGCGTGCTGGGAAGAAGCAGACCAATTCATTCTAAGGATTACAGATTTGCTGGCTGTGGGGAAGCATTAATAATCCCCTAAAGCGTGATAGCTGTTATTCATATAAGCGCCTTAACAGCATATCATTTTGTGAGTATAACTCACTGGGTGAAGGTCCATCATATACCCTCTGATTCAACGCTAGGCGCACCTCCTGTTCTTTCTCCCCTTCTTGTTTTTATGCACTTAAAAGGTGTCTTTTAGCTTGGATCTGAAGTTGCTGAGGGTTGAGGCTTGGTGAATGCTGGGTGGTAGGGTGTTTCAGAGGTAGGGGCAGCAAGTAAAAAAGCCTTCGGTCTTGATAGTGATAGAGGTTAAAGGAGCAGAGAGTCGTCCATCATGCATGGTGCATAGAGGACATGCAGGTATACGGCGGGATAGTAACAATGAAATATAAGGTAGGGACGAGTTTTGGAAAGCCTTGCAGGTAATGAGGATAATTTTGAATGTAAGAGACGTTGTTTTTTGGGAAGCCATGACAATGATTTTAAAAGTGTAGGGGGTGAATGCTGTTCTGGAGGAGAGAAAGAGTATTCTGGTGACTAAGTTAATCTTTTAGAGATAAGTGATATAGCTAGCAGGTAGACCAATAAGTAAAAAGCTGTCATAATCCAGGTGGGAAAGGATAAGAGCATGCATGAGAGTTTCTGCTGTAGCGTGAGAATGCTATGTTGCTATATTTCCAAGAAAGAAGCGGCAGGTTTTAGTTACTTCATTAATTTGGGTGCCAAGGGAAAGAGAAGAGTCCAAAGTTACCCCGAGGCAGCATGCCTTGTCCACTGGGTAAATTGTGTTACTCTCAACAGCTATAGAAAACTGAGGTATTGTTCAGGATTTAGGAGGAAGATAAGCGGCTCAGTCTTCTCATCTGAAAGGGTCTCATTTGCTGTAGAGAAAACACTGGGCTGTAAGTATAATGCCAAATGGCAAACAATTTTGGAGCAAACCAATTGTACCACATGGAGTAAATAAAAATACCCATTTATATAAATTAGATTTTTAACCCTTTAAATGCTGGAGAAGTCTCTAATGCATTTTAAGCAATTGTTTTAAAGGAGCAGTAACATTTTTTTATGAATACCTATATTTTACACAACTTTTACTGCTGAGTAAAAAAAGGTCATTCCCACTGCTGTCAGTTGTTTTATTTAAAAGTTATAACTGTTCAAATAATTAGAAAGTGAATTTACTGTATTTACTTCCTGATGGTTCTAACTGACAGGAAGTGAATTTTCTGTGTTTACTTCCTGATAGTTCTGACAGGAAGTGAATTTACTGTGTTTACTTCCTGATAGTTCTAACTGACAGGAAGTGAATTTACTGTGTAATTACTTCCTGATAGCTCTGACAGGAAGTGGATTTACTGTGTGTTTACTTCCTGATAGTTCTAACTGACAGGAAGTGACTCAGCAGTTTCTATCACATTCTATGTAGAACTGTATGTTTCTGACTTTCCTCTCCATTAGAATGGAACAGAAAAACTTATTAGAATGTAACCACTAGAGAGCACTGTTAATGTTAAAAAAAACATGGGTTTAAACTGTAATAACTTTGGAAATATCCATATTTTGGCAGTGGAATGCCTTATTTTACTTAACAGGAGAAGTCCTACAGCATATATTTTTTCATAAAAAAAGTTTGCTGGTCCTTTAAATGGTAATAAATACTTTCAGTTATTAGGGATACGTTCCCGTTGACTCTCGTTATTGGCCCTTCAGCTCGCTTGGTGCTGGGGATGTCTCATACACATCATGAAGACGTTTTCTCGAGACTTTTTGAACAACCATTGAGTTCAAAAAATATCTCTCTCAAATTATCTCTTCTTAAAGAAGACAATAAGACTTTAAATATAATTACTCCATAGACTTATTTTATATTTTATACACTACTAGAACTGCAGTTTTTTTTGTCCTTTCCTCCTTTTTCGGTTTTCTCTAAAGAGCGACTATCCCATAGATCACTGGTTCTCAGACTTGTTGCAGTGATGGAACCTTTTGTTTTGGAATGATAATAATCTACGCTTTAAAGGGATAGCGATGTTTCACAATTAAAGCAGCTCAGATTAATCTTCATAGTATTTGGACTTTGGAGAGTGTTATTTCAATACTGTCAGAGTTGTAGTACAAGAGTAACTGAATGATAAAGTATCCCCCTCCCGCCCCTTTTATCTAGTGTAAGCCGCCTCCCCTCAGATGTGGAATCTGGTCTCTTGACCGGACAGATCACAACATTCTTACTGTGATCATAAGGAAACCCTGCCCCCTTGACAGGTTTTTCCTTATGATCACTGAAGATTGTCCCTCTCTGTGATCCATCCGGACAGTCTTGCTGCTCTGAGGTGAGCAGTGTTACATCAGTAAAAGGGGTGGGAGGGGGATACTTTATCATTCAATTACTCTTGTACTACAAATCTGACAGTATTGATATAACACTCTCCATGGACCAAATACTATGAAGATTAATTGGAGCTGCTTTTTTGTGAAACATTACTATCCCTTTAACCCTTGTATGCCAGGCAGATTCCCAACAAGTGGCTTTGCCATGTGTTGGAGACTTCTGTAGTATTCAAGTGGATAACACGGTATCAGTATTAAATTATATTTTATATATTTATACACATATCTAAATATAAAAGGGAAGCAAGTGGATACCAATATATTAAGAGTAAATAGGCTACAATGTCTTGGGTAAGAGATATCACACAATTGTATATGACTGGCATCATTGGATTTATTTTTGCAAAATCTACAATATGTATTTTTATTTATTCAAGACATTACTAACCCTTTAATATTTATATAAACTTCAGAATATGTGTATAAAATAGTCTGTGTAAATAAAATACTTTGGTCTTGTTATAAGTAATTTATTAGGTTACACAAAGGGGTGTTAGTAGGTCATGAAATAACATAAAAAGTCCCTCTTCGGTCATGTGAAATGATAGGAGGTATGCTTTAAATGCAGCTTTAGTGTGCATGGAGATATTTGGATTAGAAAGTAACACTATTGGATTATTAACCTATTCATGCCAGGTCTTCCCTACTTATATAAAACGATCAGTAAATAAGATAACATCACGTGGTTGAGATGATATGATTCTGCAGCTTTGGAAATGTTTATTATCAAAATGCTGCACAGGGTTTTTCACAATGGCAACCGCTACAGGGGAACTAACGCCTGGTAATAATAACCTCACACAACTATTATGGACAGAAAATCCTAACATCCCCTATGAATTTTTTTCCTTGTGCCCTGGCTGAAGAGTGAAAATCACCAATCGGCCCTGGATATCATGCGCATGGAGGCAGACATGACATCTACGAGCTGGGGCACAGGACCTCACATGGTAATCTAAAAGGGATAGTAATGTTTCACAATAAACGCAACTCCAATTAAACTTCATAGTATTTGGTCCATGGAGAATGTTATTTCACTACTGTCAGAGTTGTAGTACAAGAGTAATTGAATGATGAAGTATCCCCCTCCCGTCCCTTTTACCTAGTGTAACACTGCTCACTTCAGAAGTGGAATCTGGCCTCTTGACCAGACAGATCATGGCAAGGGGCATTGGAGGAGATTTATAAAAATAGAGTTACCATGTAAATTGTCTTTAAAGTGGAGTTATAATGCATATTGTTATTTATAAACTGTGTAATGTCCGTTTTCTTTCATGTAACGCCAAATAGTAGAGGTTGAGGAAAATTTGCGTTAGTGAGAAGGAAAATATTGGCTCAGCGAATTTATAAAGAATTGTCACAGTTTGCGATAGATTTGAGACAATATTATCAGTAGAATTTTAATGTCATATGTAGGTTGTTCTTAAGCATTTCAGGCATTAAAATATTCATAGTAACGCCATATTTATAAAAACTTGTTTAAAACATTTATAAATCAGACCTGGCGTTATCTTCACTTGCCATGCTTTAAGGACAGTTCTTTAAACGGTCCGAAGAACAGTTTTTATAAATCTCCCTCAATCTTCTTACTGTGAACATAAGGAAACCCTGCCCCCATTGACAGGTTTTTCAGGTTTTTGCTTATGATCACTGAAGATTGTCCCTCTCTGTGATCCATCCGGACAGTCTTGCTGCTCTGAGGTGAGCAGTGTTACATCAGTAAAAGGGGCAGGAGGGGGATACTTTATCATTCAATTACTCTTGTACTACAACTCTGACAGAATTGAAATAACACTCTCCAAAGTCCAAATACTATTAAGATTCATTAGAGCTGCTTTTATTGTGCAACATTACTGTCCCTTTATCCTTTTAAAGGGATAGTAATGTTTCATAATAAAAGCAGCTCTAATTAATCATCATAGTATTTGGACTTTGGAGAGTGTTATTTCAATACTGTCAGAGTTGTAATACAAGAGTAATTGAATGACAAAGTATCCCCCTCCCGTCCCTTTTACTGATGTAACACTGCTCAGCCAGATCAGAAGGGAGGTGCCCAGGTAGACTGCAGAGAGGGACAATCTTCAATTAAGATAAGGGAAAAACTGGAAAACTTGTCAAGGGGGCAGGGCTTTCATTGTTCTCATAGGAAGAAGATTGTCCCCTGCTGTTATCTGTCTGGTCTATGGACTGCATTCCACATCTGAGAAGAGATGGCTTACACTAGGTAAAAGGGCCGGGAGGGGAAACTTTGTATGTGAATATCTCTCAAACCATACAGGTTTAAGAGATAAGACTTATATCGTTCTTCATGTTTTTTTTTAATGCCTACAAAATAAAATAAAGTTAAAATGAAGTATTACTATCCCTTTAAGCACCAGTGGTCCATGAAGGGTTAAGTAGTCCTACTTCAGAAAAAAAAAATGTCAGCAACTGTCATGGTCACCTCTATGGACATGAGCAGACTGAAAATGTTCTTTCTTGATCCGAGGCACAAAGGTCATACGGCCATTAGGATTTTCTTGTCAAACTAAGTAAAGTGTGCGGTTATTATTAAACTAGTTGAACAGCCCTTTACACGGGCCACAGTGCCACTGCCACCCGGTCGCGGGGCAGTCACGCGCAGTAGAGACTGCCCGCACCACGGCTGATACAGAGCTGTGGCGCGGGCAGTCTCTACTGCACATGTCGCGGCGTTACACACGATTTAGCGAATTATTATATAGGATGTTCTTGTTTAACCCTTCACGCTCAAGGGGATTGCACTGCCCAACCCTCTGGTGCTCAAAAGGGTTAACAGAATGACCTACAACCCTCCACAGTAAATAGCTGCAAAAAAAACCCCTCGGCTGGGCACTCGAGACAATGCACATGGCAAGTAGAAGTCTCCTTAATACTCAGAAAATCTTCAGGTGCTTTGCATGTTATTCGAAATGGCTTGAAACAGGAGGCAGCTGCCAAAAATCATCAGTTTCCTTCACTCCAGAGAGACACAGAAAGAGAAAGGATGAAAAAAAAATTCCCTCGATGGATGGCACAATAGAATGTCTTTCATTATCACCCTGTGTCAAGGAACTGTGTAATGTTCATTGTGCATGCATAGTAAATCCCTGTTTATCTGCCAGCGCCTTTGATAAGTCAGTATCTTCCTCCTCTTGCCATCCGTACAGCAGAGAGCTCTGCATCTCCCCTTATTCCTTATCATTCTTATTAAGGCCATACCTTTTCTGAATATGAAAGCACATTTTTCCCTTCTCTGGGGTTTTTAAGGCCCATTGTTTTTCTGTTTTTTTGCTTTTTTTTTTTGTTACCGAATGGCTTTTATTTTTTTCACCTGCTGCGTTTTAATGCGGCACTGACTTCTGTGTATACAAGTCTCATATTGAAATGTCTGCTGCAGATATATGCAATATTAAAGAGTGCTTATGAATTTTTGACATCTAATTAGTTGCTAGCCAGTTAACATGTCAAGACTCAGAGGGAACGGGGAGCCAGTCCTTTCTGAATAAGTTACATCTCTGCCCTGTCCTTTTCATGTATTATTCTTTAATGTAGGTGGTGATTATTTTGCTCTGATTAATTGATGAAGCTCATTGGCCTGGCAAGTGTTGCAGATTCCCTCCCTTCGCCCAGGATCTCCCTTCTGAAAAGGGAAAAACACTGTTTATTCCTATAGGAGAAGTACATTTAGTGAAAAGGAGATAGTTTAACCCGTTGAATGCTAAAGAAGGCTCCAACGCATACAAAAGCAATGTGCTGGAGATCTCTCAATCATCTAATGGGTTTGAACAATATCGAAAATGATAAATGAACACCATCACCTCTTAACAATAACCCTTACCTTACCTTAAACTGGGTAGCAAATCCTAAAAGCCACTATTCTGCATAGAATGGTTGCAGAAAATGAATCTGAAATCTTGTACACACAGGCGGACATCGATTTTTGCGGCCATTCTGCAGGACCCCAAATTTCTCCTATTGGTAATTCGAGGAAGGAAATGATTAGAAATGATTATTAGGTAAAGTCATATGCACAAGGAAAGAGGATTAATTCACACATAATCAAACCGCTACAGGGAAACATCCAAAAGTTCTCATTGACTTAAATGGGGATTTTAACCCTTTGAATGCTACAGAGATTGCAAAGAAAAGAGATGGATACATTTATTCTATTCAGTGGATTAATGCCCCCGATTGAAATCAGTGGGATTGTTTATTAATTTCCTGGGCTGTCTAGAATTGCTCCTGTCTTACTTTGTGCATATTTAGGGATCTACATATCTACCCATAAATTATTTTATCCTAATGATGTCTCCTTTAATTTTTATCCTTTTGCTTACATAACCAATGAGCGTTTTGTCTCAATTTATCTTACAGACGAGGCTATTTTCACTTCTGATTTTCCTTTGGCACATCTCATTAAGGGTCTTATTCATCAAGCTAAAGAGGAGCAGTTCCGGAGCTAACAATCTATACCATTGGGGATAAATTAAAATTTTCCAAATTCACATCTTTCTAAATGGGGGCAAAAAAAATAGGTAATAATTACAGTTAAGAATGATTTCAGCCTAGTTATTAAATAAAATAGTGACACAGATCAAAGGTAAACTTCCGGAAAATGCAATAGTGATCCATAGTGACCTATTTATAAAATATATCACAGTAAACAGAGGCAAAACAGAGAACGTATGAAATAATTTTACACCTAATATATTACGATCAAGTCACAAGAAACCACTGAATAGTGACATTTTAATCCCACGCAGATAGATACATCCTTGTACATTAGGGTGACCACATTTCCATTCTACCATTCCGGGACATGTGGTCACCCTACCATAAAGCCTCTTCATCGCCACATTGCCCCTTGATGCCCTACCTTGAGTCCCTGGTAGTCTAGCGGTGTGGAAAGTGCTCTGTGCCTCCTCCGGCACAGAGCTGAAGCTCCCGCGCGCTGTGCTCAGTAATGCAGAGCGCTGGGAGATGATGTAATCTCCCAGCGCTCTGTATTACTAGAGCGCTTGCCTCCAGGAGATCAGCTGGATTGCCGCCCTGGATGTCAGCCTGCAAGCGGTGTGTCACATCATGGACGCCACGAGGGAGCGCTGATTTATGCTACCAAGCGCTCCCTCGCGGCGTCCATGATGTGACACACCGCTTGCAGGCTGACATCCAGGGCGGCATATATATAAAAAAAAAACACAACAAACACTGGGTCCCCTCCCCCCACCACCCGGCGACGCCACTGAGAGAGCGACTGTGCTGCTGTGTGGGTGGCTTGGCTTCATTCCGGGACACTTCATTGTCCCGGTGGGAGATGACCCGGGACGCGGGACATAGGCTTCAAATAAGGGACAGTCCCGGATATTCCGGGACCCGTGGTCACCCTATTGTACATTTCTCAGTCTCAAAAATGTGGTTTTATCTGCAAACGGCAGCTAGTTCGTTATTAACACTTCTTTATAATGATGATACATATGGATGTCTCAATGTTCCTATCAGTGAATTTATTATTACAATAATTTGTCAACTTTTAGCAACATTTTGATACAAATTCTCTTATGTGTTTATGCTATCCTTATAATTTCTCTATTCTCCACTGATTGACTCTGACGCTTGTTTGTAAGTTTATATCTGTCTTTACAATATCTGCCACCTCTCTAGAAAAACATACTGGTTTTCTTTTTCCTTTAATTTTGTTAGTGTGCCTGATGCAGAGTTCTGTTGAACTCAAAGTTTTAAAATGTTACAACAAGCCGTTTAAGACTTTCAGCTGCCAATGGGTGAGCGATGCATTGTTTTGCATATATTGAATACATCTATAACAATCAAATGGTTAACCAAAATACATAATTGTTTATCGACTCTAAAAAAAAATGTGGTACTTATCTTTTGTTAGTTTGTCTCTTGGATGCGAGTGACATATCCAAAATGTTGCAAAGCATTAGTACCTTGAACATATTTTTTCCCTCTGTGTATACAACTAAGGGCCTTATTCACAGATCAAAATATTATACAGGAAACTAATTGTGCCATGGGATTACAATTCCTCAAATTCATATTGAGTTAAAGGAGCAGTCATTTTTTTTAATGAAACCTATATGTTATATAGCTTTTCCTGCCAAGTAAAACAATGGCAATCCCACCACAGTCAGCTGTTTTATTCAAATGTTCTAACAGTTCAGATTATCCGGAAGTGAATTACAGAGTGTTTACTTCCTGAAAGTTGTAACAGACAGGAAGTGAATTTACTGTGTTTACTTCCAGAAAGTTCTAACAGACAGGAAGTGACTCAGCAGTTTCTATCATATTCTGTAGAGAACTGTTTGTCAGGGAATTTCCTTTCATATAGAATGCAACAGTAGAGGATGCTGTTAATGTGAAAACAATAGTTTAAACTGTAATAATTCTGGATGTATACATCTCTCAGCAGTGGGAGTACATTTGTTTTACTCAACAGGAAAAGTCATACAGTGTATATTTTTCATTAATAAAATGTACCATTCCTTTAAACTGGACTTTAACCCTTTGAGTGCCTGAGGGGTATGCAATGCATTGTGAAGCAATACGTTGCGTACCCCTCTGGCACTCATAGGGTTAACCCCTTGAATGCTAAAGAGGTATACATGGCATTGAGAAGCAATTCATTGGTGATCTTTGTAAGATTCAGAAGGTCAGAAGTCCCATTTAAAGGGATAGTAATGTTTTAAAAAATGTTTTAAAAGCAGCTCCAATTAACCCCTTAAGGACCGTCCGTGCACGCGCACGGCAGTCACTTAAGGACCACGGAGCATTTTTTTTTCCACTATCCGATTCCAGACTCCTTGAACAGAGTGCAGCTGCTCAGGGAGCCCAGAATTCCATGACGGTCCAGGGCCGTCATGGGTCCTTAAAGGGTTAATCTTCATAGTATTCGGGCTATGGGGAATGCTATTTCAATACTGTCAGAGTTGTAGTTCAAGAGTAATTGAATGATAAAGTATCCCCCTCCCGCCCCTTTTACTGATGTAACACTGCTCAGCCAGATCAGAAGGGAGGTGCCCAGGAAGACTGCAGAGAGGGACAATCTTCAATTAAGATCAGGGAAAAAGCTGAAAAACTTGTCAAGGGGGCAGGGCTTTCATTGTTCTCATAGGAAGAAGATTGTCCCCTGCTGTTATCTGTCTGGTCTATGGACTGCATTCCACATCTGAGAAGAGATGGCTTACACTAGGTAAAAGGGACGGGAGGGGAAACTTTATCATTTAATTCCTCTTGTACTACAACTCTGACAGAACTGAAATAACACTGTATGACCCAAATACTATGAAGATTAATTGGAGCTGCATTTATTATGAAACATTAATATCCCTTTAAGCCAATGGACATGATGGAATTCTTTATTTCTTCTCTACAGTTCAGTTTGTCTGACTCAGGAGGTTAAAGGTGGCACTTAAATGAATGTGAATTATTACATTTCTTATGCCCTGGAATTGTTCCTCGTTCCTTTGTACATGAGGTCCCAGGTGTTTGATTGTCTCTTTACTTAGTTGTGAGGCCTGTGAGTTACAATATGCAATTACTATTATATTCTATTAAACCTCTCAGTGCCAGGGGTACCCTACGCATTCCAGCACAAAGTGTTGCATACCTCTCTGGCAGTTCAAGGGTTACATTTGTAAATGTGTTTTTCTTTTAGTGGCTTTATTTTTTTACTGTTTTTTTTCTGTGAAAAACCCTTCAGTGATTTTCTATTCTGGAGAATTATTGATGTAAAAAACATTTTAATTACCTCAGAAGAGAGGGGGGAGGCAAAGGGAAAAAATAGGTAACAAACAAAAGACATGACCATCTGTCATTTTTCTGCATGATTTCAACCATTGTCGTCCGATGGTAGAAGCCTTGGAATGGCCGCTGCACTCGCTCATCATTTACACTGACGCGGTGTAACTGCCCCCTGACAAAATCAGGGAGGATTACTGGGAATTCAAACAGTAAATCCTTCAGTAGGTGGCATATTGCAAAAAAGACTCAAGTAAAGTAGATACATTTAATACAGACCCTCACACATATATACACACACACGGTCATGCACATGCGCTCACACACATACACACAGTCATGCACATACTCTCACACACATACACACAGTCATGCACATACGCTCACAGTCATGCACATGCACACAGTAATGCACACACACACACACACACACACACACACACACACACACAGTCATGCACACACACACATACATACACACACAGTCATGCACACACACACACAGTCATGCACACACACACATACATACACACACAGTCATGCACACAGACACACACAGTCATGCACACAGACACACACACAGTCATGCACACAGACACACACACAGTCATGCACACAGACACACAGTCATGCACACACACACACACACACATACATACACACACAGTCATGCACACAGACACACAGTCATGCACACACACACATACATACACACACAGTCATGCACACAGACACACAGTCATGCTCACAGACACACACACAGTCATGCACACAGACACACACACAGTCATGCACACAGACACACAGTCATGCACACACACACAGTCATGCACACACACACAGACATACACACACAGTCATGCTCACACACACACAGTCATGCTCACACACACACACACAGTCATGCACACAGACACACACAGTCATGCACACACACACAGTCATGCACACAGACACACAGTCATGCACACACACACACACAGTCATGCACACACACACACACACACAGTCATGCACACAGACACACACACAGTCATGCACACAGACACACAGTCATGCACACACACACACACACACACACACATACACACACAGTCATGCACACACACACACACACACACACACACACATACATACACACACAGTCATGCACACAGACACACACACACAGTCATGCACACAGTCATGCACACAGTCATGCTCACACACACACACAGTCATGCACATGCACACACACACACATATATATACACACACACACACATATATACACACACACACACACACACATATATATACACACACACACACACACACACAGTCATGCACACACACACACACACATATATATATATATACACACACACACATATATATATATACACACACACACACACACACACACAAACAGGCTGATATCACTCCCACCCACATAGCCAGTAGGAATGATGCTGACACTGCAGCCCACATATTTCCTGTCCCTCCTCACCCAGATCCTGACCTTCTTCTCCAAGAGTTCA
Organism: Rhinophrynus dorsalis; assembly: GCA_037306005.1. NCBI lineage: Eukaryota > Metazoa > Chordata > Amphibia > Anura > Rhinophrynidae > Rhinophrynus > Rhinophrynus dorsalis. The sequence continues at coordinate 124,436,204 of CM074728.1, forward strand.
TGTTGTGCTCTCCAGAGACGAAGCTGATGATTCCAAATGGTTGCGGCATTGTGTGGTGTGTATATAAGTGTATCACCCTGGTGTCCCTGTGCTTAGGAGATCAGACTGTGTGGTGTGTATATAAGTGTATCACCCTGGTGTCCCTGTGTTTAGGAGATAAGACTGTGGGATGTGTATAGAAGTGTATCACCCTGGTGTCCCTGTGTGTAGGAGATCAGAATGTGTGGTGTGTATATAAGTGTATCACCCTGGTGTCCCTGTGTTTAGGAGATCAGACAGTGTGGGGTGTATAGAAGTGTATCACCCTGGTGTCCCTGTGTTTAGGAGATCAGACTGTGTGGTGTGTATATAAGTGTATCACCCTGGTGTCCCTGTGTGTAGGAGATCAGACTGTGAGGTGTGTATATAAATGTATCACCCTGGTGTCCCTGTGTTTAGGAGATCAGACTGTGTGGTGTGTATATAAGTGTATCACCCTGGTGTCCCTGTGTTTAGGAGATCAGACTGTGTGGTGTGTATAGAAGTGTATCACCCTGCTGTCCCTGTGTTTAAGGAGATCAGACTGTGTGGTGTGTATAGAAGTGTATCACCCTGGTGTCCCTGTGTTTAGGATATCAGACTGTGTGGTGTGTATATAAATGTATCACCCTGATGTCCCTGTGTTTAGGAGATCAGACTGTGTGGTGTGTATATAAGTGTATCACCCTACTGTCCCTGTATTTAGGAGATCAGACTGTGTGGTGTGTATAGAAGTGTATCACCCTGGTGTCCCTGTATTTAGGAGATCAGACTGTGTGGTGTGTATATAAGTGTATCACCCTGGTGTCCCTGTGTTTAGGAGATCAGACTGTGTGGTGTGTATATAAGTGTATCACCCTGGTATCCCTGTGTTTAGGAGATCACACTGTGTGGTGTGTATATAAGTGTATCACCCTGGTGTCCCTGTGTGTAGGAGATCAGACTGTGTGGTGTGTATATAAGTGTATAACCCTGTTGTCCCTGTGTTTAGGAGATCAGACTGTGTGGTGTGTATATAAGTGTATCACCCTGGTGTCCCTGTGTTTAGCAGATCAGACTGTGTGGTGTGTATAGAAGTGTATCACCCTGGTGTCCCTGTGTTTAGGAGATCAGACAGTGTGGTGTGTGTATATAAGTGTATCACCCTGGTGTCTCTGTGTTTAGGAGATCAGACTGTGTGGTGTGTGTATATAAGTGTATCACCCTGGTGTCCCTGTGTTTAGGAGATCAGACTGTGTGTTGTGTATATAAGTGTATCACCCTGGTGTCCCTGTGTTTAGGAGATCAGAATGTGTGGTGTATATATAAGTGTATCACCCTGGTGTCCCTGTGTTTAGGAGATCAGACTGTGTGGTGTGTATATAAATGTATCACCCTGGTGTCCCTGTGTTTAGGAGATCAGACTGTGTGGTGTGTATATAAGTGTATCACCCTGGTGTCCCTGTGTTTAGGAGATCAGACTGTGTGGTGTATATATAAGTGTATCACCCTGGTGTCCCTGTGTTTAGGAGATCAGACTGTGTGGTGTGTATATAAATGTATCACCCTGGTGTCCCTGTGTTTAGGAGATCAGACTGTGTGGTATGTATATAAGTGTATCACCCTGGTGTCCCTGTGTTTAGGAGATCAGACTGTGTGGTGTGTATAGAAGTGTATCACCCTGGTGTCCCTGTGTTTAGGAGATCAGACTGTGTGGTGTGTATATAAGTGTATCACCCTGGTGTCCTTGTGTTTAGGAGATCAGACTGTGTGGTGTGTATAGAAGTGTATCACCCTGGTGTCCCTGTGTTTAGGAGATCAGGCTGTGTAGTGTGTATATAAGTGTATCACCCTGGTGTCCCTGTGTTTATGAGATCAGACTGTGTGGTGTGTTTATAAGTGTATCACCCTGGTGTCCCTGTGTTTAGGAGATCAGACTGTGTGGTGTGTTTATAAGTTTATCACCCTGGTGTCCCTGTGTTTAGGAGATCAGACTGTGTGGTGTGTATATAAGTGTATCACCCTGGTGTCCCTGTGTTTAGGAGATCAGACTGTGTGGTGTGTATAGAAGTGTATCACCCTGGTGTCCCTGAGATTAGGAGATCAGACTGTGTGGTGTGTATAGAAGTGTATCACCCTGGTGTCCCTGTGTTTGGGAGATCAGACTGTGTGGTGTGTATATAAGTGTATCACCCTGGTGTCCCTGTGTTTAGTAGATCAGACTGTGTGGTGTGTATATAAGTGTATCACCCTGATGTCCCTGTGTTTAGGAGATCAGACTGTGTGGTGTGTATAGAAGTGTATCACCCTGTTGTCCCTGTGTTTTGGAGATCAGACTGTGTGGTGTGTATAAGTGTATCACCCTGGTGTGCCTGTGTGTAGGAGATCAGACTGTGTGGTGTGTATAGAAGTGTATAACCCTGGTGTCCCTGTGTTTAGGAGATCAGACTGTGTGGTGTGTATATAAGTGTATCACCCTGGTGTCCCTGTGTTTAGGAGATCAGACTGTGTGGTGTGTATATAAGTGTATCACCCTGGTGTCCCTGTGTTTAGGAGATCAGACTGTGTGGTGTGTATAGAAGTGTATCACCCTGGTGTCCCTGTATTTAGGAGATCAGACTGTGTGGTGCGTATAGAAGTGTATCACCCTGGTGTCCCTGTGTGAAGGAGATCAGACTGTGTGGTGTGTATATAAGTGTATCACCCTGGTGTCTCTGTATTTAGGAGATCAGACAGTGTGGTGTGTATATAAGTGTATCACCCTGATGTCCCTGTGTTTAGGAGATCAGACTGTGTGGTGTGTATAGAAGTGTAGCACCCTGGTGTCCCTGTGTTTAGGAGATCAGACTGTGTGGTGTGTATATAAGTGTATCACCCTGGTGTCCCTGTGTTTAGGAGATCAGACTGTGTGGTGTGTATATAAGTGTATCACCCTGGTGTCCTTGTGTTTAGGAGATCAGACTGTGTGGTGTGTATAGAAGTGTATCACCCTGGTGTCCCTGTGTTTAGGAGATCAGGCTGTGTAGTGTGTATATAAGTGTATCACCCTGGTGTCCCTGTGTTTATGAGATCAGACTGTGTGGTGTGTTTATAAGTGTATCACCCTGGTGTCCCTGTGTTTAGGAGATCAGACTGTGTGGTGTGTTTATAAGTGTATCATCCTGGTGTCCCTGTGTTTAGGAGATCAGACTGTGTGGTGTGTATATAAGTGTATCACCCTGGTGTCCCTGTGTTTAGGAGATCAGACTGTGTGGTGTGTATAGAAGTGTATCACCCTGGTGTCCCTGTGTTTAGGAGATCAGACTGTGTGGTGTGTATAAGTGTATCACCCTGGTGTGCCTGTGTGTAGGAGATCAGACTGTGTGGTGTGTATAGAAGTGTATAACCCTGGTGTCCCTGTGTTTAGGAGATCAGACTGTGTGGTGTGTATATAAGTGTATCACCCTGGTGTCCCTGTGTTTAGGAGATCAGACTGTGTGGTGTGTATATAAGTGTATCACCCTGGTGTCCCTGTGTTTAGGAGATCAGACTGTGTGGTGTGTATAGAAGTGTATCACCCTGGTGTCCCTGTATTTAGGAGATCAGACTGTGTGGTGCGTATAGAAGTGTATCACCCTGGTGTCCCTGTGTGAAGGAGATCAGACTGTGTGGTGTGTATATAAGTGTATCACCCTGGTGTCCCTGTATTTAGGAGATCAGACAGTGTGGTGTGTATATAAGTGTATCACCCTGATGTCCCTGTGTTTAGGAGATCAGACTGTGTGGTGTGTATAGAAGTGTATCACCCTGGTGTCCCTGTGTTTAGGAGATCAGACTGTGTGGTGTGTATATAAGTGTATCACCCTGGTGTCCCTGTGCTTAGGAGATCAGACTGTGTGGTGTGTATATAAGTGTATCACCCTGGTGTCCCTGTGTTTAGGAGATAAGACTGTGGGATGTGTATAGAAGTGTATCACCCTGGTGTCCCTGTGTGTAGGAGATCAGAATGTGTGGTGTGTATATAAGTGTATCACCCTGGTGTCCCTGTGTTTAGGAGATCAGACAGTGTGGGGTGTATAGAAGTGTATCACCCTGGTGTCCCTGTGTTTAGGAGATCAGACTGTGTGGTGTGTATATAAGTGTATCACCCTGGTGTCCCTGTGTGTAGGAGATCAGACTGTGAGGTGTGTATATAAATGTATCACCCTGGTGTCCCTGTGTTTAGGAGATCAGACTGTGTGGTGTGTATATAAGTGTATCACCCTGGTGTCCCTGTGTTTAGGAGATCAGACTGTGTGGTGTGTATAGAAGTGTATCACCCTGCTGTCCCTGTGTTTAAGGAGATCAGACTGTGTGGTGTGTATAGAAGTGTATCACCCTGGTGTCCCTGTGTTTAGGATATCAGACTGTGTGGTGTGTATATAAATGTATCACCCTGATGTCCCTGTGTTTAGGAGATCAGACTGTGTGGTGTGTATATAAGTGTATCACCCTACTGTCCCTGTATTTAGGAGATCAGACTGTGTGGTGTGTATAGAAGTGTATCACCCTGGTGTCCCTGTATTTAGGAGATCAGACTGTGTGGTGTGTATATAAGTGTATCACCCTGGTGTCCCTGTGTTTAGGAGATCAGACTGTGTGGTGTGTATATAAGTGTATCACCCTGGTATCCCTGTGTTTAGGAGATCACACTGTGTGGTGTGTATATAAGTGTATCACCCTGGTGTCCCTGTGTGTAGGAGATCAGACTGTGTGGTGTGTATATAAGTGTATAACCCTGTTGTCCCTGTGTTTAGGAGATCAGACTGTGTGGTGTGTATATAAGTGTATCACCCTGGTGTCCCTGTGTTTAGCAGATCAGACTGTGTGGTGTGTATAGAAGTGTATCACCCTGGTGTCCCTGTGTTTAGGAGATCAGACAGTGTGGTGTGTGTATATAAGTGTATCACCCTGGTGTCTCTGTGTTTAGGAGATCAGACTGTGTGGTGTGTGTATATAAGTGTATCACCCTGGTGTCCCTGTGTTTAGGAGATCAGACTGTGTGTTGTGTATATAAGTGTATCACCCTGGTGTCCCTGTGTTTAGGAGATCAGAATGTGTGGTGTATATATAAGTGTATCACCCTGGTGTCCCTGTGTTTAGGAGATCAGACTGTGTGGTGTGTATATAAATGTATCACCCTGGTGTCCCTGTGTTTAGGAGATCAGACTGTGTGGTGTGTATATAAGTGTATCACCCTGGTGTCCCTGTGTTTAGGAGATCAGACTGTGTGGTGTATATATAAGTGTATCACCCTGGTGTCCCTGTGTTTAGGAGATCAGACTGTGTGGTGTGTATATAAATGTATCACCCTGGTGTCCCTGTGTTTAGGAGATCAGACTGTGTGGTATGTATATAAGTGTATCACCCTGGTGTCCCTGTGTTTAGGAGATCAGACTGTGTGGTGTGTATAGAAGTGTATCACCCTGGTGTCCCTGTGTTTAGGAGATCAGACTGTGTGGTGTGTATATAAGTGTATCACCCTGGTGTCCTTGTGTTTAGGAGATCAGACTGTGTGGTGTGTATAGAAGTGTATCACCCTGGTGTCCCTGTGTTTAGGAGATCAGGCTGTGTAGTGTGTATATAAGTGTATCACCCTGGTGTCCCTGTGTTTATGAGATCAGACTGTGTGGTGTGTTTATAAGTGTATCACCCTGGTGTCCCTGTGTTTAGGAGATCAGACTGTGTGGTGTGTTTATAAGTTTATCACCCTGGTGTCCCTGTGTTTAGGAGATCAGACTGTGTGGTGTGTATATAAGTGTATCACCCTGGTGTCCCTGTGTTTAGGAGATCAGACTGTGTGGTGTGTATAGAAGTGTATCACCCTGGTGTCCCTGAGATTAGGATATCAGACTGTGTGGTGTGTATATAAGTGTATCACCCTGGTGTCCCTGTGTTTAGGAGATCAGACTGTGTGGTGTGTATAGAAGTGTATCACCCTGGTGTCCCTGTGTTTGGGAGATCAGACTGTGTGGTGTGTATATAAGTGTATCACCCTGGTGTCCCTGTGTTTAGTAGATCAGACTGTGTGGTGTGTATATAAGTGTATCACCCTGGTGTCCCTGTGTTTAGGAGATCAGACTGTGTGGTGTGTATAGAAGTGTATCACCCTGTTGTCCCTGTGTTTTGGAGATCAGACTGTGTGGTGTGTATAAGTGTATCACCCTGGTGTGCCTGTGTGTAGGAGATCAGACTGTGTGGTGTGTATAGAAGTGTATAACCCTGGTGTCCCTGTGTTTAGGAGATCAGACTGTGTGGTGTGTATATAAGTGTATCACCCTGGTGTCCCTGTGTTTAGGAGATCAGACTGTGTGGTGTGTATATAAGTGTATCACCCTGGTGTCCCTGTGTTTAGGAGATCAGACTGTGTGGTGTGTATAGAAGTGTATCACCCTGGTGTCCCTGTATTTAGGAGATCAGACTGTGTGGTGCGTATAGAAGTGTATCACCCTGGTGTCCCTGTGTGAAGGAGATCAGACTGTGTGGTGTGTATATAAGTGTATCACCCTGGTGTCTCTGTATTTAGGAGATCAGACAGTGTGGTGTGTATATAAGTGTATCACCCTGATGTCCCTGTGTTTAGGAGATCAGACTGTGTGGTGTGTATAGAAGTGTAGCACCCTGGTGTCCCTGTGTTTAGGAGATCAGACTGTGTGGTGTGTATATAAGTGTATCACCCTGGTGTCCCTGTGTTTAGGAGATCAGACTGTGTGGTGTGTATATAAGTGTATCACCCTGGTGTCCTTGTGTTTAGGAGATCAGACTGTGTGGTGTGTATAGAAGTGTATCACCCTGGTGTCCCTGTGTTTAGGAGATCAGGCTGTGTAGTGTGTATATAAGTGTATCACCCTGGTGTCCCTGTGTTTATGAGATCAGACTGTGTGGTGTGTTTATAAGTGTATCACCCTGGTGTCCCTGTGTTTAGGAGATCAGACTGTGTGGTGTGTTTATAAGTGTATCATCCTGGTGTCCCTGTGTTTAGGAGATCAGACTGTGTGGTGTGTATATAAGTGTATCACCCTGGTGTCCCTGTGTTTAGGAGATCAGACTGTGTGGTGTGTATAGAAGTGTATCACCCTGGTGTCCCTGTGTTTAGGAGATCAGACTGTGTGGTGTGTATAAGTGTATCACCCTGGTGTGCCTGTGTGTAGGAGATCAGACTGTGTGGTGTGTATAGAAGTGTATAACCCTGGTGTCCCTGTGTTTAGGAGATCAGACTGTGTGGTGTGTATATAAGTGTATCACCCTGGTGTCCCTGTGTTTAGGAGATCAGACTGTGTGGTGTGTATATAAGTGTATCACCCTGGTGTCCCTGTGTTTAGGAGATCAGACTGTGTGGTGTGTATAGAAGTGTATCACCCTGGTGTCCCTGTATTTAGGAGATCAGACTGTGTGGTGCGTATAGAAGTGTATCACCCTGGTGTCCCTGTGTGAAGGAGATCAGACTGTGTGGTGTGTATATAAGTGTATCACCCTGGTGTCCCTGTATTTAGGAGATCAGACAGTGTGGTGTGTATATAAGTGTATCACCCTGATGTCCCTGTGTTTAGGAGATCAGACTGTGTGGTGTGTATAGAAGTGTATCACCCTGGTGTCCCTGTGTTTAGGAGATCAGACTGTGTGGTGTGTATATAAGTGTATCATCCTGGTGTCCCTGTGTTTAGGAGATCAGGCTGTGTGATGTGTATATAATTGTATCACCCTGGTGTCCCTGTGTGTAGTAGATCAGACTGTGTGGTGTGTATATAAGTGTATCACCCTGGTGTCCCTGTGTTTAGGAGATCAGACTGTGTGGTGTGTATAGAAGTGTATCACCCTGGTGTCCCTGTGTTTAGGAGATCAGACTGTGCGGTGTGTATAGAAGTGTATCACACTGGTGTCCCTGTGTGTAGGAGATCAGACTGTGTGGTGTGTATATAAATCACATTGCTCCACAGCAATAAAACTGATGTTGTTTGTATAAACTTCAGTAGATGTTTTTATAAATTAATGTGTCCAAATAAAATACTTTAGACTTATTCTAAATAAGTTATAAAATTGCATAAATAGCTATCAATGGGTTATGATGTAAAGTAAAATTTTTCAGTAATGCCCCACACACCATTTGAACACCCAATAACACCCCAAAAAACAAGAGTGCCCCTCTTTGTCCTTTTGAAATGTTGGAAGGTACGTTACATCATGGTGTCCCCATCTCTTATTATTTCCTGTCTAAGATAAACATACTTGTCCACTTCTAGTCCATCTACTGTGAATTTCCTTGGAATTGTACATTTGTTAAAATAACTTACGTTTTGTTGATATTCATCTTTAGAACAAAATTTTTTGCTTTCCTCTCATAGTTCTTCAATGCGTTCTTGCAGTTCTTCAGGACTACCGATAAAGAGTATAATACCATCTGCAAAACATAAGTGATGTAGGTAGTCTCCACTGATCTTAAGTCCTTTTTTGTCCCAATTTAGTTTGTGCAAATTTACTTCTAAAGAAGAAAATAAATAAATAAATATATGTGCGTTTGTGCAATAACAAGAACTGTCACTTACAGGGAAGAGAGATGGGTGCTGATAGTAGGCTAATAGGTGAAATGAAAAAAAATTAAAAAGCACAAGATTATAAAGGTGTAAAGCTTATACGTTTAATGTCAATGTTTCCTCCTGGTAAAGGGATAGCGAACTCTGGTTTTATAAAAGTCCTGTAGTGTAGCTATTACAGTAATACAGTAAGCAATATAATTCCCATCTCCCAAACCTTTTTGGTTTGAGAGATATAGGAAGATAAAGTTCTCCCCTCACTCCCCTTTCTGTGACGAGACCTGTAAAGCTGTCAGACGGAGATTCTGGTCGCGCGACCAGGCAGAGGCTCTCCAGCAGAGCCAAAATAGCACAATTGTGACACAAATACTTCTGGTCTACAAAGTGCTCCTGGTTTGCAGGAACACT